>JAUCMX010000022.1:12266258-12348758 GCA_033459395.1 Hemibagrus guttatus | reverse complement strand
TGTCTACTTATGTGTGTGTTATAGAGAAAGAGAGAGAGAGAGAGAGAGAGAGAGAGAGAGAGAGAGAGAGAGAGAGAGAGAGAGAGAGAGACTCACACATCTACTCTTTTGTATCTGCACATTAATGGGGACTATATGAGCTTCTGTTTGAATGTCTGACTGTATAACTCTGTGTGTGTGTGTGTGTGTGTGTGTGTGTGTGTGTGTGTGTTTCCCACAGTACTCCCAAATGAGGGATGAAGTATTTAAATCTAATCTGGTATGTGCCTTTATTGTGCTCCTCTTCATCACATCAATCCAGAGCCTCCTGCCATCTGCAAGGTAAAAGACAAACACACAAATACTGACATACACTTAAATACTGCAAATACAGTAGGAGTGTACAGTACAGTATACAGTAAAACAACATGATTTTACATTTTACATTTATTCTCTCTCTCTCTCTCTCTCTCTCTCTCTCTCTCTCTCTCTCTCTCTCTCTCTCTCTCTCTCTCTCTTAAAGAATCTTTTTCTATACTTTTTATAAGGTGTGAAATGCACCTTTGTCCATTTTAGCACATTATTCATACTCCATGCACTTTAAAGCAAAGTTTACTGAATTTATTTTCCAATTAATATGTAATTAATATATCCATTAATTAATAAAAGCACCATGTTGACACAGTTTTCAATATTTACCTGGTAAAGTTTTGTTAACTATTTATTAATTCTGAATTTATCATATCAAACTGCTCTAACACACCCTTAAACACTGTTATGTGCAGGACAGAGTGTACTCGAGCAACAGGGTTGTGTATTTGCATTTATAAATGATGTATTACTAATCATTAATTAAATTAAAACAACCAAATAATATGTTAAAAATTGTATTTGGAAGGGCAGTGAAATCTTGTTAGCGTACTCACTATTAATAAATATGAGATAGTCATTATCAAATCATAAATCCAACATCAAATTAACACAAACTCTGGAGGTACTCTTTTTTTTCGTTTGTTTGTTTGTTTTTAATTAAGGTTAATTCTAGCTATTTGAGAACTTAAAGTCCAGCGCGTAGAGATACGTTTAGCATCACTTTTATCTGTATCAATGTATTGCTGTTAATATATTATAAATACAAAATATTCAAAAAGAAATATTAAAAGCGTGATTTCAAGAGAGTAATTTGTAAAATCTTTACTTCAACACAAAATATACTTCAGGAAGGTAAAGTTTTCAACACAGAAATTATGCATACTCTGCTGACACATCGATTTTTGTGTGCAATTTATCATGAAAATAAGTCAACTTAATCCATATTCCACACTTCTTCTCTAAAGCACACTTCTCTAAAGCACAGAGATGATTTTTAATCATAACTCTGGGTGCGTTGGTGATGTCTGTAGGATGCTGACCATGGTGATCCAGTTTTCTGTACTTATCTTGCTGCACTGCTGTTTGGTTGTCGTGACGACGGCAGAGGACTATAAGTGTCTGCCGTTAGTGTTGCGCAAGGCGTGCTGCTGGGTGAATGAGACATACACAGCGCGAAACGTTATCATCCTCCTCTCCATCCTCATCAACTTTCTGGCAGCCATTATCAACATTGTGAGTATATTACACACACACACACACACACACACACACACACACACACACACACAACACACACACACGACGATCATAAAGATCTGCTAAACATGAGACATGGAGGCCATAACAGTAACGGGTTTGTGGTATGCAACAGGTTTCTGCACACTCAACACTATAAATTTACCTCATGATCCACTTCATACCCTTTATTCCACAATATCACACACACCTTCCATCTGGGGAGTTTATAAAAATAGTTTCATGTCTATTCATCTCCAATTAAAAAGACAATACCTTCCCGAAACCAATACCTGGAGTAAGGTCCAAATGAGATTAGAAACCATATTTGGTCTTCATCCTAGGATTGAAAATATAGAATAATATAGGATTGATAACGATTAGACACTCGCACTGGGTGACATAAATCTTGCCAAGAGGTTGCTTTTCCTTGGCTGGAGATGAATTTGATTTAATTGGGATTAAGAATTAGCCTCCGTCAATTCGTTTGTGGTATCAGGTGATTTTCAGAATACTTTGAAAGAATGAGTGCTTCATTAAAATCGAATGTAAAGTCTTAGTCTTTGGTCTGAGTTTTATATACACTGTTACATTGCATTTACTGTTATAAACCAATACACATTCAACTTTTTATAAAAAATAAAAAGACCACATTACCTCCTACATGAGCGTTACATACAGTGGTGTGAAAAAGTATTGGTATCCTGATTTCTTATTTTTTTGCATGTTTGTCACACTTTAATGTTTCAGATAATCAAACACATTTAAATATTAGTCAAAGATAACACAAGTAAACACATCATGCAGTTTTTAAATGAAGGTTTTTATTATTAAGGGAAAACTTAGGTTCTGCAGCAGGACAATGATCCAAAACACATCAGCAAGTCCACCTCTGAATGGCTGAAGAAAAACAAAATGAAAACTTTGGAGTGGCCTAGTCAAAGTCCTGACCTCAATCCGATTGAGATGCTGTGGCATGACCTTAAAAAGGTGGTTCATGCTCGAAAACCCTCCAATGTGGCTGAATTACAACAATTCTGCAAAGATGAGTGGGCCAAAATTCCTCCACAGCGCTGTAACAGACTCATTTCAAGTTATTGAAAACGCTTGATTGCAGTTGTTGCTGCTAAGGGTGGCCCAACCAGTTATTAGGCTTAGGGGGCAAACACTTTTTCACACAGGGCCATGTAGATTTGGATTTTGTTAATAATAAAAACCTTCATTTAAAAACTGCATGATGTGTTTACTTGTGTTATCTTTGACTAATATTTAAATGTGTTTGATTATCTGAAACATTAAAGTGTGACAAACATGCAAAAAAATAAGAAATCAGGAAGGGGGCCAACACTTTTTCACACCACTGTATATATAAATGAATCGTGTATAGATCTTGTCTGACATGTTGCTTTGTGTACTTAGTGAATAATCAGAAAGAGTGTTTGATATGAAGGATTTTGTAACACATATAACATTTCTGTTTCTCTTCAGTTATGGTGTAATGTCGATAAATCAATTTGGGATGTATTCAGGAACGGCACATTCGATGCTTCAGCTTCGATTCCCGGCTGTCTCTACCCAGAGGTTTGTTCTTCCTGTGGCTTATTCAATGCAGAGACGATAGAAATGTCAGCTCAGAAGCACAGTGGTGTAGCTATTTTAAGATATCAGGAGAATAATTATGTATTAAGTATTATGTAGTGTCCTTTAAGTAATTGGATAGTGTTCTTAGATTTTGCAGTCATAAGAAATTGATTACTATTAAAATGATTCCTGTGAAATTGTAAACAGTTTACAGTAAATTTAATTAAGCTGGTGAACAGTATGAGGTGTGTTTCATTGATGATTTTTTTTTGTATATTTGTGTCTGTGGAGTCTTTATTATTAGTTTTATTCTAACATTATGGTCATGGATGTTGCAATAGTAAACTGTTGGAGTTTATTTTGTCCAGTACTTCGTGTTTACGGGTGTGTTGGCCATGGTGACGTGTGCTGTGTTCCTGCGCTTAAACTCTGTCCTCAAACTGGCCATCCTGCTGCTAATGATCGCCATCTACTCACTGCTGACCGAAGCTTTCTATCACTCACTGTTCACCCGATACGACACCATCACTGAGTATGATGGCTTCACCAATCAGAGGTCAGTCTACACACACACACTACACAATAATGTGTCAAATTAGTATGTGTATCTCATCATACACACCTATAAACATGTACAATTACATAAATTAACTTTTTTAATATATAAAATCAACTACACACACACACACACACACACACACACACACACACACACACACACACACACACGTCCAGTGTTAGAATCTCTGCCCTTTAGAATCCAATAATTCCCACTGATGACGTTCTTTATCCTGTTACCCCGACAACAGTGAATGTTTCCTGGGAACCAAGAGAACATCTTTACTGCTGATGGCAATGTTCCTCTTAGCTGTATTTTATCATGGACAACAGGTGAGAAGATACACACACACATATACACACACACACACACAGGTCTTTCCAATGACTTGTGTATTACTGTAGAGAGCTATATGTAGACAACACCCTAACTTCAGTGCCTAAAAAGAAACATGTATAAACATGTGAGCCAGCCAAATGCCAATATAACATAACATAACGCAACGTAACGTGACGTAACGTAACATAACATAATATAATATGCCACTATTGACATATCATCATGAAGGCATGCATCATGAAGGCATGCTCAAATGCACACACACACACACACACACACACACACACACAACTTGTCAGTGGCAAGGCCAACAGGATGCTTTTTAATTTCACCCTAGTCAATTACTGAATTATTTGATTCCAGTGATTAATATGAGACCTTCAAAGGTAATGAAACAGCAGTAAACTAGTAGCAAGGAGGGGAACAGGGTTAGAGAGAGAGAGAGAGAGAGAGAGAGAGAGAGAGAGAGAGAGAGAGACAGAGAGAGAGAGAGAGAGAGAGAGAGAGAGAGAGAGATGAAAGAAATGGAGGAAAGCCAAAGACAGAGAGAGATTAACTGTTGAAAAAGAAAGAGGAGTATAGTTTATAGCTATAGAAAGGTATATTTACATTTATAGAAATAATTGCACTGCTAAAGGTTTAAGAAAAACCTTCAGTCTAATTAACAAAAGCTAATTGCTTTTCCTTTTCTCAGGACTGTTTTTACATTATCACAGTGTTTTTGCGAATCCCATGACATTCACATTATGTGAGTGTCAGCTCATACATATACTGTAACTGTATGCTCATGTGTGTCTTCCACTAATTCTGTCTGCAGGTCTAAGGAGTTCAGACTGATCTTTATTTGAGTAAATGGAACTGTGCAATATTTGCTGATTGTTGAATTTCTGTCAATCTTTAAAAAAAAAACCTAATCTTTAAACTGGGTACTAACACACTGAACTGGAACGTCTCCACCTTATGAGTTTCTCTCCCTACATTGCTGCATGTTGATAATCTACTGCATCTTTTAGATCAGAAATCAGTCCAAGTGCAAAAGTCATGTATTTGTATGTTTTCATTTCACACAAAACACTGCATCATCATTAATATATTATCAGCCTGCACCGTATCATCATTAATATTATATACTAGAAAATATTTATATTGACAATGCAAGAAATAGAGTAGTTCCCTTATAGCCTGGTTAAGTACACTTTGATGGCAATAAAATAATTTTAAACAAAATCTTAAATACTATTTTTGATCATTTAAAGTATATTAAGAAGAAAAATAGTTCACATTTTGAATAGCACTCTTGAAATGTATGAAACATTAGTGTGGCTGCAAGTACACTAAAGCATGTGTAGCATTATCAAGTTCAGCACACCTGAGCAAACTTTTTTCCACAGGGTCTCTACAGAAAAAGCTGCAGAAAAAAAATTGGAAAACTGCAATTGGAAACGTCATTTACAGACATAGCGTGTTCTTTCATGTTTGAGTCTCTCATTGCTGTTTAACCTTTACCTTTCAAGAAAAATAATATATAATATAAAATAATCATTGTTCTAAAAAGATGGAAGAGAATCTCACAATTGGTTCTTTCAATTTTTTTTTCTTCACATTTATTTCATTTATTTACTTCATTTTCCCTCAATAGCTTTCATGCATCACCTCTTTGTTAAATTAGAAGTTTACAGTAGGTTGCACTCATGCTAAGCTTGGAAAGACAACCTTCACAAATAGTATAGTTACTACCCCAAAAGCCAGCTTTTTTACTGGATGTTCACATAATTTACATTTCATCACTGTTATTCTTATCTTCTGTTTCTTTTGATGAAGGTTTAATGAATAAATAATGAAGTAAGCATTTTGCTGTTGTCAAGGAATCCTTGACCTTGGTTTGAACCCAGAACAGGGAAGCTTGCAGATTCTGACTGAGACTCAAAGCGACGGATTCTGTTACACTCTGTACTGCTTGCAAACAAGACCCTTAACTCAACTGAATAATTAACAAATCTTTCAAAGTGAAAGACTTGCAGAGTTACACACTACACCACTGCTGTGCATGGTATAAGCAAAGTGACATTATTATTATTATTATTATTATTATTATTATTATTATTATTATTATTATTATTATTATTATTATATATACATTAATCAATCAGCAATTCTCTTTTGTTTTGATGAGCAGAACAGAGCAAAGTTCTCTGCTTAGATAAATGTGGCTTTTGCTTGGTTGGAATAAATTTGCTTGGTTGCTCCCACACCAGCCATTTCTGAATAAAATTAGACATCCCTGAAGTAGAACCTCCAGCTAAATCTGGATCTTAATGTCTGCAAAGATATCTCACATGTATTGCTCACATATGAGACAGAGAGCTTTGATATTCACCATTGTTTTTCTGACACCCCCCACTTTCTCTGCCTTTCTTTCTTAGCTGGAATACACAGCACGATTGGACTTTCTGTGGCGAGTACAGGCGAAGGAGGAGATCAACGAAATGCGGGAGCTGCGGGAGCATAATGAGAATATGCTGCGCAACATCCTGCCCAGCCATGTTGCACGCCACTTTCTGGAGAAGGACAGAGACAATGAGGTACACCTACACACTGCACACGGGCTGTCAAAGTTCTCAAAAACAAAATCTTGCAGTTCTTTTTAAAGTCTCTGAGATCTGAGTTGGATATGGCTATTGAGACAAATAACATTCACAAAAGCTTCATTTCAATTCCTGTAGAGCTGTAATCTGTGAAGAACATTCTAGCATAAGCGTTTCGATGTTCTAGAGGAGGTGACACAGATTCCCTGACGTGTGTTACAGGTTCATGAAATCCTGCACATACTTAAATCCACACAGAAGCAACCGATTATAAAAGTCTTGACACATGGCTTCAGAATGTGTATGATGCATAGTCATGTATGTGTATATACAGTATGTGCATACATGTGAATTGTATCATATCTTGAGGCACAGTTCTGGTTCATAATGAGATAATGCCTATGACTATAGATGTAAAGGTGCTAGAAATCTGACTGCCCTCCAAGCAATGGGTGACTGCATTCACTGGAATAGTTTTTTTTGTTTGTTTGTTTGTTTTTTGTTTTGTTTTGTTTGTTTCTGAATTTTTCACTGGTTTTCTCCCTAATTTAGTCATGGCCTCCAGTTAGGATGCCCCTATCATATGTTACCAACAGTTACCAACCATGGAGGGTGGAACCTAGCACATGCTTCCTTTGAGGCATGTGAAGTCAGTTGACCATATCATTTTGAACTGCTTAACACACTCTATGGAAAGCGTTATCCCTCTTTCACATGCAAGAGTTCACAGACTTTTATGATCGCTAGTGTCTCGGTGATCCCCTTCCTCCCTGACAACGTGGCTAATTTTGCTCAGGATTTAAACTCGTAAGTTTCTCCACTTTTAACTGCAAATTAAATATGATATGAGAAAGCAACAAATCCAAACAATGGCGTGAAAGATTCCTCATGCTAGCAATATGATCCAACATTAACAGTCCACAACTTGCAATCTAGTTCCTGCCTGCTTGTTTGATGAACTTGTGAAGTTATTTTATCTTATCCTGTCATAGATAGCCTATTATTACATTTGCATAGAGACAGTACAAAGAAGAATAAACCTTCATAGGGGAATAGCAAAGATTGTTGGTGTTTAATTAGTTAGGTTTGGAAGCTATAAATAGCTGGATCAGAATGCTGGACAAGTAACCGTAGCAGCCACGACACACCTTCAAGAGACAAACTACAAATGGCATGAGCAAATAAGTATAGAATTACATTAAGGTAGCTGTCCTTAGTATCATTACAGATCTGTGAAGCACAGGCCTAGGATGCACCAGATTTTCTCTTCCTTCTTTTTGAAACACAAACACAAAAATAAAAAAGAATCTATTAGCCACCTTTTTCTGCCATCACTAGAGTGGAAATTCTTGAGTCTTTTAAGTGACTCAATTCCTTTCAAGATTAGCTCTTTACAAATACACATTCTGTTATACAGCTCAGTGAAACAGGGTCCATATCAGAGTACCATATGATGTCAACCCAACCACCACATACTGGATCTGAGAAGCCTAAATGTTTTCTTAAAATAATTGCCCTCCTCTGGGTGTTCATAAAGTGTGTGCAAGTCACATTAGAACCCCTGCAATGCCTTGACCTGTGCATATTCCTTTATCTGGACAATTGGCCCCAGGATGAGGATGAGCCAGACAAATACCATGGTCTCTTGATCAAATGTCCTGTGGAAGCATTAGCGCAAAATGTCAATCATGAAAAGAATCACTCGACTACTTTGTAGATTGTTCAATGGCATGAGGCTTATGAGCCTCCTTTGTGGATGACAGAGCTGTCTCAGTCATGGACACAACGATGAAATTGCATATAGTCACACATCAGTCATATGCAGACTTCCTTCAGACTTTTTCTGGTTGGCTATCATTTACGACTCCAGGAGAGAAACCTGTGAATGTTACTCTGCAGGCTACAAAGCAGGGGGATGTGTGGAAAAACATGAAAGTAAAAGAAAATGTGAACCAGTATCTAAGCCATGTGTCAAGAGCTGCAGTAGTTTCAGGAAGACGTCACATATACTGTACCAGTTCAAAGCAAAACATAACTAGGTTTTATATATACATATATATATATATATATATATATATATATATATATATATATATATATATATATATGAACCCGCATGAGGAAACAAAATCACAAGCAGTCTTAAGAGCTGTCTAGTATTTGTCAGTAAGATTCCTGGTCATGCTACACTCCTGTGCCATCACCTGAAATTAAATCCCACCTGAAACTGGAAATGGCATTGAGGTAGATTAGCTAATGTGCAGCATCTACAGAAGGGTTAAAAAGCTACACAATTTATTTTCCACAGGGGTTCATGGACTGAGAAGAGACAAATGCTTTGGGCCAGGATGCACTAGCAATCACCCGGAGGTCTCAGATGAGCACTGTCACTGTGTGAGGCTGGCAGTCATGGTGCAGTAACCATGTAGGTTTTAAGGACCCTTGTGTGAGGCTGGCGAGTAACATGTGCAGGTTATGATCTCGTTTGAGAATTGTAAAGGCTCATAGGGTTTTAAGATGTCCGGTGGCTGACCAATGCCTGAACTATTTGTCGGTCTATGTCCCATATGTTAGACCTGATGAAGCATGACTCAGAAAGTGAATGTCTACTTTTGTATTCTTGGAGCCTTTGAACTCAGCAGAGTTCATTGGCCAGGTTTTTGCTCATGAGGCTGGCTGACTCATACCTTAGTGTGTGGTTGCTCCGTTCATGATATACTGTGATATACTGAAACACAGTTTGTCTTTTTGAATGAGCCTGGAAGTAACCTTACAAAACTTTCATTAAGTAATAGGCGAATTTACATACAAAGACGCACCACAAAGCAAAGTCTCAAATGAATATATAGTCTAATTAATTCATAAATCATTTTTTACTGTAAAACCTAACTCAAGCTATAAAGCAAAACTGTGTTTACGACTGGCTGGAATTTGAAGTCAGAGAATGGAAACTATCATATGGAGAATGTGACCTAAATTTATAAATGAAGCTTTGATCAAGCTAGTAGAGCATTAAAATGCATAAAACCCAAGTCACATTACTACCAACAGGGGCTGCGATGTTGGATTCAGTGTGGGATTCTATTTGATTTTTTCAGAGCGCACTTCCATAACCTATATGATGCCATTCATTTTTAATATAGACTGCAAAAAAGGACTGCAAAATACAGATGTATCGCACCATCCTTTCTTCTGTTTCAACTGTGTGTCTCTCTATACTTCCAACTCAGTTCTCTATTGTCTTATCTGGCTCTTTTTTAATGCACGATTTCTTGGTTTTTGACTGTGTAGGAATGTTTTGCTTGCCCTGGTTTTGTGTGTGTGTGTGTGTGTGTGTGTGTGTGTGTGTGTGTGTGTGTGTGTGTGTGTGTGTGCGTGTGTGACTGTAGCTGTGCCTGTCTTTGTGTATCTGTGTTTTTAAGTCCCTTGTCTGTCTTACTGGAAGTTTTGTCTGTCAGTGAATAGTGGTAGCATGGCACTGGGGTCTTATTAAAAATACATCTCTCAGACCTTTGTGTATATATATATGTGTGTGTGTGTGTGTGTGTGTGTGTGTGTGTGTGTGTGTGTGTGTGTGTGTGTGTGTGTGTGTGTGTATTAGGTTTCATTAATTATCTCATCCATTGATAATCAGGTGACTTGTTATAGTATGCTTCAGTAGGGACAATGAATATTTTTTTACTGTGTGTGTGTGTGTGTGTGTGTGTGTGTGTGTGTGTGTGTGTGTGTGTCTGTTTTAATAGAGTAACATACGTCACTCTACATTTGTTAGCTGAATGATTTGTCATACTGGCAAAGAAATTTGATCTGAATTACACACACACACAGCTTAAGCATAAAAGTGCAAAGGTCACAGATGATGGTGCAGTTTATCAAACACTGCTTTATCAAAACAGTCAGTGACTGTCATAGCTCTTTTAACAGAGGCCATGCTACCTAATATGTATGTGTGAAGGTGAGCGGCTGATGTTGGCATGTTGGAATATCTGATGGAGCATTAGTTCCCTCTGGTGGCCAGTTTCACCAGTACAACATATAAAGCAAAAAAAAAAAAGTTGGGTACGTCCCAATTCCTCAGTTCTATGTCCTTTACCCCATGAATATCTGCTGCAGGATATTATATTCCACTGCTCATAAAAAAACTAAATCTACTAAATGATTTAAAAAATGTAAAAAGCCACAAATGTGCTTTAAGACTAACATATGGGTGTGATGCTCAGGTGTATATATGCATATACTTTGGGCATATAAAGTGGCAAAAGTATCAGAAAGCACATGAGACACTTGAGGGAGTGACTTGAGTGCGTACTCCATCCTCATACACTGATACACAATACACAAAACAATTAAAAATGTGTACCTATAGCTCTGTATAAATTGTATACATTTTATTACATTCTAATAATTTCCTCACAACATTCTCCATGCCCTACTATATTTTACTATTTCTTAATTATATTTTATTATACAGCCGTCATATATTATTATTATTATTATTCATTCATTCATTGTCTGCCGCTTATCCAAACTACACATAGGGCATCAAGGCAGGATACACCCTGGACGGAGTGCCAACCCATCGTAGGGCACACACACACTCTTATTCACTCACGCAATCACACACTACGGACAATTTAGAAATGCCAATCAACCTACAATGCATGTCTTTGGACTGGGGGAGGAAACCTCCTCAGAGAACATGCAAACTCCACACACACATGGCGGAGGCAGGGATCGAACCCCCAACCCTGGAGATGTGAGGCAAACGTGCTAACCACAAAGCCACCACGCCCCCCTTATTATTATTTATTATTATTATTTTTTTTTTTTTTTTTTTTTTTTTTTTTTTTTTTTTTTTTTTTTTTTTTTTTTTTATTATTCGGGCCATTGGTGGCGCAGTGGTAGGTTTCTCGCCCATCATGCGGAAGGCCCGGGTTCGATCCCCAACCACTGGATGCAGTGCCGGCCCCAAGCCCGGAAAAATGGGAGGGTTGCGTCAAGAAGGGCATCTGGCGTAAAACATTTGCCAAGTTGTTGTGCGGACCAGTTGGTACGCTGAGGCGACCCCGAACAGGGAGCAGCCGAAAGCAACTTCTTCTTTATTATTATTATTATTATTATTATTATTATTATTATTATTATTATTATTATTATATGCCTATCATATTTTTATTAGTTTATTCTGTTTTTTCTTTTGTTCATTGTTGCACAGTGAAATGAGTAACTAAGAAAAACCCATTTCATTACATCACACATTTGTAATATGTATATTTAATTAAAAAAACAACAACGTTAAGCTGTGAACTTATGTATATTGCATGATTCACACTTTATCATGTCTAGGCTTTTTTTTATTTTTATTTTAGACTGACCCGTCTCTTCTCTTGTCCTTTGGTACTTTATTTCTCTACAGGAGCTCTATTCTCAGTCCTATGATGCTGTCGGAGTGATGTTTGCCTCTATTCCTGGCTTTGCCGATTTCTATTCTCAGACTGAAATGAACAATCAAGGAGTTGAATGCTTGCGGCTGTTAAACGAGATCATCGCTGACTTTGATGAGGTCAGGACTGACACTGACATTAACACTGACACACAAACATGCACAAGGGAAAATATTGTGAGATTACTGTACAGAACTGAAATGATGTACAATTACTGTTCTTGTGAATGAATTCTAGTGCATTGTCTTTGATACATGATACAAGGTTAAAGACAGAAGATTAGTTTTAATTCAGTATTTATGTGGATTAAACTTTTAGGTGCTATATGCACCTTTAGGTCTATTTCAGGCAACCGAGAGATTAATACTCTATGAAATATACAAGCACCCTCGAACAAGAACTCTGTTTTAAAAAAGGGGGGATTTTAACTAATCCAAATAGGATACTATACAATGAGATGAAATGAAATAGAATAAAGTAGATATAATATATAATAATAATAATATAATAATAATAATGACTGTAATGAATAACTTTTATGAATCAAGTGCATGCATATGTGCAGTTTTTTATATTAAAAATGAAAAATATGCTGTGCAAAAAAGTAGGTTAAGGTAGTGGGTGTTGTACCAAGAAAGAGTCTGTGCTGTTTGAGAGCAACAGATGAATGTAAGACAATAACTTTCTATATTTAGTTCTATATTTTGTATTTATTTCGGGATGTGTTAAACACCATTCATTTTTTTAAGTGATCAGAAATATTGGAACAGGTGTTTCTTGTTGTCCAGTTGTGTTCTGTTATACTGAGCGTTTAAACAGTTAATAGCTCTTGGTTTGAGTCCTGGGTTCCTGTGAAGACTACATTTGTTGTTAAATCAACATGAAGACCAGAGAGCTGTCTATGGAAGAAAGGCAAGCCTTTTGAAGCTGAGAAAAGAAAGAAAATCAATCAATCGATTTGTTCCAAAACACTCCTGAACAAAACAGAGATTAGTTGCATTGTTACATTTATCTAAAGAGTAAAATGAAACAGGATTGATTGTAAATATGAATAAACACACATTTTAATTATGAAGAGCATCATTCCCAGCTATTTATGTTATTCTCAGTTATAGTGGTTCACATATGGGCATCTGTGGCTCAGTGGTAGGTTTCTTGCCTATCATGTGGAAGGCCCGGGTTCAATTCCCAGCCACTGGATGCAGTGCTGGTCCCAAGCCTGGGAAAATGGGAGGGTTGTATCAGGAAGGGCATCCAGCATAAAACATTTGCCAAGTTGTTGTGAGGACCAGTTGGTCCGCTGTGGCGACCCCAAACAGGGAGCAGCCGAAAGCAACTTAGTTGTTCGCATATCCATTGCATTAAGCTTTTACAGTTTCAGCAGCTCTGCTCCATGACCATCTCTACAACCATCATGGCTCTGCTTGTGCTAGTGAGTGATTATAAAATAAATAATTTGGGCCAAAAGTTCTCATATGTCTATGGCAAGACCAGTGTCATTAAAACATACTGGTTGCTTGATAATAGGAAAATAATTTTATGGAGACTTAAAAGAGCTGAATTCAACTATTGATGTCACTGATGCTTAGTTGTATTTGTAAGTGTCTAATACATCTTGATATAGCCTGTACTGATTACACTCAGAGTTAACCTTAAACCAAACACCACTGAGTGTATTTACAGCCCCAAACTTCATGGTATTTCATAGTGAAATATTGTGCTTAAAACAGTCACATGGCATGGAACTGTAAGACAGTGGCAATGGACATAACACTGCTCCCTGCCTGAGCCAACATTGTGCAAGAAAAATGAGACACACATCTTTTTATTTTTGCCAAAGTCTGCCCTGTGCGCACATGTCTGGTTTATATCACATGCTTTAAAAAAAACCTTTCTAAGTAGGAAGCATCTGTGTGTCCTCGATCTAGAAGCCTCATATCTCCTTGTACCTTTTGTACATTTCTTCAAATGCATCTTAAGAACTGAGTCAGTTTCAGAAGCTGAGTTCAGTACTACCTAAACACCAAATAAAATATTTTATCTATGTAATTCCCATGAAAGTATGAGATGGTATGGAGATAAAGGAAATGTTTGATATTGGCCTAGAGTTTAAAAATAAACCTGGGTCAAGGTCTTTGTTAATGGTTTGATAATTGCTATTGTAAAAGATTTAGACACATAGTCTATGCTAAAGGAAATGTAAACTTATTGTCTGATTACTTCTGATAGTATTTCTATGGAAATATGGAAAGGTGTCTTAGATTGTATAGAGGAGAAGAGTGAATATAGCCTTCATGTTGAAAAACTTCTGTTTTGTGATCTTTTTTGTTGAATTTATTCATAATGGTTAATGGTGAAAGAACATAAAACTAAAATTCCATGACTATAATCTCTGTCCATGAGTTTGGGTGTGTAGGCAATGTTTGTGCAGCTTTATTTCTAGAATAGCTAAAACCAGTAGTTGTGGGAGTAATGAGATAGGAGTTTGATGCTTGCTGCTTGTGGTGACTTTAGGTTTACGTTTAGAAACCTTAAACATCTTAAGATCAAAGTAATATAGGAACCTTACAGTAAAATTATGCACCGGAATATAATATGATATTTATAATATAATATACATAACATTCAAGGGCTGTTGTTATCAAGGCCTGTTGTCTTATCGTCCTTCTTTCTGTAGCTGTTGGGTGAAGAACGTTTTCAAGACATTGAGAAGATTAAAACCATCGGCAGTACATACATGGCCGTGTCTGGCTTATCACCTGAAAAACAGGTAAAAAAAATGGAACTTTATATAATATCAGTATGTGAAAAATGTGAAATAAATAAATAAACCCACTTTGTAGTGTATGGAGAATGAAGATGCACCTTAATCAAAGACATTGTCGATTCTCCAAAAAATAAAATGCAAAATAAAAAGATATGCTGGACCAAGTGCTATTTTATAAGCCTCTGATTAATAAGGTTAGAGGACATACTGTTGAAATGAAGCCAGTGTGGTGATTAAGACTATTCAAAATATACAAGACTGCAATTAGATTACTTTATTTTAGTGCTTGCTGATCTATAATAGCGTATATCATCTTTTTTTTAAATCTTCTCTTTCATTTCTGTTGCATCCTCTATTAGACAGCAAAGAAAAAATACTATTTACTTCTTCTGTACTGCATGTTATTTTTCATCTTTGAGTTATTTCTGGGCTTGAAACCAAATGCTTTTGTTTAAAGGCAGTGATCAAGGCGCTACTGATAAACTCCTCTGAATCATTTCTACTCAAGAAAAATCTGGCAACCTCAAAAGAGATCATCTGTGTAATCTGAATGGAAAACTCAGAAAGATCAGTTTAAGCAGCTGCAGAGAAAAAATCTGAATACATATTTTCCTTATATAATACATAAATATTGATGTGACTTTTGGACTAAAATCACCAACTCTGAATAGTGCCCTTGATTAAATGTTGTCTCTCTCTGCATGTCTGTGTGTGTTGCTGTAGCAATGTGAAGATAAATGGGGTCACCTCTGTGCTCTGGCTGACTTTGCCATTGCTCTAAACGAGAGCATACAAGAGATCAACAAACACTCCTTTAACAATTTCCAACTCCGAATTGGTAAGAGTCATTTATGCAAATTCATACTGAAATTCTGGGAGAACATCAGAAAATTCTACTCCAGTCTTTTCTCTTTCTCTTCTGGTTTCTGCTCTTCTTACGCATGTTCTTTCTTTTCCTCTATTTCTCTTCTCCCTCTCAGGAATGGCTCATGGCTCTGTGGTAGCAGGTGTGATTGGTGCTAAAAAGCCTCAGTATGATATCTGGGGGAAAACAGTGAACCTGGCGAGTCGCATGGACAGCACAGGTGTGAGTGGAAAAATCCAGGTCCCCGAGGAGACGTACAGCATCCTAACAGAGCGTGGCTTTGCTTTTGAATACCGTGGTGAGATCTATGTGAAGGGTATCAGCGAGCAGGAGGGCAAAATCCGAACACACTTCCTTCTTGGCCGTGTGCAACCCAACCCACTCATCCTGCAGCCTCGCAAGCTTACAGGCCAATACTCGCTCGCCGCTGTGGTACTTGGCCTTGTCCAGTCACTCAACCGCCAAAAGCAGAAGCAGATCCTCAACGAGAACAACAACTCAGGCATCATGAAGGGCCACTATAACCGCAGGACCCTGCTGGCGCCCACAGGGCCTGATGCCAGCCATGCTGAGATGGCCACGGACAAGAATGAACTGGCCTGATGACTTTATTTATTTATTTTTTAATGACTAAAAATTATGGAAGAAAATAAAGATACTGAGCCAACATAGTGATGGCCTGAGGATAAAGTCTGAACAAAGCACCACAACGCCTGACTTAAAGACTGAGCTGCCCCAAAGACTGATAAACTGCCTGCGTGTCTGTATTGCCGTTTCTTTTTTTAGTATTTCTTTTGTATTTCAAACACATTAAAGGGGTTTAATTTTTTATAAACTATTGAAGAACCTGATTTTTTTTAAACACTTGATTATTGCCATCACTAATGCTCCCTGAATTTAATACATAACGGTAATAAGAGTTTTAAAAAGTGATCAATTTGGGAAAAAAAATGCTGGACAAGTTTCTCAAATAAGCCAGAGATGATATTTATAGAGCTTCATAAAGATTCATCTGAGAAGTCTATTTAAGACCAGATAAAAAATCTTAGCATTACGGTTTAGCTTAAAGTTTTTGTAGCAACTCAGAGCAACTCTTAGTGAGGAGTAGGAGTTAATCCTAGGAGTAAATGCTTAAGCATGAAGTACAACAGTTGCATTGCATTTGTAGAGCCCAGGTGCACAAATAGTGTGTTATACATAAAGCACAATCATTCTAGCGTTGAAATTGTTCTTTTTTATATGGAAGAAGAGGAAGAAGAAGAAGAAAAAGAAGAGTTGTTATTATTATTAATGATTATTATTATTTATTATTAAAAACACAAACAGTAGTATAGTAAGTAAGTAAAGTAGTAAAGTTGTTAGAGGGCTTTTTATTGATAATGTGCATTTGATCAGCTATAGTTTCAGTGATTTAATGCCACTTCCACTAAGGGCTTCCAATTATATTTGCTCGATATTTACTAAATGAACTCTTTGAATTGAAGCCTCTTTAAGTGATGCCATTAAAAGAGCGCATATTTGAAGATACATAATCAAGCATACTTGATTGAAATCAACAGAATTTACACACGTGAAACAGTCTATTATTCCAGACTACAAGGTTGTTTTCAAGGTTGGTTCCATTTTTCTATTCTTCTACTCTGAACAGCTTTAAGAAACCACTGAAACACTTCTAAATATTCACCCATTTAAAAGTACTGCTGTAAATTGCTCTTATTCTTAGGTACAAGTAATTCCCTATTAATTTCTATTATTACTCGGAGCGGCTTAAACACCACATCATTTTCTCTGTGTCTTCATGGGATAATCCTGGCCACCATTTTAGGGTTACAATTTTATCAATTCTAGTCAAGTGCTCTACTTACCGGAAATGCTCCTTTATGTCAGCATCCAATTTGAGCTTTTTTTCCCCAGATCATTTTCTGAAATCTGCTTATACAGCTGAGTGGCTTTGTAATGTTGAGGGAGGCATGTAGATATGGACTGGGTCACTTGCTCACTTGAAGTAGAGGGTCACTGCAAATCAATACAAAGTTTAATGGACTGATTTAATTTATTCTATGATGAAACATTTCTTTTGATGATATGAGTGGTCTCATCCAGGATAACAATGTTTTCATCCACAGGGTGCAAGGGCTCACTGAATTGTTTGAGTATAAAATGATTTAAATCATAAAATATAGCATTTGCTTTACCAGATCTCAACCCAGTTGAACATTAGTGGAATGGTGTTTATCCTCCAGTACAGAAGCTGTTCTTGGCCCAACACCTTACTAAAACACTTAAAATATTTACATTTTTTAATGGATCCAATAATATTGAAGGCCAGTAATAATAATGTTCACTCAACTTACAATTTTCCACATGTTGTGTTTCAAGCTGAAATTGAAATGGACATAACTGGGAATTTATGTAAAAAATCTAACAAAATTCACAAAATGTTATAGTAGCATACAGTATTTTTCAAAATACTTTTTGTCAGCCCATCTGGAGTATGCCTCATTACTCCTTTGAAGAGAAAAAAAACTTTTCATTCTAGCACGATTAAGAAGATTAGTAATGTTAATTTTCTTTGGCGCAACAGAATGTTTTACTGTGTAGTATGGAGTTTAGAGTCTGTTTTGCTGCACTGTAACTCAACATGAGCAGCAGTTCAAAATGATGCAGTACACATGATACAGACTTTCACATGTCTTGGAGGGAGTATGTGTTAGCCAAGAGGCACGGTGGTTAGCATGTTTGTTCGATTCCTGCCTCCGCCATGTGTGTGTGGAGTTTGCATGTTCTCCTCGTGCCTCGGGGGTTTCCTCCGGATACTCCGGTTTCCTCCCCCAGTCCAAAGACATGCATTGTAGGTTGATTGGCATCTCTAAATTGTCCGTAGTGTGTGAGTGAATGAGAGTGTGTGTGTGCCCTGCGATGCGTTGGCACTCCGTCCAGGGTGTATCCTGCCTTGATGCCCAATGATGCCTGAGATAGGCACAGGCTCCCCGTGACCTGAGAGTAGATCAGATAAGCGGTAGACAATGAATGAATGAATGAATAATCTTAAATGTAGTTTTCATGGAAACTGAGTTAGACCCCTACACAATACTATTCATAATAAAAGAACATTTAGCAGTGGGTCTCTTTTATGTTATTTTACACTTTGAAAGAGTCCATATGAGGATGTATTATGGACTTCATTGTAAGCAGTAAGGTGTCATTTGTACAAGGAGATATTGATTGAGGATATGAGGAGTCATTAAGATGCAAACATTTATCACACTATTGTGTTTAATATAAAATCTTTTTTGCAGGAAAATAATTCATGCTGGCTGTACTTAGTCTTCTTCCAAATGTTTAATATGTTTCCGTTTCTGCAGAAATGCTTACCAGAAAATGCAGTGGCTGCTCAGCCATAATACAGATATGTCCACATTGCCACACTAAACCACCCAGCACATTTAAATGACTTAAATCACAAAATAAATTCCAAAAACAACATAAAGAGTGGGCAAAAAGGTGGAAGATAAATAATAGCTGTGCTGCAGAAGTATAAGTTTTGATATTTGATTTGTTCTTCAAAGGCGTGGGGTGAGGAGAGAGACATTAGGTGGAGAAGAGTTTTTTTTTCCTTCGAAGCGAGAGTAAATGTTGTTGAGTTTGTTAGCCAGCTTGGGGATTCCTGAGCTTTTTCTCTTGGTCAGTTAAGTGAGTGCCATTCTTAAGAGGTGTTGTGTTACTCAAAGTCTGTCCTTGCATTTGTATTTTTCTGACCTTGCTTTATTGAGATTTTGCTTAGTAAGTCAGTACTTCCCAGTTATTGGGTCCCAGCCTCCTTCAGTGCCCAGACAACCTTTCCCAGGTGTACCAGGTGGTCAAGCCAAGATTTGAAATAGATGGCATTAAGGTAGGCTGTTGCATAATGCTGGTGATGCCTAAGGACAATATCAATGAGCTGCTGGAAGGTCATTGGTGCTCCATAAAGTACAGAATGATGTACCTTATTGTGCCAGTGACCCCAGCAGTGGAGGTTGTCTTTTTTGACTCCTCTGTAAGGGAGATCTGCCAGTATCATATAGTTTCTTTAGGTGGAGATGTAGCTGGTTGATGAGGTCATAACTTCCATGTAAGAGATGAGAGTCAGAGGGTGACACTTTGTTCAGGCCACAGAAGTCATTACAAAACCTCCAATTTCCATCTGTACTGGGGGCAAGGACTATATCACTTATCCAATGCTGCCAAATGGCTCTATAATCTTCATCCACAGCATCTTCTGCACTTACTACTGGATTCAATAATGTTGCTGTCTTGTAAGCACTCCTGGCAGTGATTTTCTGTCATTCTTGCAACGGGTTACTGTGCCCTGGTCCTTAGAGAACATTAGTCTGAGCACTATCAGTTTCTATCATTGGACTGTGCTTAGTTTGTGCTTATGTCCAAATTATTTGAGAGGGTACATGATACTTGAGTGGATGTACTACAGAAGTTCTCCTGGTGAGTACTAGTGTCTTTCATTTTAGAGACCAACACTTACTACCAAATGTCTGCTTTTCTGTGCCTGGAACATACCGTTCATGCCATTTAATTAATTTAAAGGATTGATTTAATTAATAAATTAATACATTGAATTAATTAAATGGATCTTTTAAATTAATTCAATTGAATCCTAACTGTTTGTTATATGTATTTCCAATACTAGGAGTGAAAAGTATGAATGGTACATTCCAGACACAGCAAAGCAAAGACTTTTGGTAGTAAGTGTTGGTCTCTAAAATAGTGTTCTGTTAACACAGTGGCTTTTTTAAAGTTAAGTTCTCTAAGTTCATTCCTCAGGTTTTACTTAACAAAAATTTCAAACTCTTCTTTTACAATTCTCCTTCATTACTTTCCTTTTGTGTGTGGGAACTGAAGCTCTGCCACTCAAAAGACATAACCAAGGATCTGAAGTTAACCTGTCTTTATTTCTTGACTCTTTTGAGTGATCTGAATAGGAAGTGAATGAAAAGCAGGGGAAAAAAGAGAGAGAGAGAGAGAGAGAGAGAGAGAGAGAGAGAGAGAGAGAGAGAGAGAGAGAGAGTCAAGTAATGGATATTGTGACACCCAAGTTGGTGTGAAGATAATGAGGACTCCGGAGGCAGGTGTGTGTGAGAGAGCAGCATTACATTTATTTTTGTCTTCATTTTGTCATTTTCAGCTTGCCAACAGACTTAACTGAACTGAAATAAATTGACGGTAAACAGCAACTTTCAAAATTCACCTGTGTGCATACACAACAAGATGCTTTTGGGGTGAAAAATTGTTTCATTCTGCAACCCAGACTCTCTGCTTGGCATTATTCTTACTACAAGCCAAAAAAGCAGTTGTGTTAATTAGGTGTGTAACATAGGTGTATGCTCATCCATGAAATTATTCATTCCTTCTCAAACACTCTGTCTTCATCCATAAGCTGCATATGATCACACCCTCAACACTACAAATATAAAGATGCACTATTTGGCCTGTGGATACTGTGACTCCTCCCCACACTGGTGCCATAAAGCTGAAAGTGCACAGTTTTATAGAATGGCTTTGTATGTTGTTAGAATTACAATTTCTTTCACTGGAACCATGTTTGCAGGACAATTCCTCTGTGCACAAAGCAAGATACATAAAGACATGAATTGCCAAGTTTAGTGTCTCCGAATAAGTGACCTGGACAAAGTCCTGACTTCAACACTTTTGGGATCAATTGGAATGCTGACTGTGCAGCAAGCCTTTTCATCTAACAGCAGCTCAGGGTAGAAGCAATTATGAAAGCTTTCCAGCTCCATATTAATCCCTATTGGTTTGGAATGGGAAGCACATATGCCTGTTATGGTTAGGTGTTCACTTAATTTTGGCAATGTAGTATACACAAGCAGCTCAAATACTATTATACACAATTAGGGGCCATAAAAAGTTCCATAGGTATGAAACAGGAAATTTGACAGGACCCATGAGCAAACAGTGTCTGGGTAAACAGTGAGGAGGATAATAAATATAAAATGCCCACAAATCACAGTTTAGTTGTTTCTTGTGGTTGTTAAATTTCAAAATCAACTGTTAACAGTCACTTTTACTTTCATTCAACTGCTAAATGTCATTTTCAACAAAGCAGCTGAACTTTGCCAAATGTCATTAGAACTGTCTGTTGCGGTCAGATGAATATATGCACACTATCAGCAACAATAGGGGACAGCATACAATAAAGCTCACCTGATATTCACTGTCAGATTTGGCGATGGATCATTTAGGCATTGCGCTGTTTTTGAATGAAGGTCTAGGGGCTCTGGTGAAGTCTAAAGTCATCACAAATTCTGCTACATACCACAATATTTCAGCCCTAAATCTGGTTGCCTCTGCTATGAGTTTCAGACTTGACTATAGATGAAGCTTTTAACAAGATGAAGAGCTAAACACATATCCAAACCAACACAAGTGTTTCGAAATGAACATCTCAATCTCCAGATCTTAACCCTGTTGAAAAGGTGGTTTGAAAAAAACAGTGAAAATTAATAAAGTCTACATTTTCTTCAAGAGGAAATGGTTCAAGATCCCTCTTTAAGTCTCTCCAAACTTGTTAGACATTACAGGAAGAAACTCCCTGCTGTTACTCCCTTTAGGGCAGATGCCACAACAGATGAATTGCAGCAGATAAACTTGTGAAACCAGTATTACTGTATGTAGAAAAAATGTACTTGGGTTTCCTTTGTGTGAAAGGTGCCAATCATTTTGGAAGGCACAGCAGATAGTGCTTTAATTGAATTAACTATATTTTCCTGGACAGATTTTCATTCATTACTTTGGATAGGAAAGTCCTAATGGACTGCCCGATGATCACAGCTTAACATGAAGCCAATGAGTCTTAAAAAGAAGCCTTATTTTATCATTTTTATGAAAAGACAAGAAGACATTTTAAATTGCAAAAACAAGTAATAGTAATAGTGAGTAAAAAAATCAGCCCATATGTTACAGTTCATCTACAAAATACATTTCCATGGTGATTTAATCATGTTTTGCTTTTGGGCTGTGATGAATTTCTTTGACTCACACACCATGGGAGGGGGCACGTGTTCATTTTTACTGATTCCACCCTTCTTCTGTTGGATTCTTCACACTTTTGTAACTGCAGTTTCATATCCAGCAGATGGCACTGAGGACTCTCCCGTCACCTCAGTTTCAAAATGATCAATGAATATGGAATCGCTGATCGCCTGTGGTGTACAATTCGATAGAGAGAACAAAGTGTTTCAGGAATTAACTTCTGTTTTGCTCAAATACACACACACACACATCTGTCTTATTATCTTTGTGAGAAACCTAATTAGCATAATGCAGTTAATTAATTATATGAACCAACCCGAACCCTAAACCCAGTAAGCAGAATGGATTGTTTTTTACTCTTCATTTTTCATATGAAAACTGCATTCTCCTTGAGGGAAGCAGCCAAATATATTTAACATCTATATCAGACTATCAGGTATTCTTAAACTGCTTAGACATTTGGACTTTATGTATACACACACACACATACACACATACACACAATTTAGACATGATATGACATCCCAAAATGTTAAACGATTCACACACATGGACTTTGCCTAGCCTGGTGGCGACCCTGTGTGTGTGTGTGTGTGTGTGTGTGTGTGTGTGTGTGTGTGTGTGTGTGTGTGTGTGTGTGTGTGTGGAAGGGTGGGTGGGTGGGTGTTATGTGGGTGTGTAAGTGTTTATAATATGAGAAGATTGTTGTAAATTGTAACCTCTGACTTTTGGAACGCTTGAACAGATTTTTTGAGTTTCCTCAGATACAGAAAGTTTCAGAGAGGACCACCAGTAAGTTATTCTGTGATCTTTTTTGTAGTCTAACATTGTTGGGCATTGGTGGCAGGGTTATAGTTTTTTCACCTACCATGTGGATGGCCCGGGGCCAATTACCAGCCAGTACCCAAACCCCAGCCACTGGATGCAGTGCTGGTCCAAAGCATGGAGAAAATGGGAGGGTTGTGTCAGGATCTGGCGTAAAACCAGTTGGTCTGCTGTGGTGACCCCAAACAGGGAGCATCCGAAAGCAACTTCTTTATTGTAGTCTAACATTATATGAGAAGAACAAACAAACTGTGGCTTCTGTATATCCTGTACTAGAGTGACATTTCATCAAATTACATCTTTTTGGCATTTTGCTGGAGATGTTAGGAGCATACAAAAAGTCTCCAAACCTCAGGACAGTTCATGATATCAGACCTGCACCACACACACACACACACACACACACACACACACACACACACACACACACACACACACACACACACACATTTCCTCTTATTGCTTGATATAGCATTTAAAGTTTCATGCAAAACTGACCATAACAGTTTTCTTTTTGAATCATTGTTTTATTGTTGTCTCACAGCTCCAGGGTCCCGGGTTTGATCCTAAGATCCTGTGGAGTTTCAGTGGAGTGTGATGGACTGGCATCACATCCAGGGTGAATTTGCTCACCTTGTGCCTATATTGTCAGTTTCATGAATAATTGAATGATTTACAAAAACACTGTTCAGGTAGTATTGCTTATCATGAAAAAAATATATAATAACTTTCCTCAATATCCATTGTAATTTATTGTAATTCAATTTCACATCTTTGAACTGCTTCAATTTCAGAAATCTTTTTGTGTTTGCCAACAATTTGTTTCCCATTGGCAAATTTTACAAATGATATGAATCCCATTATCTTTTGTGGCGTAATTAAACCCTATGCTTTTTGTGTACATATTCCTCACCTGGGCCACTACTAGTGTTTACGGAAAACAAAGTTATAGATTAGCATAATCTCTCCGTTCTGTTTCCTCTCCTTACGTAGGATGTGTATCCATGGCAACCTAGATCTGCTCATCAAGTCACCCTACAGGAAAGGTTTGTGTGTGAGCGCATGAGTGAGTTTGTCTGTTGGTTGGGGAAGGGGGAGTGTGTACATGTCTGTGAACATGTCTGCAAATCGCTTGTTTGAGTGTGTGTTTTTGGTCATGTTGATGTTTTGACTGATCTGTATGCTCAGTATTCTCACCATCATGCGCTCACCAGCCAGGCCAGAGAGGGCCGAATTTATTCTTACTGCTGCATTGTCTGACCAATGAAATCATGCTGATGATGATTATCAAAGAACGTATGCAGTATGTGTGAGAGAGAGGGAGGGAAAGATGGAGATACAGAGTGATGGTATGCATAGAAGGAAGACATCAAAGAGTTAAACGGCATAGAAACTGGCATAAATATGAGCTCAGCTGTGACACTGCAGGCTGTGTGTGTGTGTGTGTCTGTGTGTGTGTGTGTGTGTGTGTGTGTGTGTGTGTGTGTGTGTGTGTGTGTGTGTGTGTGTGTGTGTAAATGTTTATAATGTGCGAAGCCATCTGTCAGGTCCATCTTTTCTGAAATCTCATCACCCTAACAAGCCAGAATACACACTCTTTACAGTACTTTGAAAACACAGAACACATACTTAAAGACAATCCTGAACCTGCCACACATCCTGTTGCTTGGCAACCGCCCAAGTGTCGGTCCTGGTGTACATCCTAGGCTGTCGACTGTTGTGTTTGCGTTTCTCTGCATGTGCATGTGATGATATTTGCACGAAGGTATTTCTGGAAATGTTTTTATGAATTATGAAGTAATTGTACAGTAAACATCAACATTCCAATCAATATAAAAATCTGTATAAATATAAGCCCTTATTTATTTTAGTTTAATTTTTGTAAAAATAGGTGGAGTCAGGTATCTTACTGCCCTATCAGCTCTCTGGATCAATACACACTCACACAGTTGCTTATTAATATGTTCTATGAATATTTAAAATATTCATAAGACTTTCATCTAATGTAGTGTTACAGGGGATGGTGGAAGAGACTCTGAAGCTGAAGCTGCTATGAGCTCTGACATTTTAGCAATAATTACATTTACAGAGTTTACAGTGCTCTCTAATATTAACATTAAGTTATTGATTTCAGGATACAGTTCTACAACACATTTTTTGTCATGAAATATTGTATATTTACAGCATGTCATCCCTAGTAATGCTTTGCTGTTAAGTTTAGGTAATATCTGTTCACTTGTTATCCTGCCAGTCTGAACTCCGCAGACTATTTCCTCCTGCTTCCTCCTGCATACTAATTGTCTCAGAAAATGCAAGGTGTGCTGCTACAAAATTCTACAGGATTGTGGATTCGTGCTCTCTGCTGGAGGTTAGAGCTCCAGGAGCACTTTTTTTGAACAAATATTGACTGCAATTCCTGACTGTAACCATTTGAGGCTTGTTGAGAATGAAACTGTGTTCAAAATGTATTAAAGGCATTGAAGACGAAGATGATTGACAGAGGTGAATGGCTTTGTGAATGGATAGGATTAGTCTCTCCCATCAAGCTAAGTGAATCTTTGATGCATTTATCACAGAGTTGTGTGAAGAGATAAAATTGAACTCTCTCTCTCTCTCTCTCTCTCTCTCTCTCTCTCTCTCTCTCTCTCTCTCTCTCTCTCTCTGGGGTTTTTTGTGTGTGTGTGTGTGTGTGTGTGTGTGTGTGTGTGTGTGTGTGTGTGTTTGTGTGTGTTTGTGTGTATGTGTGAGAGAGAGAGAGGGAGAGAGAGAGAGAGAGAGAGAGCTTGTTTATTAGCTTTATTGAACACACACACACACACACACACACACACACACACACACACACACAGCAATCAGCTTATCATTTTAGACCTAAACATTGTATCTAGAGGAATTCAACAGGTAGTAAACTAGTAGTAAACTCTAGCACTGCTTGCCACTGAGGTTAGAACTTAAGGAAACAGCTCTAGCTCAGTGATCCACACCATAGTGTATAGTCCTACACACTTTCCTTTGTTTGCATTCTCAAACAATCTAAAGGTGCATGTGGTCAAAAAGATGTGGATCTCATCTAGCCAGATCACATTCCCAGTTGTACATGATACCTGGCAAAGTTCAGGCACTGCATTTTCTAGGCTGGTAAAAACCCTGAGCATTTGAATTTTCTAGCTGCCTTCACCTGACATGAGCAAAGTTACTTTTTTTAAATTATCTTAATTTTTTTTTTTAAATCTTTTAGACCAACCTTTAAGAATTGAATATTCTTATACCTTCAAAAGATCCTTATTCTATACAATGGTGACCTATTAAACTAGCATCACACGCATTTTTAATGCAGACAACAATGCATTTCTGTATGTTGCTGTGGATAAGAATCTCTACTATATACTGTTGTCATGGTTGGCAAAGTTCCCTGTTGGCCCTCTAGGGGGCTTCTAGCAGGGGTTTTTGTTTCTCTGTGCCATGTGTGTTTTGTGTTGACATTTTTAGCCCCACCTGTTCCCGCCTCTGTTCACCTGTCCCTTGTGTTCCCTTGATTATCACCCTTATTTATATTGGTTGTTGTGCCTGTGTTTGTGGTTAGTCCTCATCTTTAATGTGTGTCTGTTCTGTTCTTTGGATTTGGTTTTGTGTTGGGTTTTTTCCCCAGTGTTCCCATGTAAGTGTCTGTTTATTGTTTAATAAACTCCTGTTTTATGTCTATCCCTGCAATTGGGTCTGATCTCTTTTGCCTGGTACCACCGGCACGTGACAACTGTGAATATAATTGCAGGTAAAGTGTCACATGATCTCAATATAAATACATTTGTTCCTAGATGGCTCTAGAGCTTGTTAGAAAACCTACCAAACAAATTTTTAAAGAGCATAAATATGAACATTCCATTCCATGAGCCCCACTGGGGCTCCTCTGAGATGATACCATCCACCAAAAGTCAGTAAGCAGATTTGGTGGGCATTTGATAAAGAAGCAACCAGGTGGACAAGGGTAACTTTAAAGGAGATGAGAGATGAACAGCTCATTGAATGAAACTGTGAAAGCACTATATTTGAGAGAAACCTAACAGTGCTGATCAGACAGAAGCCAACTCCCACAGTGAAACATAATAGCACCACTACCACCTTCTCTTGAGAGTGCTTTTCAACAGCAGAGACAGGGTTGCTCACGGTTGAGGGGAAAATGGATGGGGCCAAATAGAGGGCAAGCAATAGGTGAAAACCTGTTCCAGCTTGCAAGACTCGAGACAGGGTTGAGGTTCACTGGGGGACATTGTCAATCTTACATTAAAGCGGTTTAAACCCAAGAATCTGAATGTGTTAGAATGATTCAGTCAATTCACCTAAGAATCAGAAATTGTTGCTTACCTTTAGCAATTTTGCAAAGAAGCATGTTTAAAAAAGATCAGGTCCCAGATGTGCAAAGCTTATAGAGGCAAATTTCTGCATAATACCTGCAGCTGTAATTGCAATCAAAGATGGACCTTACAAGTATAGAACCAAGGAGTGGATACAACCAACAAAATACCTGCATTTTGTTTGTTTGTTTACTTGTTTTTCTGTTTGTTTGTTCACTTAACATTTTTGTCACAATAAAAATGGTACAAATTTAATTTTATTTTGATTCTAAATCTTTACACTACAAATGTGAAACCGTTCAAGGGAATTTAGTACTCTTTCAAGCCCCTGAAAGTAGATTATGTGATTAAACCCACTGCTGATTCAGGAGCCACCGCATCTCCAAATCTGATTCCAGTCCAGACATTATTCACTTTCACCTGGTCACTGACTGCACCTGTTTCACTTACATTTTCTCTCTGTGTTTTACTAGCTCATTTGATGATGTTTGCTGATTTGGATTAATAAATAATCTTGTGCTTAAATCCACTTCTTCCACTGCATGACAGTCCAGTGGGCTATTTGGAGTTCAGCACTGGACAGCTCCTGGGCTATAACTTCAATAAGTCTCTGAAATCAAAAAGTTTAAAAATCCAAAAAATATCACTCCACTTTACAATACATAATCTTCACAACTTATATGTGTGTGTAACCATAACTAAACACATTACAATGAGAAACATATTTATTCTCTTAATATATAATAAACTAAAATGATCCTGCCTTTTCCCAAATGGTGCCATGAGCTTTATTTTCATCTGCAATTCAGCATTTTGGTCACTGGTTGTTCTCTGCTGCATGGGAGCTTAAAAACACAAGGGAGTCATATAAAAAGTCCTCACATCCTCAAGTGTAACACTTTACAATGTTATTTCTGGTGGAGAGAGAGTGAAAAGATAATTTGCATTACTTGGCAGTTAATAGTAGCAACTTAAGTGTTAATGAAGAACTATTCATTTGTTCCTGCTTAGTCCCTATATGCATACATATTAATTATCATACATATCAATGCTCTAAAGTGTTAACAACCTTACAATATTTTAGAATATTTCATGTAGTGCTTTTACAATTAAAGGCTTGACAATTACCATTTGAAATTCTAAGTTTAAACTCATTCATTCAGTTGCTTTAATGGCTGTCGTGATAGTTTGCTGTTTTTCCTTTTTTTTAATGAAAATTTTTTCCAGTCTTGGCTGTTTTTCCATGCAATAAGTTGTTAAGCTAGAAGCTACTCATAACATATTGCACAAGATAAAAATGTGTGGTAATAAAAATGCTTTGTTCAGGGTAAACCAAAATAGATTTTGTATGTCTATTTGTAAACCAGTTTTTTTTTAAAGGCAGCATTCCTTGTTAAATGTCAAAAATCACCAGCTCAGGGTCAACTCTTGGATAAGTTTCTGAAAATATTATAAGGATACATATATGGTAAACCATAACAAGTTGAATGAAATAGCAGTGTTTGGGAATTTGCTGTGATATGTACAGTAATACTTGCCTTCATAGTTTTTATATATGATGTTGCTTTTATGCAGAAGCTCTATAAACACAATTACTTTTATATTTATGACATTTGGCAGATGCCCTTCTCCAGAGTGACTTGCAGGAGTGGTTTGAAGTCTCTATAATCAAATCCATCCTGATACTGGTTCACTAGATCACAGATGAATAATACTATCAGTCTAAAAATTCTTTTGTGAAGGTAATACAGCAAGAAAAGCACACTGACAACAGTTTTCGAGGTAATAATGTAAGTATTTCAGGAAGAGGCAGGTCAATGTTTGAAGACTGCCAGTGACTTAGCTGTTTGGACATCTTGGGAAATTCATTTCACCACCGAGATGCCAGGATGGAGAAGGATGGTGTCTTGATGCAATGCTTTCCTGGTGGGAGTAGTCGAGCCGTGCTAGAGTATCAGAAGCAGCATGGTGCAGTGTGTGGTGTGATAAGTGGTGAGGTAAGTGGGTGCTGGTCTTTTTTTGGCATTGTAGGCAAGTATCAGTTTTTTAAATCTACAGGAAGCTAGTGAAGGGGCGTAGCAATGGGGTGGTGTGATAGAACTTAAGAAGGTTGAAAACGAGTAATGCAGCTGCATTCTAGATCAGTTACATAGGTTGAATAGCACTCAGAGGCAGACCACTGGAGTGAGTAACAGTAGTCCAGTCTCAAAATGAAAAGAGGCATAACAAGCACCTGAGTGGCCTGTGTGGATAGAAATGGATGAGTCCTTCTGATTTTTGTTTAAAGGAAAAATGTCAGACTATCAATGTGAGAGGAAAAAGAGTTCTTGTCCATGGTTATGCCAAGGTTGTGTGCTGTGACTGAAGGTAAGATCAGTGAGTTGATAGGGAGATCGCAAGATCCTGACATGAGGATGAATCACCTGCAATGAACAACAGGTCAATTTTGCTGGGATTAAATTTCAGCTGATATTATCATATCATTTGCAATAATATTAAGTAACTGACATTTCAGCTTAACTGGCATTACTGTAGTCATTGATTTGGCCTGGGAAGTCGAATTTAATGTGGCAAACAAGGAAGAGTGGAGTGATACAAGCGGTGAAATGCCCCATTACAGTTATTCCAAATATTAGCACTCTTGTGTAATACATGTTACATCATGACTTATGGCAGCTATTAAGTTAAATACCTGAGATGAGCCATCACACACTGCCAAAACAGTTGTCTATTTCAATAATTCACCAGAAATATTCAGCGCCTATTTCTTTCACTCCTGATCAGCTTATTAATGTAGGATGTTGATAGTATTTTTTAACAAGCATGCATTTGGTTCTGTTTGGATCATTCTCAGCCAAAAATATTATTAAACACAGCTATGGATGTTTGATAGTTGTTATTTTTTTTATATAACTAAAAAAAAGATCTACAGTAGCTCTAGAATGATGCTGTTATTCACCAAACAGCTCTCTCTAAGCCAAGCTGCACCTACACATATTTTAGGTGTCTTGAACTAAATTTCCGGATGATTATAATAGTTTGCAAATGTAGCAGTCAGAGCGTGGCCACAGTGTGGGCAGGGCAGAGGCAGGGAGTAGGTGGTGCAGGGGTGGATCTAGGGTGTGACTGGCACTTTAGTAGAGATCACACTGATCTCTAATAAGGAGCACACCTGCCTCCAACACACACATGCACACACAGCTGTGTTACCATAGAAATGCAGCGAACCAATGACAGGCACTGATTTTCCCCCCAGGGACTCTGCTGATGTTAGAGAGCTGGGGGTGGAGTTATACCAGTAAAGCCATCTTTAGTGACTCTGAAATGTAAATTATACCAATCTGGTCTTACCGTGGCTAATTTTATTCTCCAAGTTTACAGCGAGAGAGAGAGAGAGAGAGAGAGAGAGAGAGAGAGAGAGAGAGAGAGTTTGTGTGTGTCTTTGTTCAAAAAAATATATGATGGACTATTTAATGATGTTATTATTTAATCTTTATAAGATAATCACAGTTAAACACCTTTCTATTCGGTGGGGTCTTGTATTCTTATAGGGCTTTTATACGGGTTTTATACAGTGTTCAATTGTGTTGCTAGGCAAGGTAACTGGTAACTGGTAACTACAGTCAGCCCTCAGCCAATCAGATGTTGTCACACAGTACTTCTTTCAATGTCAGTCCAAATCTGTGTAGGTTGAGCATATAGTCGTTCACTATATAACCATGTGCATCAAGCTCATGAGCGTACAGAATATATGTGATTACTTTAAATGTTTTCTCATGCACGGATTAGCATACTCGGTTTTGATTAGGGCTTTCTCTCAAGAGCTTCACACTGATTTTAATCAGGAATGAAGCAGGGAATCATTTCTAATCTGATTTGAATCAGTAATTGTTTTAATCAGGAAAACAAGTGGAGAATCATTTCTGATCTGGTTTGAATCGGTAATTGTTTTAATTAGGAACTGGAGTATAATAAGAGAATAGTTTCAGATCAGATGCTGTTAAGGATTATGGTTTTACTGAGTCTTCACTGAGTCGTCAATTAGTCAGTGTAGTCAAGAGACATTCAAGAGAATGACGGGAATAATTCAAAGCTTTATAAAGAAAGTCAAATTTCAGGGAAAGATTTTTATACATTTCAGCATGAGCTAGATAGATAGATAGATAGATAGATAGATAGATAGATAGATAGATAGATAGATAGATACATAGATACATAGATACATAGATACATAGATAGATAGATTTCACTCAAAGCATCTCTGTGCTTTTATATATGAGGAATAATAGCTGACAAATGTAGTCAGTTAATTCCTTCTTAATAATGAGTTTTTATTAGATAATTTAAACAATCATTTAAACTTTGTTCAGTTATCTGTACAGAGTGTGAACACAAACAAAATCTGAGAACAAATTGAATTGTTTAGGCTTATGTGTGTTTCCCCGTGGCTCTAACTATCAATAAACCTGAACATAAACTATCAATAAACCTGACAGTGACTACATGACTACATGTAAGTGGAGTTAAACTGTCTGATGCCATGGCAAAGCTAAAAAATAACCTATATTAAAAAATATTTCTGTCATTTTGGTAAAATGTATTCATGTTTTGATAAAGTAGAGAATAAGTCAAAATTCAGAGACAAAAAAGATGACAAATTCACCAGGGGTTTCAATCAGTTTCTTACATTTTATTAGTTTCTCCATCTATACAAGAACATATAATTTCAGATCATCCAGCTTATGTTCTGTTTCATTTTGGCAAGGGACGTTAAGAGAGATAGAGACAAAGAAAAGAGAGGGCGAGAGAGAGAGGGAGAGAGAGGGAGAGAGAGAGAGAGAGAGAGAGAGAGAGAGTCTGTTGGTGTGTTCATGCATTTTTTTTTTTAATGAAATAGAGTAATAGAATATTGTCAACATTGTTTCCACAGCAACCAAAATACACTACAGGGCCACTCAACAACTGACATGCAAGAAGTCTGTTACAACACACACACACACACACACACACACACACACACACACACACTCACACACAAATCCAGGTCACATTGCATTGAGAGAAATTATATAGTCTAGTAAACGCCTAAACGTCTGTGATTCACACTTCCAAATCCCTATTTATCTCACACTCTTCCTGCCTTTATATTCATTCCTTCACACTCTCTCCTGTCATGCACAGACACCATGTCAACTGCTGCTTAATCATTAAGAAGGCAGACTGGCAGACTGGGTCCTCAGGCATGGCCACCTAAACTCTCTGTTTCACACACACACACGCACACACACACACACACACAGGATTCTATTGTACATATAATACCAATGGAGATTTAAACAAACACTGTGAAGTGTACACACTTTTTAATGCATCAACACCTTTTAGCACAGACTCTCTCTCTCACTCTCTCTGTCTCTGTAGTGTGTGTGTGTGTGTGTGTGTGTGTGTGTGTGTGTGTGTGTGTGTGTGTGTGTGTGTGTGTGCGCGTGAGTGTGTGTGTGTGTGTGTGCATATATTACATTGTGCTGCACACACTTTCTGTTGTTTTTTTTTCTTCTTTTTAATTCCATCAATACAAAGGATATCAATGAAAGGCATTGAAAGGTCAGGAAACACTAGAGAACAAAGGCCAAAACACAACGTCAACCACTGCAAATGACCAAAGCACAAACCAGACAGCAGCAAAGAGAAGATACCCAATAGAATGCAAGACCACCAGACAGACACACTCGCGCACATCAGTCGCACTCATCTTGGAAAGAGAGCAATGTAAGAACAGACTGATGAGAACTGTGTGTGTGGCCTGCAAAAAAGCCAGTTACACTCTTTCATTTGAGCCCTCCATTAAATAGAGGGTTAAATGGCGAGAGTGACACAGGTAGCAAGAGAGAGAGAGAGAGAGAGAGAGAGAGAGAGAGAGAGAGAGAGAGAGAGAGAGAGAGAGAGAGAGAGAGGGGTGAGTGACATTAAGTGAGAGAGACATTAAGAGTTAGATTTGGGGGCTGGTGGTAGATTCAGTCTTGTGTGAGTGTTAAAATAACAATAATAACTGTGACAATAGAAATCAACAGCTCCAAATTTAGAATCATCATCATCATCATCATCATCATCGTTTTAGCCAATACCTGAACAACTACATTACCGCCTCATAATTGCTCACTGCTCTATTAAAAAACCCACTGTCAGTAAAGATGTTGACTAATATTGTCAAAGTCAATATTATTATTATTACATTTTTCAATATTATAGTGTTTGTAATTTAAGAAGGGCTAGTTTCACTAATTTAATCTGATCGTATTTTTTTATTAATTATTTTTCTCCTTATTGGTTTGTTTGCCTCTGTTCGTTAATCTTGCACAGCAACTGTCTGCTCCTTACTGGGGGCAGGGCTGGTCTCCGTGGTTACAGGCTGCGCAGAAGCAGGCCCTTTAGCAGGTGGAGCTTCAGTCTTTTTGGCCTCAGCGTCTGCCTTGCTCTCAGTCGCAGAGGCAGGATCCTTAGCTGGGGCAGACTCTTTGAGAGCTGGGGTGGTATCTTTCGCTGGTTCTTTCTCATTGGCCGGTGCTGGAGCAGAGGCTGGTTTTTCTTCTGCCTTGGTGGGTGGGGCCTCAGGACTCTTGGCGGGTTCCGCTTTGGCGGAGTCGGCGCTCTTGGCATTAGAAGTTGAGGTGGTGCTAACTGCTGATTTCTCTTCCTTGGCCGCTGGTGCAGCACCCTTCTCCTCTTCTTTTGGCGTGGTTGCACTGCTATCCGCAACAGGCGTTGCTTCTTTGGTGGCTGCCGCCATGTCATTGGCTGTCTCGGTGGTTTCCGTGGCAGTTGGTGCATCCTCCTTGTTGTCTTTAGAAGCATCATTCTCCTCTGCTGATGCGCCCTCTGTTTTGGCATCCTTTTCTTTTGCCTTCTCATCATTCACGTTGTATCCCTTCTTCTTCTTGCTCAGTTTTCCTCCCATGTTGCCTTGAACACAAAGAAACAAACAGACAGACTATTAAACGCTTTCTGTATACATATATAATGGTCCTTATATTCAATTCAAAGTTGTGCACAGTCAAACCTGATCTTAAAATAACTACATGGAAATTTTCATATTCCATAATCACCATGCTAGGCATCAAATTTGGTATATGTGTACAATTTCTCTGAATATATTGAATAGATATTTTAATTTTGTACAATGTATATTTTCCCTAAAACATGTAGTTTTCATTTAGATCTTAGGATCTGAGCTCAGATTATTTCAGAGCTTTAAGAAAAGACTCTAGGTTGAGGCTCCTCAATACCAAGGGTGTGTGAAATTTCAACAGGAAACATGAACATACATTGTTAGTTTTGATTTGCTTAGCATTTTTTTTGGTCATTGCTATTTCCATGTTAAAGAACATCAATTATCAACCTGGATATGAATTTATATGTAAATCGAGCAGTTACACAAGAAATATGGCATTGCTGAAAATATAGTTTGTTTGGAAAAAAGATTTGTGTGCATTTAATATCGGTATCATTACAGTTGTAAACCTTAGTAAATAAGGATCTGAGTATACAACGTTTGTATATTTTTTTCTTTGAGTAAATGTTTGTGAATGCATTACGCATAATAATGTCTAGGTAAACCTAGAAGGCTGAAATGATAAGGAAATGTCTTGAAGTTTTTCTTATCATCATGCAACATTGTACATTGCAGCAGTGCCCATTATACCAGTGTGTATGCTGTCACACAGCCCACAGGCATGATGGACTCATTTCACTATATTTTGGGCATTCATGCTCCGACAGTGCCTGCAGAGATTGTTTGTCAGGGGATGGACTGCCAAGATAATGGCTGTGCTAGCTTGCAGTGTTAGAATTTATTATTCATGGAGCACATTTACTCGCATTATAACACAGCTGAAAGTCCCTTTTAACTGAATGTAAACTGTAATCATTTTTCCTCAACATTATATATTTATAATACGCAGGCTGAAAACAGAATGTTACTCTGTGTTAAGTAGAGGACGTTGTATCAGGACGAGTCTGGATAAAGACTAAACCCCACAACCCTAGACTCAGAATAGCAGTTACCACAGCAACCTCAGTCACATGACCTGCTCACAGTGAAAAGAACATGGACACACACATGCACACACAGACACACGCATAAAGTACAGACACGCATGTGTGTGCTGTATACCAGATGGGGGAGGGGTGGCGTATGTTGTGGGATTGGATCAGTCGGCGTACATAATGTATATGTGACCAAACCAAAAACACACTCGGAACTGCTGTATACTGAAGAAATAACAATGGTGTGTGTGTGTGTGTGTGCGCGTGTGCGTGTTTGTGTCTGTGTGTGTCGTTCAGAAAACAATAGAGTCAGTCTCCCCCATCACCATCAGTAAGAATAATGTACCTTTGCTGTTTTCAGTTCCAGTGGATATTTGTGTCTATACATGGCCAAAGCCAAAGATCACCCAAAACTCGACTATAGAAAGTGAGCTTCATGTAGTCTGCTGTCAGCGACAGATCTGAATACTGAATACTGAACATATATAAGTTACAGTATACGAGTAATCTGATTGATATCTTTTATATCAAAGGCAATATTCTGTAGGATTATCTCTTCAGGTAAAAGTCGTTATTACTTTAGTAAGTCTCAGAAGAGCAAACCCTGCTCACAGTGTAAGCCATATTATATAAGTAATTAAAGCGTAACAATGTTGTGTTGTGTCTGCATTGTACATTGATTAAAGTATTTTAAATGAGTTTGATGAGTCTTGCCTTACTGTGAACTATAAGGAGAGCCAAACTGGGTAGACCACTGAGAGTTGTGTACAAAAGTATGAATTGATAAAACCAACAAAACATTTAATATAAGCTCATTAAGTGAGTTTTTAAAAAAATCTAAGCTTGTATGTTAAAATATAACTAGTGAAATAAAAGAATTTCTGAATATGAAAGAAATGTGGACTATATAGTCTTTAACTATACCATAAAATATTTCTGTCTATGTTTTATTTCTCAAGTATGTTTGTGTTTTTTTATTATGGTCTTCTTAAACCTCTTGACATCATTTTGATATGTTTTTTTAAGCTCTTTGAAATATCTGTCAGTATTTGTGGTATGGGTCTCAGGGTGAGCTAGTTTGATCTTTTTCTTATTAAATCACTATATATTGTAAAGTTGTAATGACTCTGTTTAGGATATGGCACACCTTTTATATTCATATAAATGAACTAGGATTTAAAGTTGGGTCTGCTAATAAAGAGACCTGTGCCATAAAAGGTTATTTTACATCAGACCTCATATCCATGCAATGCATCATGCTTGGTATTTCAAGCCTGGTTTGCCAGTGTGTATCTGTGATCATGTCATGGTGTTGTGAGAGGACACAGAAAAGGGAAAGAGTGGTCTCTGTGCCAAAATTAATGAATAAGAGAAATGAATGTCGTAATATTCCTGTATTGAATGCTGAAATGCAGTGAAAAATATACCGGAGTATTTGTGGTAGGCTGTGTATGTACCTCTGATGTGCAATGGGATTTAAACTCAATCGCTATATTGTAGGAAAACACCATTAAAAATATATGACTTTCTGTTGTGTAGCCTGTAAATACAGACTGGAGCATACAGTAGTTCTACAGAGGAATGCACACTTGCAGTAAAAGCAGGATTCATGTTTTACAAGCTATTTTTAAAATCCTGAATCCCAAAATGTTCCTGGGACAAGAAGGTAAAGATGGCATAATACCGTCTTCCTGCCCTGGTTAGTGACAGTTCTGATAACAACCTATTCTCTCCATCCATGGAGCCAATCCCAAGCAGCAAGGCAAGGGACACCCTGGATGAAGTGACAACCCATTGCAGGTCACACAGACAATTCGAAACATGACACTGGCCTTGCACTGGGGGACAAAACCCTCAAAGCACAGAAAGAACATACAAACTTCACACAACAATAGGAGGGAATTAAACCAACACCACAAACTCCAAACATTCAGAGGAGGGTATTAAACCACCACTTTCACATGTTCTTTTAGTACAAGAGTGAAATATACTACATTGAAGCACATTGCTCTGTGGTGATAGAGGGAAAAGGAGACAGAGAGAGAGGGGGTAAGAGAGAGAGAGAGAGAGTGAGAGGGCAAAGAACTGCAGACTGTGATTCAGACAGAGAACAACAGACCCTGTCAGAGACAAAGAGACAGTGAAACAGGGAAATGTGAGGAAGAGTGAAAGCTTGTCATAGCTATTCTTCATCTCTGGCCTGGCGTGTGTGTGTGTGGTGTCTGTTGGGGTGAGTGGATGTGTTTTTTGTGTGAATGTTTGTGTGTTGGGAAAAACAAGACAAGATGGAAAAACAATTTTATGTTGAGTTTAAACAAACTTACACTGAAAATGTTTGTGCGTGTGTGTGTGTGTGCGTGCGTGTGTGCGGGAAAATGGAGCAGAAAATTTGGCCCAATCACTTGCAGCAGCAAAGCATCCTGGGAAGAAATGTTAGAAGAGACGTCTGGAGTGTAGAGGAGAAATTTAAACAGAACACAGCTCCTCATGTTTAGACAATACACTGTCTTCCTTATTCATCACCCAGTCACCTCTTCAGACACCCCACACTTTTCTTTAAGCAGCATTTAGAAACTGATACAATCCTTTAATGTATGCTAAAGATAACTACACAGCTACACCAGACCAAATACCAAACAAACTATTTTTTTCTGTTGCTGTTGTTGGATATATACAGTATACATATACACATATAAAACATTAAGACACCCCATTAAATATTCAGTTCTTTATTAAGAAATGTCAACATGTCAATTTCTGATCTTGTTTTAATTTGTACCTGTAGATGAAAGTGATGTAATTCCATGTAAACAACAAAATATCACTTTGTCTCGACTTTGTCTGGGCTTTGACTCGGCCATTACAGAATTCTCTTTAAATTCTCTAAAAATACTTAGCCAGTCCTTGGTAGATACATTGGTGTGTTTTGGGTCATTGTCAAGGTTGCAAGGTTCAGTTTCGCTTTAGCTTAAATTCTTTTGACAGATGGTCTTACATGTTCCTCAAGCACCTTCTGATGCAATCTAGAATTCATAATGGATTCTGTGTTGGTGAGCTGGCCAGGTCCTGCTGCAGCAAATCATCCCCAAACCATAACACTTCCACCTCCATGTCTCACAGTTGGTATGAGGTTCATTTGCTGAAATGCTGTATTTGGTTGACGCCAAACGTTCCCTGTTATGGTGTCCAAATAATTTAATTTTAGACTCATCTGTCCGAAGCACATTATTCCAGAAGTCTTGGCCTTGTGTTCTTTGGGAAACTTGTTTTAAATGTTCTCCACTTGTAAATGATTTTCTGGACAATGGAATGACTGATTACAAATTTTGAGATCTTTTTATATCCCTTACAAGCATCAACAATCTTCTTTCTGAAGGCCTCAGAGAGCAATTTGGATCTCACCATGATGATAACTCTCACTTCAACAATTAAGAGCAAACCAAGCTAATGTCTGAGGTTTAAATAAGGCAAGCCTCCTTCAAAATGCTCTGTAACAATGTTCTAAAAATTTGCACCTGATGTGGTACACCTGTAGGTCATTTCATTCATTTTAAGCACAAATAAATGTGGGAGCGTTCTTACTTTTTCCTTACAAGAATTTGGATTTTTTAAAATTACATTTTACAGATCATTTAAAAAAAGACTTTTCTTTGGTTTTATTTGTTTAGTTATATTACTTGAATCTTTCGATATTGTTAAAATGAAGATCAAATGCCCATATGTAACTATGTTAAAAAACACAGGCTTTCATGGGGTGTCCTAATTTTTTCACATGACTGAATATATATATATACACAATGTAAACAGAGTAAATAACACTTAATAATTCAGTTGCTGAGCCCTTGCTTGCAATACAGTGACATCTCCAAACTGTTGCATTCTTCTTTTGTGATGCTTTACTAGGCTTTTACTGCAGCTTTGTTCAGTTGATGTTTATTTAGTGGAGTTTCTTCCTTCAGTCTCTTCAGAAGGTGAAATGCTACTCAGTTAGATTAAGGTCTGGTGTTTGACTTGAACAGTCTAAAACCTACCACTTTTTCCCATGATGAGGTGCTTTGTTGTGTTGGCAGTGTGTTTTAGATCACTGTCTTACAGCATTATGAAGTTCATCCCAATTAGATTGGATGCATTTTATCTAAATTGCCAGAAAAGCCATGACACTACCTCCACCATGCTTGACCGGTGACCTGGTATGTTTTGGATCATGAAAATCTTTGGTTTTTCCATATTTTAGTTTAGTTCAGTTTAATCTTGTTTCCAGAACTCATGTGTACTTGTGTACTTTGGTATGGCCTCTTCATGTCTGCTCTAAATCAAAAATAATGTGTATACTGATGAGTATATACATAACAAGTGTATATACAGAGGCAATGCATAGGCCATTGCACAAACACTGTGCATTTAGATCAGTTATATAAACTCGGCACAGACGCTCACTATATCAGCACTACTGTTTTCTTCTTGTACTCTAAAGGCCATGTGAAATACTGCAGCTTAAATCAACTGCCAGTTGTAGTTTATTACACACACACACACACACACACACACACCATTCATTACTGGATCAATCACCAAATTGAGAGAGTGATGTAAAGCTTTACACTGAATATTGATTTATATGAATGCCAAAAGGACACGGACACACACACACACACAGACACACACACACACACACACACACACACACACTTAATTCCTGTTTTTGTATGGATTGGCAGATGAAGAATTCAAAGATCCAGTGTGAATCACAAGCCTATTAATTCAACACTCTTCTTTCTACACGTGTAAGATTGTATTGTCCATTAGCATTAAAGGGTGAGTTATTGTTAAATGTATAACAAACTCTAATCAGGACAGTTCCAGGATGCATCAAGTGTTCCCAGACAACAGACTGCATAGGATTAGGACTTAAGCACTGAATCCACTCCAGAGCCACATAACACAACACTCTGTGTGTCTTTTTGCACAATGGCCAAATATTTTATGGTTTTGTGCCAAAAAGATTTAGAACTGTCCAAGATTAACTAGTAATATTGTTACTGTGTTTGTTAATATTGTCAAATGATCAAACAAAAATAATTATAATGTGGATATATAAAACTAAACTCTGACTGCAAAATGTGTTTAACTGGGTTCATAAAAACACCCCTATAAACCTTATCACATAAAGGTATACCATACGTCATGGTAACTAAGTAGTGTTAATATGGATGTAATGGGACAGTGATGGCACAGAGAATTACTGATTAATATATTGTTTGTGAGTTGTATCTCAGCAAGCTGTCCCTGTTGGGTTTGTGAGTAAGAACCTTAAACCTTAAACTCTCAGCTCAATAACCACTTTGCATAAAAGTAACTACCAAATGAATAAAAATGCAAAAGAATGACAGACCAAGCCAAGACATTAGCAATAATAGTGAAAGAAATATTCAGTTATATATAGCATATAGTGATAATAGTTTCTCTGATATTCACACATGGTTCTAACACAAATTGCTCATATGCATGCTAATGCTACGTACACATATTTTATTGCTGCAAGCCGCAAGTCTCTGCACTGTGAAATCACCAGTAGGTATTACTAGTACAGGTTGCCATAGTAGCGACATTGTCACACTGTTAAAAGCGTTAGACAAATTAAACTGAATTGAATTGAACTAGCATTTCAAATCAGTTTTCTTGCGGCTAAAATGAAACATTCTGGAGGGAGATTTGGTGTTAGTGTATAGATTTCAGCAGTGTATCTGCATCATATCATACAAGATGAAGGAAAAGCAGTGTTTGCTTTTTGTCATGGATCAGTGTGCTCTACTGTCTTCGCTCCTGTTGGTAGTCGCTGCAGCAAGCCGCTCCATAATTAGCATAAAGTTAAACTTTTTCCTACTTTGCTGCTGTTTAGAACAGAGGGATTCAATAAATGAAATCTGCAGCCATTTTATTTTAGTTACGTACTTTGAGTGCACAGAGCAATGTCACAGCTTCTTACAAATACATATTTTTGTTTCTTATTTAATCTATAACAGTGAGGAATGCTCTAGAGGTTTTTTATTGTTGTTCTTATCAGAAGGATGCTGGATGTGTGCGCTCTGGGTTTTAAGGTCTGTCTGTCTGCTTTCTCAGTACCACTTTGTCCTCATGTAGAATTATTAATTTCAAGATATAGGAGCTACATTTCTTTAGGCCAGTTCCTGCATATTTCAAGAGCCTTGGGGGCACATTAATAATCCAGTTTTCTATGTATGATCACGTAGTAATCTTTGTTTCAATACGGTAATTCCTGCTCTCTCTGTCATTCTGCTATTTAACGATTTCTAAGCTTTTACTGCTTGGCACACCTGGTCCACCTGTGCACACCCGGTCAAACATACCAAACAGAAATATACAAGCACTCACACACGCACACACACACACATACTCTCACTTACAGCAGGTCTCTGCTCAAACACTGCCTCAGGTTAACTCAATAGAGATCATGATTATTGTAGTCAAACAGAGCATGAGAGGGAGAGAATTGTTTTCATTTCCTTTCTTTTACTATGTTTGTCCTGCTGATATAATCTGGTATTGGGTTACTCAGAGGGCAGTTGCATTATGTGCATGTGCGTGAGACTGCTATGAATACAGAAGAATTGTTAATGATTATTATTAAGGGTCCAAGCAGTGGAACAGTATTGATTTTTAAAACATTATGATCCAGAGGCATAGAAGCCAAAAAAATTGTCCCATATCAAGTCAAAAAGAATTTTTCACAAGTTGAATATGCCGCAAGCTCCATACCCTTTTGCTATACTGGGAAAAACATGCAAAACATTTAGCAAATTAGTCTTAGGAATTTGGTTTGATTTGTGGACCTGTTTACCACAGGACTTGCAAGGTTGTGACATGGGACTAATTTGAAAGACCGCAAAAGGTTTCCACCAAAATTGTCTAACAAGAATAATTACAAAGAATTTTTTTTATTATAAAAAGTGAAAAATAAAAGTTGTAGCAGGGGTGATGTGGTTTAGCACTGGATTGCACAAGGCGGGAAATGTTACAGAATTAGCTAAAGACCAATGTGCCTAACCTGAGCCTATTTTCCTACAAGCATTTATGTGATCTTTCTTTATTCCTGATGAGGTGTGTGTCAGTGAGCAAAAGAAAATGGAAGTTTTGGAAAGTTGAAAATTGTTTTATTTTCTGCCATTGCTTTTACAGTTGTGTTTGTCAGCTCTCACTTACTCTTTCCCTGGCTTTGCTGGCTTTGCACTGAATGGGGTGCTGCATGTTCAGATAATTAACCATCTATGATCTTGAAATTTTTGCATGGTATACCTGCTAGCTTGTCTGCAGGACATAATGGATGATGTAATTGTCAGAGCATAGCTTGCATCAGGCTGTTTTCATGCTGTGGAGCTTTAGCAAGCCTTCAGCAAGCACACCTGCTTCCCGTGGCCATGTGTTGAATTTGAAGCTCCAGATATTTATAAAAAAAAAAAAAAAAAAAAAAAAAAAAAAAAAAAAAGATATGTCTGCTTCATTCCAAAGCCCAAAATAAAAGTAATTGAAGGATTTGTATCTTATACATCAGATAAACAGACACCAAAACACACATCTACTCAAAGACTGCTAGATATATTTACTGGCATAGTCTGTATGAACGAAATGAGTATGCGAAACTTTTTGGATAAAATGTCTCATTCTCAATGACCCAAATATAGCAAAAAGTAAGCTTGTATGCTAAACATTCATGCTAAATGCTAAACCTTTTTATTTGTGCTATTTTATGAGATTTATTAAGATGAAAGTTTAGTAAGTTGAGTAACCAGCTCAAGCTAATAGCATTAATATTTAACATTGCTCTCATTACTCATTTTCACAAATCTTTAGCACCATTAAGAGGCACGCAAAATCAAACTGGACCTGAGAAAGGCTATCAAATATACATTTGATATTCAAAAGTGTTTTTACTGCTAATACACTAGCAGAATTAGTGTCATTTTGACCACTAGGTGGTACTATAACAGAAATAAGCCAAGAAACCAACATGGTTCTCAAGGAATGATGAATTTGGATTAAGTACGCTTACCACCATGTTGAACTGATCCCTTCAATTTCTAGCAGATCTTGCAGTATTTCATGCCAAAGATAGGATTTTTGAAAGCAGTCAGTGAAACAATTTGGCTCATTTGTTTTTCTAAATATAATTTGTGTGTCTAACAATGAAATCTTAATTTTTTTAATACTTCTAATACATTAGAATAATTTTCACTTCTAGTTTTGTTTAACATACACCAATCAGCCATAACAATAAAACCACTATTCACAAAGTGAATAGCATTGATTATCTTACAGTGGCACCTGCCAGCTATTTTAACCTTGTGGAAAATATTAGGGAGCAAGTGAACAGTCAGTTCTCGAAGCTGATGAGTTGGGAGCAGGAAAAATTGGCAAGCATTTGAACAACTTTGACAAGGGTCATCTTGTGACAGCTAGGGTCCAAGAATCTCAAAAACAGCAGGTCTTTTGGGGTGTTCCCAGTATGCAGTGGTCAGTACTTACCAAAAGTGGTCCAAGGAAGGCAAAAAAAGACATGGGTGCACATGGGGAGCAAAGACTAGTTCGTCTATTCCCATCCCACAGAAGAGTTCCTGTAGTGCAAAGTGCTGGCTTGGACAGGTTATGGCCTCTGTACACACAGTGCATTGCAGTTTGCTGTGTATGTGGGGCTGTGTCGCTGCAAACCAGTCATCGTGCCCATGCTGACCCCTATCCAACACTGAAAGCACCAACATATGAGCATAAGAACAAGAATGGACCATGGAGCAATGAAGACGGTGGCCTTGTGTGAGGAATCACGCTTTCTTTTACATCATGTGGACGTATGTGTGTGTGTCGCTTACCTGGGGAAGAGATGGAACCAGGATGCACTATGGGAAGACGGCAAGCCAGTAGAGGCAGTGTGATGCTCTTGGCAAAGATCTGCTGAGAAACCTTGGGTCCTGGCATGTGGATGTTACTTTGACATGTACCACCTACCTTGACATGGTAGTAGACCAAGTGCACCTATTGAGGGCAACAGTATTTCTTAATGGCAATGGCCTCTTTCAGCAAGATAATGCACCCTGCCACACTGCAATGTTCAGGAATATTTTCAGGAGCATGTCAGTTATAGATGTTGACTTGCACTCCAAATTCCCCAGATCTCAATCAGATTGAGCATCTATGGGATATACCGGGCAAACAAGTCTGAACCAATGACACTATTACACCATAACTGTAATGAAGCATGGTGGTGGTAGCATCATGCTATGGGTCTGTTTCTCTTCAGCTGGGCTCTAATGAAGATAGAGTAACTCATAGATAGTTCCAAAAAACCAATCTTTTGTAACATAAAATCTGCAGGCCTCTGTTTGATAGCTGAAGAAGAAGAAAAAGTTCAGTCATCAAAGGAATGGCTTCAGATCGAAATCCTCTTGAAAACCTGCAGAATAGCTTTAAGAGGGCAGTGCAGAGGATGTCCCCTCACAATCGGATAGACCTTTCAGTATAAAGCAGAATAAAATTGTGAAGTTGGTTGCCTCCTAAGAGCCCAATAAGATTGAGTACTGTATGATTAAGCAAAAGGTGCCTTAATAAACTATTAATGCACATACTTCTGGTTATTGTCATTTGCTATTTGTTTTTCTTAAAATGTCTGCCTTTGAGAAATTTGTCAACTGTGACCTAGCAAAATCCTGCATGCACACACACACTCAAATGTCTCTTAGACTGAATGTTTAGCAACAGAAACAGCAGAGCTCAGAATTCTCTCTCTCTCTCTCTCTCTCTCTCTCACCAACAAGCACTGAGAGCAACATTAAAACAATTCTTTTGCATGATTCAATTCAGGGTATTATGATTGAATGTAGAAAGATTTATTAATGTATATGCATGTACGATCAGATTATGTCAAGCAATCTAGGATTTAAGTTTAAATCAACAGAATGTTAAGCACCTTGCATACAATATTGCAATATTATACAGAACTACAATACAGAATGTAAGTCTAGTTCCTTCCAGCATGTTGTCAGAGAGCTGTGAGGCTGAGTGGACCCAAATGCAGAGAGAGGCAGCAGATGAGGGTAAAGAAGCCTTTAATGCAAAAATCAGAAACACAAAATAAAGACCAAAACGGCACTGAAGAGAAGGCTAGAGTCCAAAGGCAAAAACCAAAAATAAAACACTGAAAAAATACCTGAAATATAACTCACAAAATAATCCGGAACAGGAAGAAAGCACCCAAAAATGCGGGAAAAGGCACGGAGCAAAACCAGGAAACAAATGGACAAAAAAAAAAAAAAAAAAAAAAATCAAAACCCAAAAAAAATCTATAGTCCAGAAAGAGTAAATCCAAAGGGAAGAGACAAGAGCATGAGTCGAGGGGAAAGCAAGGTCAGACACAGGAGACCATAAACCAGAAAAGGATAATCCAAAGAGCGAGACGAGAGCGTGAGTTGAGGGAAAAATTGTGGTCAAAAAACGAGAAATCCATGACAAAACTGCGAGAGAATCGGACACAAGAGGCATGCAATAATCTAGCAAGGAGTCTAGGAAAGAAAGGCTGTATAAATAGCTGCCAATGAGTGGAGATGATGGGGAACAGGTGAGTAGTGCTACCACAAGGAGGGAAGTGAAGCAAAATCAAAACTCCAGACTAGAATGTGGAAGTGCAGGTGCAGTGTTGGCGTGGGGCGTGACAGTACCCCTCCCCGTACAAACACCACCTGCCATTCTAGAGGGAGCCTCCAGGTAACGTTTGTGAAAGTCAGAGATCAGGGTAGGATCGAGAATGAACCTGGCAGGGACCCAGCTCCTTTCCTCCAGTCCATAGCCCTTCCAATCCACCAGATATTGCAAACCGCGCCCTCTGCAATGAGACTTGAGCAGTTTGCGAACCGTGTACACTTCTCCTCGTCTATGATCTGAGAAGGAGGGGCGAGGGGTAAAGTGGGCAGGTAACTAGGTGTCTGAGCTGAGAGGCGTGACAGGTGGGGTTGATGCGATGCATGGTCAATCATGGACGGATCTGAGGAGCTGTAGACGTGCGCTCTGCCCGGTGCGCTCTGCCTCCTACACCAGCGGATGGAACTGATACCTCCTGTTCCTGGGTGAGGAAGAGTGGAGGCTGGTAGCTGAGGCAGCATTGGAAGGAGGACAGCCCTGTGGCAGCATTGGGTAGGGAGTTGTGGGCATATTCCAGCCAAGGGAGAAATTTGATACAGGACATTGGGTCCAATGAGACCATGCACCTGAGGGTGATTTCCAGCTTTTGGTTAGTTCTTTCGGTCTGACCATTGGTTTGTGGATGATAACCAGAAGACAGGCTGGGTGAAGTGCCAACTAGCCTGCAAAAAGCCTTCCAGAATTGGGCAGAGAACTGTGGCCCCCTGTTGGACACAATTTTGAAGGGGAGTCCATAAAGGTGGAAGACATGAAGTACAAGAAGTTCTGTTGTCTGGCGAGCAGATGGGAGTTGATGGTAGGGGAACAAAGTGGGCGGCTTTAGAGAAGAGAGCTACCACTGTCATAATGCAAGAGCTCCCCTCAGAAACTGGAAGGCCAGTGATGAAATCGAGTGCTATGTGGGACAAAGGATGGTGGGGGACAGGAGAGGTCTGAGGAGGCCTGCGGGGGGTAAGTTGGGAGACTTGTTCCTGATACAAATATCACATGCAGCCACAAACTAGCGGATGTCCTCCTTCATGTTGGCCCACCAGAAGCACTGCTGAATCAAGTAGAGGGTACGGGCCCCTGCTGGGTGGCAGGAAAGCTTGGAGTTATGTCCCCATTCAAGAACTTCTGGGTGCATGGAAGCAGGTACAAACAGGTGATTAGGGGCAACATTGCTAGGGGCAGGCTCACATTCCAGGGGCTCTCTGACATTTTCCTCAATATCCAGAACAATGGCTGCCACAAGGCACTGAGAAGGTAAGACAGTCTCAAGGTTCTTGGGGAGGAGCAAACTGTCATGAGAGGGCATCCGGCTTGGTGTTCTTAGAGCCCGATCAGTAGGAAATGGTGAAATGGATGTTGTCCTGGGGATTACGCTGGGAGCGAATGTCACTCACTCCAGTCTCTGAAGCATCACCTCGACAACAAACTGAAATGAAGGATCAGGGATGGTAAGTATGGGAGCAGAGGAGAACCTTCGTTTGAGATCAGAGAAGGCTTTAGCAGCTTAAGCATTCCACTGAAAGAGTAGCTTAGTGGAGGTGAGGGCTGTGAGAGGGGAGGCCACCATACTGAAATTCTTTATGACCATTCTATAAAAAAGTTAGCGAATCCCAGGAACCTTTGGAGTGCTTGGTGAGAGGTGGGTGTGGGCCAGTCAAGGACTGGCTTGACTTGAAAGATTGCATCTTGATTTTAGATGAGGAAACCTTGAAACCAAGGGAGGTGACAGATGTCTGGTGAAACTCACATTTTTCAGCCTTGACAAACATCTTATTTTCCAGCAGCCTTTGAAGGACCTGGCGGACATGACAGATGTGTTCCTTGGAAGGCTGAGAGAAAATCAGGATGTCATTGAGGTAAGCAAAGACAAAGACATTGAGGAAATCCCTGAGAATGTCATTAATGAGGGCCTGGAAGACCGCAGGTAGATTAGTAAGTCCAAATGGAACAACCAGATATTCATAATAGCCAGATGGATTGTTGAAGGCTGTTTTCCACTTACCCTTCTCCTTAATGGGAACCAAGTGATAGATGTTTCTGAGGTCCAGCTTGGTAAAAATACATGCTCCCTGTAGAAGCTCGAAGACAGAGGTCATGAGGGGTAACGAGTAGCAGTTTTTGATAGTGATGTCATAGAGGCTGTGATAATATAGGGACGCAGAGACTTGTCCTTCTTTTCAACAAAAGAAAAGCCAGCAGGGGAGGAGGAGGGTCGAATTATGGCAGCTGCCAGCGACTCAGATATGTACTTCATAGCCTTGGTCTCCAAGCCTGACAGAGAATACAATCGACCTCTGGGGGGGTGGTACCTGGAAGGAGGTCAATGGCGCAATCATAATGGCAATGAGGAGGCAAAGGGAGCGCTTGTGACTTGCTAAAAACCAATTGATGGTCTGAGTATTCAGGGGGAACCTTGGAAAGGTCAGAGAACTCGTCCTTGAAAGCGGTGGAATGGAAGCAGGTGGAGAGACAGGATGGGCTCCAAGCAACAACTGTATTCCTGATCCAGTCAATATGAGGGTTGTGCCGGATTAGCCAAGGGCGTCCGAGAACGATAGGGGAATGTGATCTTTATCACAAAGAATAAGAGCATCTCAGTGTGGTTGCCGGAGACCCTTACCTGGACAGGAACAGTGCGGTGGGTGATGGGTTCGAGACTGCCCCCATTAAGAGCTTGGACCCATAGAGGGCGTTGTTGAGGGAGGCACAGATCAGGTCTTGGTCAGCCCCAGAGCCTTGGAAAACTGGGTTCTGTTGTCATGGAAGATGCAGATGTCTACACAAGATCGGGTTGTTGAGGTCACATTTGAGTCTGGGGCCCCTAGTGATGTCAACCACACTAGGGGCCTTTCCACACTAAGGGCAGTTCAGGCGAAAGTGCCCACCTTTATCATAATAAAAGCATGCCATTTCCCTGAGACAATGTTGGTGTTCCTCCAGGGAGGTGCGAGTGCGGTCCACCTGCATGGGCTCAGGTGAAGCGGAGGGACATTAAGTTCATCCTTAACAGTTTCATCTAAGCCATTAAGAAAAGCATCGCAAAGAGCACAATTGTCCTAGCCACATGTGGCCACCAATGTGCAAAACTTGATGGCGTAGTCGTTCGTGGAGCCTGAGTCTTGCCGAAGCTAAAGAATCTGCCCAGCGGCCTGTCATCCTGTGTGGGAGCGATCAAACACTTGCCACAGTTCGCTGGTGAATGATGCGAAGTCAGCACAGCATGGAGATTGAGCATCCCATAAGGCAGTAGCCCATTCTCAAGCTCTGCCCGTGAGAAGGGTGATGATGAATGCCACATTAGACCGCTCAGTAAGGATTGATGAGGTTTGTAGTTCAATGAGCAGGGAGCACTGAGATATAAAAAAAAAAAAAAAGTGGCATGTTCTGGGCTCACCACCATAAGTAGGTGGGGCAGGAAGACGAGGCTCAGAGTTAGCTGCGCAAACAGTGGCTGGGACTGGATCAGGAGGTAAGGAAGGAGGTGGTGCCAGGTTCTGCAGGGCCTGAATGTTGGAGTGGAGAGCTTGGTTGATCTGTTGGAGGACTTGCTGGTGGGAGCCGAGGTGAGTACCTTGGCTTTTTGAAGCCAGTGTAGCTCTGCTGGGTCCATGACTCTGGCTGGATTATTCTGTCAGGGAGCTGTGAGGCTGAGTGGACCCAAATGCAGAGAGAGGCAGCAGATGTGGGTAAAGAAGTCTTTAATGCAAAAATCAGAAACTGAAACACAAAATAAAAACCAAAACGGCACTGAAGAGAAGGCTAGAGTCCAAAGGCAAAAACCAAAAATAAAACACTGAAAAAATACCTGAAATATAACTAACAAAATAATCTGGAAGAGGAAGAAAGCACCCAAAAATGCGGGAAAAGGCACGGAGCAAAACCAGAGAACAATGGACAAAAAAAATCAAAACCCAAAAAACGGTAGTCAAGAAAGAGCAAATCCATAGGAGCGGGACGAGAGCATGAGTCAAGGGAAAAATTGTGGTCAAAAAATGAGAAATCCGTGACAAAACCACGAGAGAATAGGACACAAGAAGCATGCAATAATCCCGTGAGGAGTCTAGGAAAAAAAGGCTGTATAAATAGCTGCCATTGAGTGGGGATAATGGGGAACAGGTGAGTAGCGCTACCATGAGGAGGGATGTGAAGCAAGATCAAAACTTCGGACTGGAATGCGGAAGTGCAGGTGCGGTGTTGGCAGGGGGCGTGTGTGCAATACAAAAATGTCCACAAAGCCAGAACATTCGATGTAGCCATAACAAAAAATGCAATATAGATAGACTACACTACTTTATCTGTTGCTAGGTGATGTATTTTGGTCTTGTGATGTACGAATAATGTCAAATGGCACCTTCAGCTTAAAAGCTGTCAGGATGATTGACAGCTAGTAAACACTGCTACCAGGCATGTTTCATGAATTGAATGATGGACATCATAGCGATATTATTAGCCAAGTAATTTCTTTGTGATTATTGATGTGTATTTTTCTCATAGACATAATGTGAGAATTTATGAGTTAAAGAAGCTGGATGAATAGCTATAGCTCCAATAGTGTGGATATGGATCCAAAGAGCCATTACTCAGATTTCTTCTTCATTTTTCTTTCCCTGTATTGTTTCTATTCTTATCATTTGAACCAGCTCATCTGACCAAGCCAAAGATCATGTCTGCCATTAGAAATGTCTCCCAATCAGGGCAATGCTACACAGGAACCATGGAAAGTACAAAGTCAGAAAGGCTCTGGGTGGATTTTATCAGGTGTGAGAGCTAACAAAGACAGACAATCCTTATCACCTTCTCTTTGATCACACCTAAACAAAGACTTACTTTGAAGTGGTTTCATCCCTTAATGATAAAGCCACTGTGTGTGCTAGGACTACAATATCATTTTTCCCCAGAGAGTATTTATTACCACAGCAGTGGATCTCTAGTCCATGCTGTGATGATAGAAGAGCTCCAGCACAGTCGCAGTAGCTCCACTGTCCAGAGAGATTTTTTCCAGCTCACCTTCAAGCCTGAAAAATGACCATGTTCAAAAAGTAATCTTTGAGCTAGCAAGAGCCAAAATGAAGTCATCACTGAGCAAGAGGACAGAGTGTTTGAGTGCTTATAACCAACTGATTTGTGCTCCGGTGTTAGAGGCATAGTACATATATATATATAGGGGGGCACGTTGGCTTGGTGGTGGCATGTTTGCCTCACACCTCCAGGGTTGGGGGTTTGATTCCCACCTCCGCCATGTGTGTGTGGAGTTTGCATGTTCTTCCTGTGCCTCGGGGGTTTCCTCCCCCAGTCCAAAGACATGCATTGTAGGTTGATTGGCATCTCTAAATTGTCCGTAGTGTGTGTGTGTGCCCTGCGATGGGTTGGCACTCCGTCCAGGGTGTATCCTGCCTTGATGCCCGATGACACCTAAGATAGGCACAGGCTCCCCGTGACCCGAGAGTAGATCGAATAAGCGGTAAACAATGAATGAATTTATATATAATTTTATATACATATATAAAATTCAAAAGCAAACCAATGGTCTGCATTTGACATGTAAAAACCACAAAGCTTAGACAGGCTCGTTTTAATGCTGTTTCTTTAAACAGCAAAACATTCACCTTTGCAATGTGGAATTTTTTACAAATCAAACGAAAATGCATTAAAAAATATAGATTGAATACCTATTGAGTTATAGAAACAATTTGTGCTCAAAGACTACTCCAAGCAATGACCCCAATACTGACCTCCTCATGAAAGAACAAGGCTTATCTTGAAGAAACACACACACAAACAAACACCTATATGCAAACACACAGCGACATCATACACAACTGAACGTATGCAATGTTCACTATCATAAAGATGTGCACTGTGTGAGACTGTAGTGCACCCAATTAACAATTTATTAATGCTCATAATGACCATCATTCATAGCATTAAACAAACACGATTATTCAGCAATGAACACACACATACATGAAGAAGAAGCCTTTATTTGTCACATACATTACAACACAGTGACACTCTTTTCTTTGCATATGTCAGGAAACTAGAGTTACAAATGTTACAGCACCCCTGGAGCACAGAGGTTAAGGGCCATCAGTGGCAGCTTGGCGGTGCTGGGGCTTTAACCAGCCACTCTTCTGAACAGTAACCCAGAGCCTTAACCAGTGAGCCACTATTGAACAAGACTGGCCTTGCAATGAGTGATCATTAAAAAGGAGCTGTAAATCATTGCTGATGTTTAATCTGTATCGCCATGGAGTTGAGGCCAACACACACACACACACACACACACACACACACACACACATACACACACACACACCCCTATGGCCACAATAATGTGGGATTCGGTAGAAGCATTTACATCATTTTCTGCAAAGATAAATCCAGAAACAGATGGACAGACAACAGGTGGAAGCTACATCTCAAATGCACATGACTAGATACGGTCATCACACACTGCCTAAGCAGAAGTGAGCAGTCTTATGACAGTACACCTGTTTGTTTCTGCTAGATACACCAGCCCAAAGATTCATTTAGTGAGTTCTTTATGAATATCGTGTCATAATGTTGGTTGTGATGCTCTGATCACTTTTCTGTCAGTAAAACACACTTTAACAACAACCCACAGCACAGGTCAAAAAGCCTCATTAAACATGCTATTAGTTACTCATTTATTTCCTGGGAGATGTCCTATTCCTTCGATAAATAAATTACACAAGATTCAATGCATTTGTCTATTTTTTGCAGGCTGACATGTTGGCATGTGTTGAACACATGCCAACATGTCGTTCTTAGACATTCTTTCATATGTCTAAAAAAAATCTGCAGGAAGATGTGGTTAAGCTTTAAAACGTTAGGAGGGATTTGAATAAAACCATGAGTACGCAGCATCTATTTTGAATAAACATATGCATGGAAAGTTGAGCTAAATTAAGGATAGTTTTGTTTGCGGAATTTGCATATAGGAAGTTTATTTCAAATTTTAAATAATCTACTTTCGCTTGCACACACTGCTGCTCTGTTAATTTCAGGGTTTTTTTAATTGACCTATGCATTACTGTAGCAAATTCTTTTTTGGCAACCTAAAGAAAATTATTTGTCCCCTCAGAAGGTCTTACCATTGTCTGCACACTTTTTGTGTACAACAAAAGGCCAAAGCCCACACACACACACACACACATTCACACTGGAGTGGATGAACAGGTGGGGTCAGTGGGGCTCTGCCGTCTCATTGGCTGTTGCCGTAGGAACCATAAGACAGCTGCCATTCTGGCTCATCATCCAGGTCATCATCATGGCTGAGCAGAGAAAAATTCCATGATGACACACACCCTACAACGTAGTATTATACCACCCATATTTACACACGCATGTTTGTAAGAGCCATTGACTGAGAGTCTGTAAGACATATTTGCCCTAACTGTCCTTTTAAGTTACTCCTCCTAAATTAACAAATGCACACAGGCAGCGTTCTTCTCGGCCAAGTGTTCTTTACCTGTCAGCATGACTCTAACTCTCACTGCCCCTTTCCAGCTCGCAGCCACTGATTCACTTTTTATTTTTTGCATCAATTATACCCACAGCTCTTCTCTCTTCTGTACCTTCGCAATTAATCTCTTGCTCAATTCTTGGAACAGGAGCTCACACTGACATCACTCAACACATTTCACTTAAATCTAAGCAAAAACCAACAAAAGCAAACACCATCAACCTAATAGGAATAACACATATTAATATTATGCATTTTGTGATATTTAAATATATATATTCCCAAGCTACAGATAGTTTCTTTGTTTTCTTTCTGCAGTGAATGTGAAAATACATAATCTGATCTGGCTCCATTCTGCACATATACTAAACCTGTGCAATATATGGAACAGGCAACCATTTTACATTTAGTAATAAATCTCCTGAAGGGGAGTCATAGCAACCATTTCCAGGCATGTTGTGTGTGTATAATCTGTGTGGTATCCCCTAGTCTAGACCTTTGCAATCCTGCTTTTATTTTATTTGATGATAATACTGTATATGTGTGATGCATACTCAGCACTCTAATATTGATGTACAGAAGCAATCACACTCCAATTTATTGGTCTCTAAAATGGTTTAGGAGAAATTACTGAGGGATCATGGTGGATAGAGTCGCATAATCATATTTGGCACAAAACCCGATATTGAACACAAATCTGTGTGTTCGTATGGGTGCAGGACTAAACAGTGTGAGAGTGGATTTAACACAAAGATATTGCACAGCCAACACAATAGGTTTACCAGTTCAGTAAGCCTCAGCAGTCAAGACTGCAAACTCAGACACTGGCTTGGTGTGGAATATCTAGAATGTTCTCTCCTGTATACACTGGCCATTTATTTTTCATTTCTTTTTTTAAGGACTGTGTCAGATTCTTTGGGAAACTTTGGGAACTCAGGATATTCATTCTAATTACAGTGCAACTGCAGTGAATAATAACAATGTGTACTTGATGCCAGTAAAATGCACAAACTGCCATGGCATGATCCTGATGATCCTTAGTGTGTGTGTGTGTGTGTGTGTATATATATGTATGTATATATACATATATTTATATACATAGACACACACTTATACAGATTTACGATTTGGCACATTGCTGTATAAAGACAAATGCTGTGTTAGCTTGGTCACTAGGCATGCTCCATGGGACAAAATTATTATTTAACAAAAAAACAGCACTTAACTGCACAGTATACATTTAGTAACCTATTAGTCACAAATACAAACAGACCAGAGCAAAGCCAGCTAAAAAATGCAGAACACACCTTTGTTTTCTCTTCTGGACAGTGGCAGTCTTCTGTCTAAACGGATACAGAACCCTCAAACTAACCGACAATCTCAGTGAAAAGAGTTTACGAGCAGGTGGTCATTAAGGGTAGACAGCGCCAAAACAGCTAGTCTTGTTTATATCCTCTGTTATTTGTTCATCACAACACATTAAGGGGCTATAAAATGCCACGTGTGCTTGTAAAGGCTTATATAATGTCAAATACTCAAGATCCACTGGGAAAGGTATCTAAAATGTATTAAATGTTTAGCCCAGCGGTGACCGTTGACAAAAGTGACCACACCACATTTAAAATGTTTTCCTACCAGCTGAGGAGTGAATTTCAAATCTTTTAGATCTTAATGAGAGGGTTGTGACCCACAACATTTCCCCAGTTCCTACACCAAATCAAGTGACTGAATTACTACATTGTATACTAACCCCATTGGAGCTACTTCACACAGCTGTTTCACAGAAAGAGCCATGTATATAGGGGTGATTTTTAAAAGCTGTATGTAATGGCTTTTCCGGGTTGCCAATTCTGCCACTGCAATTCATTTAAAGACCTTGACTCTTCTGTGCTCGAGCTGTAACTAGCTGTAACTAGAGAGAGATCTATTAACATATGACTTCTGGGCTGTTTATATCAAATTTTTATCAAATAAACATTGTTGTTAGTTATATTGCTGGAGTCAGAAAGACAGTTTGACCATTAAACTATCCAGTTTATCCAATGCTAAACAGAAATAGCTGGAACAGTGCCCAGGACTGGATAATACACCAGTTGGTACTTGATAATCTCTGTTCTTCTATTTTTCCATAAACTGAAGTGACTAAAGTTAGACTGTTTCATTTTGAGTTAAATATTTTGCTTTACAGATATCTTGCTCACGTTCTCTGTGCTCGTCCTGCTTTTCTCTCATTATTCTCCTCACTGCAAGCGTACATTAAAATGTACCACATGCACCACATAGCTAACGCAGCTTACACCTGATAACACCACTGCCATCAGCTAACTTTACTACTACTTGCAAGCTGATTTGCTTATTCTTTAAATATTATAAATAATATGTGTAGTATTTTACAAACTGCTAAATACCCTCAAAAGCATTCAAATGTATAATCATACGACCTTGCATAAGCATTTATTCCAAAGCTTAGTCCGATGTTAGCTTATAATGTGTGAACTGTATATTTTTCAACAAGAATCCTGGAAAGTATTTTGGGAGAGATAAACATGTTGTGTGATTAAGTCTGCAAACCTAAAGTATTCTCCTCCGCTGCTCTGAGATCAGTTAAGAACAAATCATTACTGCTGTATAGTCCTCTAATGCATATTTTTCTGCATTCCAGTAGGTTACTTTTTGCCACCATATTATCAGGATGCTGTTGAATTTGACCAACAGAAAGACTGTATGAATACTGAATCTTTCACAGTGCTGCTTAGCCAGAAGGAGGACCTGCTGATCAGGCGGCTGTGTGTGTGATAATTTTCTCTCATTTATCAAAGCCATCACATACATCACAAGCCATCCACAAATCTTCCAAGTGTAGTCTTGCACACACACACACACACACACACACACACAGTTTTTCTACAGTTCTCACTGGAGTCTGGAGGGGTTTTTTGTTTTGTTTTGTTTTGTGTTTACAATAAAGCTTTTTTACATTTTTCTATGGATTTGTTTTTTGTTGCACTTACCTTAGCTGCAGCCAAGATATGGTTGGTGTTCAAATTTTGCATATCTAGATTTGCATCAGAATTATGTAGGTAATCATAAAACATATAATGCAAGCTGATGACATCTGGATAACAGGCAAACAGCATTGTATCCAGGGATTTCTAACACTCTATTAATTGCTAATGTAATATAAGTATTTCTTAATATAGTAGTATTTAAATGATTAAATGTATAAGTAATATTCCAGTCTAAAAATAATGACTGCCAATACAGTTATAATGTATATGTATTATTGTTGATATTGCTCTTCTGCAGTTTACTGCTGTATTACAGTTTGTTTATTGTGTCAGGAACCGCTAGTGAGCTGGTCAGATATGAGGCCATTGTTTGATCATTTTGTAATGCAGTATGCATAAAGTAATATGTTATGTGTTAATGCATAATCTGTGATCAGATGTCTTCATAAGAATGTGCAAATTCTGGACACCAAGCATGTCATGGCTGATTAAATATGTACAGTATAATGTTAGCTGGTTAATCTGGAAATCCCTACATTTATTCCCCCCCCCCCCTAGACACACACATGCATTTCACTTCAGATCATCCTTACAAAAGAAAAATAATACCTCCCTTTTCACAATATCTTTCCAGCAATGAGTAAAAGTCGCCATTTTGCCTACCAACTGTTGATTTGTGTGTCTGATTCGCCATTTCACTTTCTTTAAAGCGCCATGAAGCGCCGCTTTATCAGAATGCACTCCGCGTAATCACACACGACACAGAATCCACTTTTATTTTCTACTGCTGGCTTTGCTGCAGCAGCCGAACTGAACTCGTCGAAATGCCCAAAGTCTGACTGACAGTGCATTAAACAAATGCATTCAGTTCCAGGAATGTCTTGGTCTACTATATTCGCGTTGCATTTGAGTGCGTGCAGGTTGGGGCTCATGTGACTCATACAGCCGGAGCTTTGTAGACAACTGATGCTCTCCTGCAAAAACGAGCGCTCCCATCTTTTTCATCATATTTATTTTAGCGATTTTAATTATTTTACTCTAATAATGCATGCCGTATGGGTTAATATATATATACATGTGTATATACATTTCTCTATAATCCGTGTGGGTTTGCAGCAAGTGAGAGCGCGCTCACGGGAATGTGCACGCTCCTTGAAAGCCTCCGGTGAACCGGTTCCATCGCCTGCAGCATCCATTTAATCTATTCAACTACGTGCAAATTTTCCTTCTTTAAACATGGACATGTGTGACTACATAAACTCGGTCAGCATAAATTACGGGTTTAAGGTTTCAAATGCGCTAAAAAAAAATAATAATAATAATAATAATAATAATTTAAAAAAGGCTCTATCCACACCCTGTGTGTACTGCGCATGCGTGCCGCTGAGACAAAGGCGCGGGCAATTACTGATGTATTCGACAGAAAAAATATATCAATTATGCGTTAAACACACAGGAACATTGGTACCGTTGTGGAATGTACTCGTGTAGAAGTAATGTCAGGATTCGAACATTTTGCTAGTCAAAAAACGTGATTCTTATTCTCACAAATAAAACAACACACTCCACAAAATATAGCCTCAGTTCAATTTACTACTAGAAAAAAGGCATAACACATTCATTCAGTATATACTTGTCATGTATGTTTAATTTCTTTTTTTTTGTGTCTCTGTCTGTGTGTGTGTGTGTGTGTGTGTGTGTGTGTGTGTGTGTGTGTGTGTGTGTGTGTGTGTGTGTGTGTGTGTGTGTGTGTGTATTGTGTGTGGCAGTAAGACAGAGCGCTGCACACCTCCACTCCGGGATAAAGGGGTGTGGTGGAGATGACCATTTATCAAAATTTTTCAACATTTAAAACTTGCATAAATTTCACAACTAAGCCTTTTTATAACTAGGATATAAAACAGTGGTCTGCAGATAATGTAACTTTTTATAGTGTATACTGTAACATACTAAGCTTACATTAAATCTGTATGAAATGTCTTCCAACACAATACAATTAAAATGATCTGAACGGAAACACGGTCCGAGGCGCGAGCCTGCGCTCTGTACACGCCCCTCTCCGTTTTATCCCTTTCCATTCTAGGTGCTTTGGAGACACATTTCATTAAAAATAACGCAACTAATCAAACCCTCCTCTTTCAGACAGGAATCTGTCCGCTTGTCTGCATGATTGACCGTTTTACATACAGGCGCATTACAGTCCAGTGGCGCGCACTCCAAACGGGTTAGCGGATCCTGGTTTAAATCCCCGAAGACTGCCTTATTTAAATGCTAATAAATGGGAGGAAAAAAGGCTAGAGAATTCTTATAGTCGTCTAATTGATTGCAAGAACCTTACCGACGGCGGTAGTTTCTCTAGGAAGATCCTTTCTGAAGTGTGTGCTGGATTTTTCCGCGTCTCTCTCCGGTGCGCGTGGCGGCGGATCTGCGCTGATTCCGGCTGTCCAGTCTGAAGCTCGCGCTGCATTCCTCTTTCCTTCGGAGGCGGGGGGGTGTGGGGGGGGGGGGGGTTAAAAAAAGGGGGGGGTTAGACATCACACACACACACACACACACACACACACACACACACAACGTCATATGTCTTACAGTACACTTATAATACACACAATTTCAAAGCATTTTGATTGGCAGCTTAAGTGGTTTGAGTTTGAATAGACCACTACTGATTTGATTGGATGCCAAAATACGCCGACATAGTAGCACAGCATAGTAAGTACAGCATCTCACGCTGTTGCAGATCTAACTGTATCCTCTGTATTTTGCTTTAAAATGCCAATGCTGGCAAGGGTTTAAGATCTTGCTCTCTATGGGCTCCTCTCTCTCTCTCTCTCTCTCTCTCTCTCTCTCTCTCTCTCTCTCTCTCTCACTCTCTCTGGCTACCTTCAAAGTGCATACCTTACTAAACCCTGTTCCATAACCATACTATGAATATAATACACTAATCCTAATTTGACACGCTATTTAGTACTGTAGTGGGAGATGTTGGGCAGAAGCTGGGTGCATGTGCATTAAGCTGTCTCTTCTCGCCTCCTGGCGGCTCCGACACCGCGCTACAAAAATGAACCGAATGACCCGAATACTGAGGAGGGGAGGTGTGTGGACAAGGACACCGGAGAGACAGAGAAAGAAAGAATGGTGGATAGGATGCTTGTGTGTGTGTGCGTGTGTGTGTGTGTGTGTGTGTGTGTGTGTGTGTGTGTGTGTGTGTGTGAGAGAGGGGGGGGGGGGGAGCAGCATATAGAGAAATATACTGCAATTCTACAGAAATATTATGTTTAAATTAGAGGAAATGCTTGTCTTGCACATTTTATTAATAGAATTTTATTTAGACAAGTATTCGGCTAAGGCACTCTATATTGAGCTCAGGTGCATCCTGTTTTGCTTTCATTATCTTGAGATGGATAATCATCTAGACTGGATTAAAGTGTCTTTAGAACTGGACTGTGTAGAAGTCCACCTATGGCAAATCCCTTTAATTGGACATGACTTAGAGATGCACACACCTGTTTGTAAAATAAGGTCCCACCATTCACTGTATAGTGTATGTCAGACCGAGAATTAAGTCCAAAGAACTCTCTCTCTAGGCATCTGTGATCAAATTGTGATAAGACATAGACCTGAGCAAGAAAAATGATTTCTAAACCTTTAAATGATGAATGATCCCAGGAACACAATGAGCTTCATTAGCAGGGTGGTGATACCATCATGTTTTGGAGGTACGTCTCAGCAGGGATGGGCAAATTGGTCAGAATTGATGGAAGGATAAATGTAGCCAAATACATAGCAGTTCTTGAAGAAACTCCACTCCAGAGTAGAAAGCATTTAGCCCTGACAGTGTTGGAGTGGTTTTGGGAGAAGTCTCTGCATGACCTTAAGTGAACCAGGCCAAGTCCAGACATGATTCCCATAGAACATCTGCTGAGAGACCTGATGATAGCAGTCCACAAATGCTCCCTATCCAATCTGATTGAGTTTGGCAGGTTTCAGGTGTGTAAAGAGACTAAGGATGACTAAAAACTGTAATTGGCATAAATACTTCAGTAATTGAGATACAAATTCGATTCCAAAAAAGTTGGGACACTGTACAAATTGTGAATAAAAACAGAATGCAATGATGTGGAAGTTTCAAATTTCAATATTTTATTCAGAATACAACATAGATGACATATCAAATGTTTAAACTGAGAAAATTGATCATTTTAAGGGGAAAATAAGTTGATTTTAAATTTCATGGCATCAACACATCTCAAAAAAGTTGGGACAAGGCCATGTTTACCACTGTGTGGCATCCCCTCTTCTTTTTATAACAGTCTGCAAACGTCTGGGGACTGAGGAGACAAATTGCTCAAGTTTAGGAATAGGAATGTTGTCCCATTCTTGTCTAATACAGGCTTCTAGTTGCTCAACTGTCTTAGGTCTTCTTTGTCGCATCTTCCTCTTTATGATGCGCCAAATGTTTTCTATGGGTGAAAGATCTGGACTGCAGGCTGGCCATTTCAGTACCCGGATCCTTCTTCTACGCAGCCATGATGTTGTAATTGATGCAGTATGTGGTCTGGCATTGTCATGTTGGAAAATGCAAGGTCTTCCCTGAAAGAGACGACGTCTGGATGGGAGCATATGTTGTTCTAGAACTTGGATATACCTTTCAGCATTGATGGTGCCTTTCCAGATGTGTAAGCTGCCCATGCCACACACACCCATGCAACCCCATACCATCAGACATGCAGGCTTCTGAACTGAGCGCTGATAACAACTTGGGTTGTCCTTGTCCTCTTTAGTCCGGAAGACATGGCGTCCCAGTTTTCCAAAAAGAACTTCAAATTTTGATTCGTCTGACCACAGAACAGTTTTCCACTTTGCCACAGCCCATTTTAAATGAGCCTTGGCCCAGAGAAAACGCCTGCACTTCTGGATCATGTTTAGATATGGCTTCTTTTTTGACCTATAGAGTTTTAGCCGGCAACGGCAAATGGCACGGTGGATTGTGTTCACCGACAATGTTTTCTGGAAGTATTCCTGAGCCCATGTTGTGATTTCCATTACAGTAGCATTCCTGTATGTGATGCAGTGCCATCTAAGGGCCCGAAGATCACGGGCATCCAGTATGGTTTTCCGGCCTTGACCCTTACGCACAGAGATTGTTCCAGATTCTCTGAATCTTTGGATGATATTATGCGCTGTAGATGATGATAACTTCAAACTCTTTGCAATTTTTCTCTGAGAAACTCCTTTCTGATATTGCTCCGCTATTTTTCGCCGCAGCATTGGGGGAATTGGTGACCCTCTGCCCATCTTGACTTCTGAGAGACACTGCCACTCTGAGAGGCTCTTTTTATACCCAATTATGTTGCCAATTGACATAATAAGTTGCAAATTGGTCCTCCAGCTGTTCCTTATATGTACATTTAACTTTTCCGGCCTCTTATTGCTACCTGTCCCAACTTTTTTGGAATGTGTAGCTCTCATGAAATCCAAAATGAGCCAATATTTGGCATGACATTTCAAAATGTCTCACTTTCAACATTTGATATGTTATCTATAGTCTTTTGTGAATAAAATATAAGTTTATGAGATTTGTAAATTATTACATTCCTTTTTTATTCACAATTTGTATAGTGTCCCAACTTTTTTGGAATCGGGTTTATATATAAGTATCATTTCTTTGTATCTCCCAGCTTTTTAGGAAGCACCTTCGGAGCTAGAAACCTTGTAGTGCTGTAGCTTAGACCCCCAAACATTTGCATTAACCACTGAGATAAAATAGAATAAAAACTTTTACTGCTGGAGGCACAGTGGTGCAGCACATCTCACTGCCACCAGATGACATCTCACTGCCAACAGAGTACATCTCACTGCCACCAGAGCACATCTCACTGCCACCAGAGTATATCTCACTGCCACCAGAGTACATCTCACTGCCACCAGAATACATCCCACTGCCACCAAAGGACATCTCACTGCCACGAAAGAACATCTCACAGCCACCAGAGCACATCTCACTGTCACCAGAGCACATCTCACTGTCACCAGAGCACATCTCACTGCCACCAGAGTACATCTCACTGCCACCAGAGTACATCTCACTGCAACCAAAGGACGTCTCAATGCCACCAAAGGACATTCATCCACCAAAGGACATCTCATTTCCACCAGAGCACATCTCACTGCCACCAAAGGACATCTCATTGCCACCAGAGGACATCTCACTGCCACCAAAGGACATCTCACTGCAACCAGAGCACATCTCACTGCCACAAGAGGAATCTCACTGCCACCAAAGGACATCTCACTGCAACCAGAGCACATCTCACTGCCACCAGAGGACATCTCACTGCCACCAAAGGACATCTCACTGCAACCAGAGACATCTCACTGCCACCAAAGGACATCTCACTGCCACCAAGGACATCTATGCCACCAGAGACATCCACTGCCAACAAAGGACATCTCACTGCCACCAAAGGACATCTCACGCCACCAGAGTACATCTCACTGCCACCAGAACACATCTCACTGCCACCAGAGACATCTCACTGCCACCAGAGGACATCTCAATGCCACCAAAGGACATCTCACTGCCACCAGAGGACATCTCACTGCCACCAGAGCACATCTCACTGCCACCAGAGACATCTCACTCCACCAGAGAATCTCACTGCCACCAAAGGACATCTCACTGCCACCAGAGTACATCTCACTGCCACCAGAGGACATCCCACTGCCACAAAAGGACATCTCACAGCCACCAGAGACATCTCACTCCACCAGAGCACATCTCACTCCACCAGAGACATCTCACTGCCACCAGAAACATCTCACTGCCACCAGAGGACATCTCACTGCCACCAAAGACATCTCATGCCACCAGAGGACATCTCACTGCCACCAAAGGACCACTGCATTTCCACCAGAGCACATCTCACTGCCACCAAGAGGACATCTCACTGCCACCAAAGGACATCTACTGCCACCAAAGACCACTGCAACCAGAGCACATCTCACTGCCACCAGAGGACATCTCACTGCCACCAAAGGACATCTCACTGCAACCAGAGCACATCTCACTGCCACCAGAGACATCTCACTGCCACCAAAGGACATCTCACTGCAACCAAAGGACTCTCACTGCCACCAGAGGACATCTCACTGCCACCAGAGACATCTCACTGCCACCAGAGGACATCTCACTGCCACCAAAGGACATCTCACTGCCACAAAGGACATCTCACTGCACCAGAGCACATCTCACTGCCACCAGAAAAGGACATCTCACTGCCACCAGAGTACATCTCACTGCCACCAGAGCACATCTCAATGCCACCAAAGGACATCTCACTGCCACCAGAGGACATCTCACTGCCACCAGAGCACATCTCACTGCCACCAGAGCACATCTCACTGCCACCAGAGGACATCTCACTGCCACCAGAGGACATCTCACTGCCACCAGAGTACATCTCACTGCCACCAAAGGACATCTCACTGCCACCAAAGGACATCTCACAGCCACCAGAGCACATCTCACTGCCACCAGAGCACATCTCACTGCCACCAGAGGACATCTCACTGCCACCAGAGCACATCTCACTGCCACCAGAGGACATCTCACTGCCACCAGAGGACATCTCACTGCCACCAGAGGACATCTCACTGCCACCAAGGACATCTCACTGCCACCAGAGCACATCTCACTGCCACAGAGGACATCTCACTGCCACCAGAGCACATCTCACTGCCACCAAGGACCACTGCAACCAGAGCACATCTCACTGCCACCAGAGGACATCTCACTGCCACCAAAGCACATCTCACTGCAACCAGAGCACATCTCACTGCCACCAGAGGACATCTCACTGCCACCAAAGGACATCTCACTGCAACCAAAGGACATCTCACTGCCACCAAGGACATCTCACTGCCACCAAAGGACATCTCACTGCCACCAGAGGACATCTCACTGCCACAGAAACACATCTCACTGCCACCAGAGACATCCACTGCCACCAAAGGACATCTCACTGCCACCAAAGGACATCTCACTGCCACCAAAGGACATCTCACTGCCACCAGAGCACATCTCACTGCCACCAAAGACATCTCATGCCACCAAGGACATCTCATGCCACCAGAGACATCTCACTGCCACCAGAGCACATCTCACTGCCACCAGAGCACATCTCACTGCCACCAGAGGACATCTCACTGCCACCAGAGGACATCTCACTGCCACCAGAGACATCTCACTGCCACCAGAGGACATCTCACTGCCACCAGAGGACATCTCACTGCCACCAGAGCACATCTCACTGCCACCAGAGCACATCTCACTGCCACCAGAGGACATCTCACTGCCACCAGAGCACATCTCACTGCCACCAGAGGACATCTCACTGCCACCAAAGGACATCTCACTGCCACCAGAGCACATCTCACTGCCACCAAAGGACATCTCACTGCCACCAGAGCACATCTCACTGCCACCAGAGGACATCTCACTGCCACCAGAGGACATCTCACTGCCACCAGAGACATCTCACTGCCACCAGAGGACATCTCACTGCCACCAGAGGACATCTCACTGCCACCAGAGGACATCTCACTGCCACCAGAGCACATCTCACTGCCACCAGAGCACATCTCACTGCCACCAAAACATCTCACTGCCACCAGAGACATCTCACTGCCACCAGAGTACATCTCACTGCCACCAAAGGACATCTCACTGCCACCAAAGGACATCTCACTGCCACCAAAGGACATCTCACTGCCACCAGAGCACATCTCACTGCCACCAGAGACATCTCACTGCCACCAGAGGACATCTCACTGCCACCAAAGGACATCTCACTGCCACCAGAGCACATCTCACTGCCACCAAAGGACATCTCACTGCCACCAAAGGACATCTCACTGCCACCAGAGCACATCTCACTGCCACCAGAGCACATCTCACTGCCACCAGAGGACATCTCACTGCCACCAGAGCACATCTCACTGCCACCAGAGGACATCTCACTGCCACCAGAGGACATCTCACTGCCACCAGAGGACATCTCACAAGTTGCCACCAGAGGACATCTCACTGCCACCAGAGGACATCTCACTGCCACCAGAGCACATCTCACTGCCACCAGAAGGACATCTCACTGCCACCAGAGACATCTCACTGCCACCAAAGGACATCTCAATGCCACCAAAGGACATTCACTCCACCAGAGAATTCTCACTGCCACCAGAGGACATCTCACTGCCACCAGAGGACATCTCACTGCCACCAGAGGACATCTCACTGCCACCAGAGGACATCTCACTGCCACCAAAGGACATCTCACTGCCACCAGAGGACATCTCACTGCCACCAGAGGACATCTCACTGCCACCAAAGGACATCTCACTGCCACCAAAGGACATCTCACTGCCACCAGAGCACATCTCACTGCCACCAAAGGACATCTCACTGCCACCAGAGCACATCTCACTGCCACCAGAGACATCTCACTGCCACCAGAGACATCTCACTGCCACCAGAGGACATCTCACTGCCACCAAAGGACATCTCACTGCCACCAAAGGACATCTCACTGCCACCAGAGGACATCTCACTGCCACCAAAGACATCTCACTGCACCAAGACATCTCACTGCCACCAGAGGACATCTCACTGCCACCAAAGGACATCTCACTGCAACCAGAGCACATCTCACTGCCACCAGAGGACATCTCACTGCCACCAAAGCACATCTCACTGCAACCAGAGCACATCTCACTGCCACCAGAGGACATCTCACTGCCACCAAAGCACATCTCACTGCCACCAGAGCACATCTCACTGCCACCAAAGGACATCTCACTGCCACCAAAGGACATCTCACTGCCACCAGAGCACATCTCACTGCCACCAGAGCACATCTCACTGCCACCAGAGGACATCTCACTGCCACCAAAGGACATCTCACTGCCACCAAAGGACATCTCACTGTCACCAGAGCACATCTCACTGCCACCAGAGCACATCTCACTGCCACCAAAGGACATCTCAATGCCACCAAAGGACATTTCATTTCCACCAAAGGACATCTCACTGCCACCAGAGGACATCTCACTGCCACCAAAGGACATCTCACTGCAACCAGAGCACATCTCACTGCCACCAGAGCACATCTCACTGCCACCAGAGGACATCTCACTGCCACCAGAGGACATCTAACTTCCACCAGAGCACATATCACTGCCACCAAACGACATCTTACTGCCACCAGAGCACATCTCACTGCCACCAAAGGACATCTCACTGCCACCAGAGTACATCTCATTGCCACCAAAGGACATCTTACTGCCACCAGAGCACATCTCACTGCCAACAGAGCACATATCACTGCCACCAAAGGACATCTCACTGCCACCAAAGGACATCTCACTGCCACCAGAGCACATCTCACTGCCACCAGAGGACATCTCACTGCCACCAGAGCACATCTCACTGCCACCAAAGGACATTTTATTTCCACCAAAGGACATCTCATTTCCACTAAAGGACATCTCATTTCCACCAGAGCACATCTCACTGCCACCAAAGGACATCTCACTGCCACCAGAGTACATCTCATTGCCACCAAAGGACATCTTACTGCCACCAGAGCACATCTCACTGCCAACAGAGCACATATCACTGCCACCAAAGGACATCTCACTGCCACCAAAGGACATCTTACTGCCACCAGAGCACATCTCACTACTACCACAGCACATCTCACTGCCACCAGAGGACATCTCACTGCCACCAAAGGACATCTCACTGCCACCAGAGCACATCTCACTGCCACCAGAGCACATCTCACTGCCACCAGAGGACATCTCACTGCCACCAGAGCACATCTCACTGCCACCAAAGGACATTTTATTTCCACCAAAGGACATCTCATTTCCACTAAAGGACATCTCATTTCCACCAGAGCACATCTCACTTCCACCAAAGGACATCTCACTGCCACCAAAGAACATCTTACCGCCACCAGAGCACATCTCACTACTACCACAGCACATCTCACTGCCACCAAAGGACATCTCACTGCCACCAAAGGACATCTCACTGCCACCAGAGCACATCTCACTGCCACCAGAGGACATCTCACTGCCACCAGAGCACATCTCACTGCCACCAAAGGACATTTTATTTCCACCAAAGGACATCTCATTTCCACTAAAGGACATCTCATTTCCACCAGAGCACATCTCACTGCCACCAAAGGACATCTCACTGCCACCAGAGTACATCTCATTGCCACCAAAGGACATCTTACTGCCACCAGAGCACATCTCACTGCCAACAGAGCACATATCACTGCCACCAAAGGACATCTCACTGCCACCAAAGGACATCTTACTGCCACCAGAGCACATCTCACTACTACCACAGCACATCTCACTGCCACCAGAGGACATCTCACTGCCACCAAAGGACATCTCACTGCCACCAGAGCACATCTCACTGCCACCAGAGCACATCTCACTGCCACCAGAGGACATCTCACTGCCACCAGAGCACATCTCACTGCCACCAAAGGACATTTTATTTCCACCAAAGGACATCTCATTTCCACTAAAGGACATCTCATTTCCACCAGAGCACATCTCACTTCCACCAAAGGACATCTCACTGCCACCAAAGAACATCTTACCGCCACCAGAGCACATCTCACTACTACCACAGCACATCTCACTGCCACCAGAGGACATCTCACTGCCACCAAAGGACATCTCACTGCCACCAGAGCACATCTCACTGCCACCAGAGCACATCTCACTGCCACCAAAGGACATTTTATTTCCACCAAAGGACATCTCATTTCCACTAAAGGACATCTCATTTCCACCAGAGCACATCTCACTGCCACCAAAGGACATCTCACTGCCACCAGAGTACATCTCATTGCCACCAAAGGACATCTTACTGCCACCAGAGCACATCTCACTGCCACCAGAGCACATATCACTGCCACCAAAGGACATCTCACTGCCACCAAAGGACATCTTACTGCCACCAGAGCACATCTCACTACTACCACAGCACATCTCACTGCCACCAGAGGACATCTCACTGCCACCAGAGGACATCTCACTGCTCCAGGGTCCTTGAGTGTGTAGAGTTTCTGTGCATGTTTCCTCTCAAAACCCAAATATCTCAGTTGGTGAACTTGCTAATTACCCCTACGTGTGTGTGTGTGTGTGTGTGTGTGTGTGTGTGTGTGTGTGTGTGTGTGTGTGTGTGTGTGTGTGTGTGTGTGTGTGTGCTGATGGTCCCCTGTGATAAAGCACTTATGAAAGTGAGTGTGTGTGCATATCACTGAAAATGCAAGGTCAAGGTCTACAGTTAGTCAAAAAATATTATACTGATTTTTACAAATATAATAATTCTGCAGTTTAGCTGCAAATTTTTTAAAAATTCATGTTTGTTACAGTCTATTTATTTACTTTATTAGACCTTTTTACTTTATTCGTTAGTGTGGGTTTGGGAGTGTTAGGAGTAACACTTACATTCAATGTCCACATTATTAGGAACACCTGTAAAAGTGCACATTCATGTTGTTACCTCTTCTGCCAAGAGCTTCAGTTAATGTTCACAGCAAACATCAGAATGAAGAAAAAGTGTGATCTCTGTGACTCTAATTGTAGCAGGGTTGTTAGTGCCAGAAAGGCTGGTTTGAAAATTTCAGTAACTGTTGACTGGGATTTTCACACCCAACAGTCTCGAGAGTCCAGAATGTGCAGGTGTACAGATGTTCAGAATAAAGTGGACAGTGTAATTCAGTCATAAAAATAGAGATGTTTAACACTGAGGTGATTTATATCTTACATTTATTTACAAAAACAGCCCTTAATGAGTGGTTGATGAGTTTGGACATTATTCCGTAGATGAACTGCTTTATACGGCTTGATACAGATGAGTGAAAACACTTCTGAAATATTTTGGCACAAATTTGACTTGGTTTCTAACTGGTAGCACAAGGTTTTAGCTATGTTATCTTTTATTTAATATTCTGGTAATGCTCGGAACTCTCTTTCGTGTTAGGGACTTTTCTGTTTTGTGTTTCCTATATGTTCAGGTTTTATTCATGCGACACTGGCTTTAGTGTACACGCATGCATACAGGTATGAGGGTAGACACCTATGTGAGCATCAGTGCATGACACCTGATGTACCCAAAGATACGCAGTCTCAGAAGTTAGCCTGTAAACAAGGCCTTAGTCATATGATCACTATCACGAGTCACTAAATTACCACTAGATGGAACTATCAGGCCAGTTCAGTCAGAGCTGCTTCAGACTGAATCGAACAACCAACCCTGGAGGTGTGAGGCAAACGTGCTAACCACCAAGCCGCCAAGCCACCGTGCCCCCCATTACAAAACACATGCCTTACTTTATATAAAAGTATGGCTTATACTGATGTTGAAACTGAATAAGAAACCTTTTTAATGTTTGTGAATTTAGGACACATTTCCACTGGTTTACGCTTTCACTTTTACCCTTTATTACATGTTCATGACATTATTGATTTGTAGAATGTATATTCATTGCATCAATAAATCAGAATTCAAACAGATTTATACCAGAAGTGGGTGTGGTATTTATTCATGGTATTGACTCATATCTGAGTGCTGTAAATTTTCAGGACAAACAATAGTTAACGTTTAGAAAGTGTTTGATTATTTAAATTAAGTGTCAGTCTCATTGCTATCAGTTTTTTTTAGCAGAACAGGCTGTAAGGTCCCACCTTGTGTAAAGGTGTAGAGTGACTTCACAAACACTGCATTGCAATACAGCAGTATAGAAAAATGCATGAAAAAAATCGGACTATATGTTTAGGGTTATGAATATATTCATTATTATGCAAGAAAGCAAACATTTTGGAATTATTTTGTCAAATAATTCATTTATTATTCATTCTTAGATAAACTGTAAATTTTTGTGCTGGTATTATAAATGTATTTCAGGAGGTACATGTTGGGAACGGTTGTGGAATGTAGGTGGCGCACATTTTGGGATTTTTTACAAAGCTTGCGCATAAGATGGAGACAGCAAAGTGACACAAGTTGGTAAGCTGATCAAACTGGAAGACCAACACTGCAAGCTGGAACGTGATCATAAATTTTTTTTACATAATTTAAAAATTATTTCATTGTTTTATTTTATTTATTTGTTTCTTTAAAATAACACAACAGTAAGGCAGTTAGAGAATCTGATACATTTAATGATTTATTTTTTCGTCAAATAACAATGAAGTTGGAAAATAACTTATCAGATGTCGCAGTCTGTCGTTGGTTCCCGCATCAGGGTTCTTGCCGTGGTTCTCATTTTTGGCGAGCCAGTGGCTGCAGCCCCTTGACCATCCCACTTTGGCATTGTTGCTTCAGATTTCATCATTAAGATGGAGTAATTTCATAACATCATAAGCTCCAGAAATTTTATTATGGTCATTTTGAAGAATAAAAATTAATGAAACAATTAATGGTCAAGACAAAAAAAAACATCAGGGACTTTTCTCTCTTTTAGGTGACCTTGCATCTAATCTTCAAATACACACTGCAGTCTGCAGAAGTCAAAGCAACTCCTCTTATACGGTATGTGCTGTGTCAGCGTTTTTATCCAGAAAGGATGTGTCTTCTATCACTACACAATTCACAAATGAAAATATTTCATTCTCTGGACATGTCCACCATATTTTTTCTTTACTAATTAATTTGTAAGTAAATCATTTAGCTTTTTAATTTGTAAGTAAATCATCTCTCTCCAGGTTAGGGTTAGCATTAGGATTAATAATGCTAACTTTAACCAGAAGTCATTCTGCTCCCTTCTCTTGAAAAAAGGTGCATTTTTCCACCTGTCCAGTCCAGTCAGTTATTTATACACACACATAGCACCACAGTCATATTCAAATACATTGTATTTCATGTTTTTGTGTTAAGCCTATAAATCAGTTCCTGCAGTTGACTCATGTCTTTAGGTATCGTGATCTGGATCTGTGCTGGTGATGGAACTGGTCTCTCCTGTGTTCATTACAGAAGGAAGCTCTGCCATAAGCCACTATTATCACACAGCTTGGTTTAAAATGTCCATGAATGTTCTGAATGTAATATTAGCCTATTGAAAGCTTTAGGGATGATTCCAGCAACACAGCAACAGTAACCTGAGCTCATGAGTGAACCAGTGACTCTGGATATGTAAAGTAACACATAGATGGTTTACATAATCTGAACGAGCCAATCAGAAAGCGACAGGAGCACAACCGGACACTGAATACATTTAACTTTCTCTATGTACATATTGATATAATCTTTGGACTTAAATCCTTCCAATCAGTAGGTGTCCAGTTTGCTCATCAATAAAAATTAATCTTTGTGCTGTCATCCTTGGGCTACACTGGACCCTGTAAAAATCTGTTTTGTGTTGTACCACCAGGACCAAGCTGCAGCTGTTAGGTTCCTGAGCTCAGACCTAGATTTCTCCACATGTGCTATAACATGGTCTTTGTCTCCCATGATGCACTGTAGCAGCATGTGTTCGTGACATTAGACATGGTGCAGAAGACAACATTAGATAATCAACTGAATATAAAGTATTTACTCTAAACAAAGTTTTTTTAGGGAAATGTTCCTCTGCTGATTGTTGGCTTTCTACTGCACCAGGGCAGACCAGATCAAGACCATATTGAGAAGTGAAGTATGTATTTATTTAAAATATACTGTGCATTAAACTTTAGCTTCACTAAAACTTTAGACCACCAAAAAAAATGTCTCTTTGTCCCTTTCCTTCTTGCCTTCTTTCACTTTCTGTGGACGAATTAAATCTTTATCAGGCATCTGAAGCCAAAGGAAATGTTTATGTTCCTGTTCCTGTGCTCAGATGCTCTTTGGATCTGGCTTGTGTGTGAGCGTGAGCATGTAGTGGGCCTTTACTGACGCAGGCAGTTTTCTAACATCCTGCAGCTTAAAAGAGTTGACCTCATGCTGTGCGTATGAATATGAAAGAATGGGCTTCAGTATTATTTTATATCGCAGCTGAATGGCTCAAGATTAGTACATAATAAAGTGCAACATTTCAGTCAGCTCAGCTTCAGAGCACAGAATTGTACTGTCTGTAACCCTGTGCTGTTCTAACTGAGTGATCATAAAGGGCTATTAAGTTTGTATCCCGGGTGGGTTTGTGCCCGTGTACCTCCAGTTGACTCCAGGTTAAATTCCCATAACCTCTGTAGACTGTTATGGTCTAATTACTGTATAAATATACTTTGTTATAAATGAATAATAAAGCTTTATTCATTAGATAATATTAGACACTAATATTATCACAAGTATCCAGCCAATGCCTCAACCCCAGCCACTGGATACAGTGCCGGTCCCAAGCCCGGAAAAATGGGAGGGTTGCGTCAGGAAGGGCATCCGGCGTAAAACATTCGCCAAGTTGTTGTGCGGACCAGTTGGTCCGCTGTGGCGACCCCGAACAGGGAGCAGCCGAAAGCAACTTCTATTCAGGAAAATATATTAATTAATCTTCAGGAACTGCTACAGCATAAATACAGCATACATAGACATTCTAGACAATTGTTTGCTTTCAGCTATGTGGCAACAGTTTGGGGATGGTGGTGTGAATATGTGAATATGAGTGAACATGTGTGATTTATGAATGTGGTTAGAGTAAAGTGAATGCATTCAACAAATGACTTGAAACCCACATGGCATATATTTACTGGAGTCACATGAAGAAATATTTTATGATTACTTCAGCCAATCTGAATATCTGTAACATTCCTGACAATATAGAGCCACTCAAAGAAGGCTCCGGAAAACAACTTTTAGGCAGCAAAGAACCCCTTAAAGTTCAAGCGATGTAGGAGTGTAAGCAATGGTTGATTGCACTGTCTACAGTTTCTGCCTCTGCCTGGTCCCCTGTGATGAAGTGTCTTACAGTATCATATCACCTCTATACCATTCCTTTGTCCTGCATCATGCATTGCTGGCATAACTTCTGCATTCACATGTGTGTAGCAGTAAATAAATGAAAATTAAACACATTTCAAGTTTTGCAGTGAGAAGAATTTGGCACAGTGCTTCTCAGGGACAACATTCATACATAGTAGAGTATTCAAACACATTGTATAAGTGAATATAATATGAGAATAGAGGTTCTACCATTACAAATTACCGTGAAAGATCTTGTAATCAGTTTCTGACACAATCATGTTCATTTTTTCAGTATGAAATTTGAACAGTTTGACCTGTACTCTACTCTGAGTTATTGGTCAAAGGTAAACACTCTCCAAAAAGTCTCCCACCCTCCAGTCAAATCTGCAAAAGATTTGTGTATGTGTGTCCATGTCTGCGTAGATGCATAGTATTTAAAACAATTCTAAACTATAAACATACACACTCTTCATGATCACTGCAGCATCCGTCATAGTCAAAACAGTGAACAGAATTCTCTTAACAGGAAGTGAGATTACGGCCGCTAGAGGATGGTGTCAAGGCTAGACGATTAGCTGCTCAAGGCTGGGCTTCTGAGATAATGTTAGTTTAAAAATGATAAGGGTATATGGGTAGCATGTCTGTCTCACAGGACAGACATGACAAGGACAGATCTCACTTTCACTAAATCAGTGATTCACATTTAAAGTCATGTGAATCTATTGCCATGCATAACACTTATAGCCACAAAACACAAAAATGCAGATCTGCAGTTAAAATCTACTGCTTCAGCTCACACTGCAAATCTACTTTACTATAAGAGAATGAATTAATGTGGTTTTGAAGTAAGGTAAAACCTAAAAAAACATTTCTTGGGATTTTAAATCAGGAAAGTATGCAAATGCTGACATGGTTTTTAGTATGACAAAAATAGCAATATTTAAACACCAAAAAAAACACTTTAGACTTTATAGCCAGTGAAACTTGCCAAGAAAACTATCCACTACAGAGCACTGTGAGATTCAGCTGAAATTCTGGTCCAACTTTTGAAAATCCCTAGTGCAGTTTATTCAGCCAGACTCTGCAGGATGTACAGTAAGTAAAGAATAAATCACAACAGGGCATGCTGTTATAGAAAAATAATCAAGAATGATGGTATTTTGCTAGAGTTGAATATTTTCCAATAGCAGCATGCTTCAGTGTTTTAACCCTCTTATATCACATCAATTATACATCATCATTTTTCAAAGAAAACTGATTTTGTTTTACTTCTTATAGCTACAATATGCTCAACATATACTCCCTTAAACAATGGTGAAACCGCTTGGGAAGGGGCGCTTACATTGCATTGTAAAGAATTAATATTTTCTGCAATTTAGAATATTATCTTCATCATATGTGTTATTGTATGCATACTCTCGAATATTTGCTTACAACACACTTGTGTTATGAATATTTTGAGTCACATTAGGAAAAATTACTTAAAATTTTTTTATTAAAAATATACATAACTTGCCAGAAGATTATGTTTAATCATTGTCCAGGAGCAGTGTGGTAGCCTTCTAGCAACTTCTACATTAATGCTTTTTCATTCTTTACATGAAATCTACCCACCAGGCAGAGTACGGGCTAACACTTGTTTCCTCCAAGACACTTGAAGCCAGACAACTGCATCTTTTCGAAAGGGCTGCTCATAGTGCCTCACAGGGAGGCTAAACTTAAGGCAATTATTCAATATTCTGACGAAAACACTGAATGTGCTACAATATGAAACAAATCAGTTTAGTAATTCGTAATTATAGGTTCTGGATCAGAAGTAAGCCGGCCTTTCATTTTAGTTAAGTATCAAGAACATCACCTTGCTAGCCTATTTCATTATTTACACAACACTTGACTTTCCTTTGTTGATAATAATCTATGCATGATCAATTATAATAGATAATAATCAACTGTGCTACATAATAATCTATTTATTATAGTAGATTCATTTCAGTAGTTGCCTTTTAAACTAATGCATGCAACTATAAAATATTCTTTCAGCTGGATAAACATTTATATCCAAAATAACACTAAAGATGTTTTGAACTGTTTTGAAAGTGGACATTGCTCTCTGTGTTTATAAAGTAGGGTTTTGAGACAAACCGCAAATAATCGTGACTTTTTAAGGTTAGCGCGAGGAGCGAGGTTGTGGCGATTCTTTTCGGACGACTTTATTCCTGATGAAGTCCAAAACGCAGAACTTTTCTTTACCTTTGTGTGAAATCGGGTGTGTGTGAACCGCGCAGGACACCTCACCGTGAAACGGCAGGAGGAGCGTGCGAGGCCCTCCTCATTCAAACAGCGTTCAGGGCGGAGCTAGAGAGAGAGAGAGCGAGAGAGAGAGGGAGCGGAAGAGTGGAGAAGGACAGGCAGGAGTAGAGAGAGAGAGAGAGAGAGAGAGAGAGAGAGAGCTTGGCAGTAGACGGAGTCCTCGCTGTTTACCGATGCGCGCGTCACCACGCCGCACGGAGTGACCTCGGAACTTACAGCTCGTAAACGCGGACCCTCTCGTTGTCTCGGGGCTGCTCGTGAACATCTGTAACCTCTGAAACAAAGAAGTGTCTTACCCGTGCGTGTGTGTGTGTGTGTGTGTGTGTCAGAGAGAGGGAGAGAGAGAGCGAGAGAGAGAGAGAGAGGGAGAGAGAGAGAGAGAGACTGCGATCTGGAACTTGAGCCACTGAAATGGAGTGAGGATTTAACATCTGTAATTACTGCAGTGAGAGAAAGGAAAGCTGCCTAGCTGGACCGCGCGACTTTTATAAAGTCCGCTTGGCTTCTTGGCAATAATAAGGACCATGGATAACTTTTTTACGGAGGTAAGCTTATTGTGAAATATGATGAATACATCTGCATCATACAGAAGCTGTCCTGGCTGGAGCAGGAACACTGGCGCTGTTCAAACCCCCTTAACTTCTTTCCTTCTTCTTCCTTCCTTTCCTTCATCCTTCATTGGCTCGTCTCATCTATTTCTTAGAGACACTGTGTGTGTGTGTGTGTGTGTGTGTGTGTGTGTGTGTGTGTGTGTGTGTGTACTGTGCACTGAGCCGGTTGCCGGTTTGGCCAGGGCTAAAGAGTTTGGAGCGCTTCCCGGAGGAATTCTCTGGCATTTCCTTACCTTTTCGCCCGTTTCCTCTCTGCCGTGCAGTCGCTATTATTAGAAGTAATACTCTGTCTGAATCCAGAATTCATCATGTTAACCATCCGATTTCACTTAACACAATGTGCACAACCTCCTCCTGCATCAAGACGCTGTATCAATACATTATATTAGCACATGAAAAGTTATTAATGAACTTGAGCCTATATAGAGGCTTAGGGTGGCACTTAAACATAAATTAGATGCTGATTTCCATGGTAAAAACATGAAATTATTATTCTGATTAAACTAAAACTTAACTGATCCACTGCATGTTAGTCTTTTAACATATATTTGATTATCTCAGTATTAAAGCATTCTATTAATGTAATTATATTCCTTGGTGAATACCTTGAATTAATCAAATCTGTCAACGTCCTCCATTAAAAGCATTGGGTGGAATCTAACGTCAGATCGGATCAACTAGACCGCAGTCTCAACTAATTGATAGGTTACTCAAGCTGGGTTGGAGTCAGCAAAACCATATCAAACAGTTTAAAAGAAGAAGGAGAAGAAGATGAAAATAGTGATAATAATAAATATAGTTGAAAGCAGAAATTAAGCAGCAAGTGGTGGCTAATTTACGAAAGGTTAGATAACATACTACAGGATAGCTAAAAAGGATACTACAGCTATGTTTACACATGCAATGATTTTATAACTTCAAGTCGACAGTCGCTGTACTATTAAGTTGTCAGCGACCGTTCCTGCTGGTGGTTTTTCACTAGGTGTAACTACTGGTTGCCAGAGTAATAACGTTTATCAGTGGGTGGGGCAACTAGAATCTCAAATCAGTTTTCTTGCGGCTAAAATGAAACATTCTGGAGAGAGATTTGATGTGTATATAATTCAGCAGCATGTCTGCATCATATCATATGAGATGAAGGAAAAGCAGTGTGTGCTGTTTGCCACGGATCACATGAGCTCTGCTGTCTACACTCCTGTTGGTAGAGCGAGTCGCTCTACTACTTTTCTCAACTTTGTCATGCCAACAGTCGCTCATGTCACTGGAAGTTGGCCGCTCCCACTGAAATTGATTAATCTGCGTCATTGAGAGATGCTGTATGTGTGAACGTATATAAATTAGCTTGACAAACAGTTAAAATAGTTATTTGATTGTTCTATATACCCTGTTGTGATACAAGTGCTTGAATTGGTGGGATACATAAAATCATGTACCATACATGTGTATGAAATTTAAACAGAATATGACCTTTCTACCTGTTTGTTGTTATGTGTGGTCATATATGTAATCCTGTTTCAGAAGAACAGTTTTGAGTATGTGTTAACCAGCTCTCTGAGACTAAAGTTGAGACAATTGAGACATTAAGAGCTAATAACATTTGAGATATGACAACAGTTTTGCATATTATGCCAATTAGCTCAGTAATCAAAGGGCAGTGAGAAAATGTCCAAATTGGGAATATGTTTTGCCAGAGAAATGTAAGAATTCTTACTTACTTGGAAAGAATGAGGAAGTGCTACATAATGAGCAAGTGTCACGTCTGTCTGACTTACAGTTTTGTCTGCACAAATCATTTGATGAAAAAAAATAAAAATAAAAATAAATAAATAAATAGATAGATAGATAGATAGATAGATAGATAGATAGATAGATAGATAGATAGATAGATAGATAAATAATAATAATAATAATAATAATAATAATAATAATAATAATAGGGGGCACGGTGGCTTAGTGGTTAGCACGTTTGCCTCACACCTCCAGGGTTGGGGGTTTGATTCCCACCTCCGCCGTGTGTGTGTGTGTGTGTGTGTGTGTGTGTGTGTGTGTGTGTGTGTGTGTGTGTGTGGAGTTTGCATGTTCTTGCTGTGCCTCGGGGGTTTCCTCCGGTTTCCTCCCCCAGTCCAAAGACATGCATTGTAGGTTGATTGGTATCTCTAAATTGTCTGTAGTGTGTGATTGCGTGAGTGAATGTGTGTGTGCCCTGCGATGGGTTGGCACTCCGTCCAGGGTGTATCCTGCCTTGATGCCCAATGACGCCTGAGGCACAGGCTCCCCGTGACCTGAGAGTAGCTCGGATAAGCGGTAGACAATGAATGAATAATAATAATAATAATAGATAGAGGATTGGTTTAAAGTAATACATATGATTTTAGTTCAATAATATGTAAGTTATCACTCACTATGTAAGTGAGTCATGGATAAAAAACAACATTTTATAATCTGATGTTCAGGAACTTCAGTGAGTCCTCCTGACAATCCTGTAATAAGAGGTGTCATGTTGGAATTGATGGGAAATTTAGAAATAGGAATTAATAGGAAAACCAGCTCAGATATTTAACAATGTCATCAAGCAACTTCAAGCATGAAAGACATCGTACTAGACAGGAGCTGTCTCTCAATCAGCCAGAAAAAAAGAGTGTAATAGAGCATGTCAGAATAAACAAAGTAAATGGGAATGAGAAAATGAAAGTGAGGGAAAATGTAAAAACTTGTTTCTTGCTGAACAAGTAAAAACAGGTAGAGGCCACTGCTTAAAATACTAGTGGGCCTCTGTGTAAGGTATGGCGGCTGTATTACATAAGTTGCACCACTCAAAAAAAGAGAAAAAAAGAGCATTGTGGGCATCATATTTACACATTTACATCATATTTACATCATCTTACACTGACACTCATGCAGATATTGTTTTGCTTGAAAGAAACACATATCCACAATAGCCAGAGCAACCTAAAACAAAATTGGAATTTTCTTCCATTATTTGAGTCAAAGTCCTCAAATTATTATGCCACTTTGTCAGATTTTAACAGGAATTCCATCCTGTAGATCTTTTACTTCAACTGGTCTACAAGTCGCTCCCTGTTTGAGAAGAGAGGAGCCTGGTCTTATACATCTGCCTGAAAATATCTGCTCAAGATCGCCAACATGGCTGCCAAGACAGACCGAGAACTTACGATAACCTGCCAGTGACTAATACACTGAAAAAAGCTTATTGAATTCACTTCGTTCAAATGCGTGCATCAGTTCCTCATGATTAAACTGCGTGATATTACCACAATTAATTTTAGTCGTACATCCAACATGATTCAAATGAAACAAAACACTGAGCTGAGAATCAAACCCTCAACGCCCGTGTTGTGTAAAAGTCACATTACAGCTGCACTACTCTACCATGCATGATTTAATTACCTTAATTCCCATCAGTGCCAGCATCCTCTTGGGAATTCACTATGTAATTGGTTTATGTTAATAATACATGATCATGCTCGCTCTGCATCATTCAATCTAGTCATTAGAAACTTGTTCAAATTAAGTTTAAACAATGAAATCATGTTTTGTTGAGAAACCATATATTTTTATGTAAACTATACGCATAATTTCTTTCTTAAATCTGACCACATCTCTCATTTCTTTGTATTTTTAGCTTTCTACCCTTGTACTTTATGGCTAGAGGGAGTAATTTGAGTCTCTGCTGATTTGATCTGCTTCTTCTTTAACACTATCAGGTTCATACCAAAGGTTTTTGACTGGAGACAATCTGTCTGACATGTGAAATACTATGTAGACTCCTGTGCTTTTGAATGTAGCCAGTTATTCCACTATTAGTGTGGTATAGATAGTTTAGTCTACAGCTCTGACATGCTGTTTATGCTGTCTTGTGAATGATCAGTGAATGTAAAGGTGCGCCGGAGTGATGTCAACACCGAGAGAGCTCCTCTGAGTCACCTGTGAGCTGTTCATTACGCGGCTGTTTTTTTTTTCTTACCTGACGAGTTTGACGCAAATGTGACGTATTAGAAATTTCCAAATCTTATCAGGTACCGTGTCGCTATGGCTAGTGTCTCTCAGGTAAAATGAAGTTAAAAGCCTAATTTTGAGTCGCTTGTTCTTTGATGAGTAGTGAAATGGCTCCAGTGCACCCAGGCTTTGCTTGCTAGTGTCAAATATCATCTGACTGCTGCCTATCTGCTAAACACAAAAGAGTCTTTAAGTGAAAGGGCAAGGCATGCGGAAGCCAGTTACTCACAGGCATGTGCATTTGGATTATGTGCATGAGGTCTGTTTAGGGTAGCGGTTCTCAGGGTGGTGTCCAGAAACCCCCAGGGGTCTATAAAAATGTAATAAATTGTACCTTTCTAAGTACAAACACTTGTCACTGAGGTTTGGTGTGGTGTGTGTTGCAAACTAATAGTCCCAAAGCAGCTTTACAGAAGTATAGAAACATAGAGAAAAAAATTATAATGTTTAAAGTTAAGTTACTATTTATCCCTGATGTTTATATATATATATTTCTTTTTGACAGTGTGTCATATTCTTATTCTTTTATAACATGACAGTAGAAATCAGTATTAACTACTTTTGCGAAAAATAGTAATTAATAGTATCTATCTATCTATACATCTATCCATCTATCTACCGTCCGTCCGTCCGTCCATCTATCTATCTATCCATCTATCTATCTATCTATCTATCTATCTATCTATCTATCTATCTATCTATTGAAAGATCTTTTTAATATGCCAGAATCACTGCATTCATTAAAAGAAGACATTTATTTAATCATCTAGGGCTTAAATTTAAAACAAGTATAAAATTGTCATATTAAACATATCAATGAGTCTTTCAAATTATAGATAAAATTAATCTGTACTGTAATCAGTGGGTCCTTAAGGTGTTTTTTACACACATCAGTCCCTAACTGCAAGAAGTATGAGAACATCTGTTTTATGGAATATGAAGGAAAAGGTAAAGAGCAAGGCAGTAAGAGAAAGGCATTTTACACTGAGAAGAAGGAGATGTGATTTTGGACATCACTGAATACTCCAGCAATAAGTTCACTGTCATATCAGGACACATGTAAACTGCTGATTGCTTTAGCTTCCTATTCCTGGATGAAGATCTCTAAAACGTTTTAATAAACAATTATTAAACATAAAGCCCAGTTTCCACACCCAGCAGGTGTGCTCACCTGGAGATCTACTGGTCTAGCTGTATTTCTGTTTGTGCTTGTGCAGCTGCATGTAAGCACCTGCATTTTTTAAAAGTGAGGGGTGTGTGTGTGTGTGTCTAATAGAGCTGACTCAACACAGTCACGGAGGTGTTTGTTTCTCCAATATTTTAAGGGCAATTCCTGTAGTCCTTTAACTGTCATGACACATATACCTTCAGGCAGCCAGGCAGCATGTGAGATTAGTTTGACTGACAGCTGCGATG
>JAUCMX010000022.1:12068758-12258758 GCA_033459395.1 Hemibagrus guttatus | reverse complement strand
TCAGTGGCTTGTTGATTATGTCCACAAGCCGAATGTCCAAATTGTGTCTCACTAGCTGCAGTGTAATTATGACGAGTAAATGATGTTTTGGTTCAATTAGACACATTATGTTTTTGTTTGCTGATAGTAATTTTCTGTGTAGGGCTATAAAAGCTCTGGATGGTGTGTGTGTGTGTGTGCGTGTGTGTATGTGTGTGTGCGTGTGTGTGTGTGTGTGTGTGTGTGTGTGTGTGTGCGTGTGTGTGTGTGTGTGTGTGTGTGTGTGGTGTGTGAGTGCTGCTTAGCAGTTTTGTCAGAGCAAAGTGCACCAACGAACAAAAAAGTGGAGCGAGTGAGTGAGAGGAAGTAAGAGTTTGAAATGTAAGGGTTAGAGTCTATGTTTTGTTATTAGTTCAGACTGCAGATGCACATGAAGCAGAAAGACTTACATACGTTGCCATTTACTCAGTTCTAACACTGCCACATCAACACAAGAGGCTGATAATTAGCCGATAATCAGGATCATGTGTGTTACATCAGGGGAAACACGGCACTGTCTACATTTTTTATTTATTTATTTTTTGCACCAGCGCTGAAACACTGTCAGTTATCCCTTTCATCTTCCTATTGTACATGTGGAAATAAAAACTTCTTTTAACAGCATGATTTTACCCACAGATTCTTACCTGAGTGTCATAATCCTCTGAGCTAGCATGCTTTAAAGACAACCTATAATTTTATAAAAGCTACAGATGACTAGCATTGATGAAGAGATTAGCAAGAAATGACAAGGCAGCAGGGGCTTAAGTTAAAAATAAAGAAGAATCTAGTTTTCTAGAACTGGGAGAATCCTACGTCTCGCTGAAAGTAGCTCTTGATTAAATCTGATTAGTCTCGATGTGAGCTGTAAGTATATTTATTGTACTAAGTGTTTAAGTACTGTAGTGCTTACAGTAAACAACTATAACACATATAATAGCATATTTACAGTAAAGTCTATACAGTACTATAGTCTCTTATACAATATAAAATAAAAAAATAATGCAGGATACAGGCTTGTTCATGGACTCATTCTTTAATTTGTTATTGCTGGGATGTGAACACATCACCTTCTGATCTGAACTCAAAGCCTTAACCACCAAGCCACCACATCTAGCTCAACTAGCTCACACTGATTTAATGTTGTCTTTTAATGGAGTTAATAGTGGTAGAAGCTGTTGAATCAACATGAGCCATTTGGGCTAGTTGTGTTGGCTCAGTGGTTAAGGCTTCATATAACAAATTAGAAAAGTATATGTTCAAATCACAGCACTCCCAAAACTGCAGTGGTTGGGTAATTAAGCAAAACCCTTTACATGCATCTCAAAATGGTAGCATATCCTAAAAAAATCACACTTTCATGTCCGTCTAGTCCCTTACTTATTATAATCAGGTCTCCTACACCCCCAAACATCCCCAGTACAGCCTTGGGCTGTGATTGGACAGTAATTGAATTTCGGTGTAGCATGACTTCCATGTGCCAGTGAACATGAAATTCAGAAATGAGGTGCAGAACATGAAATGAAGTGAAGTCAACCTTATCTTACATATATTTTATCATATAAATGTAATATATGTTAGTTAAGTTAATGCTTTCGGCTGCTCCCTGTTCAGGGTCGCCACAGCGGACCAACTGGTCCACACATCAACTTGGTGAATGTTTTACGCTGGATGCCCTTCCTGACGCAACCCTCCCAATTTTCCGGGCTTGGGACCAGCACTGCATCCAGTGGCTGGGGATCGAACCCGGGCCTTCCGCATGATAGGCGCGAAACCTACCACTGAGCCACCAATGCCCCTAAATGTAATATATGTAATATATCATATATTACATATATATTATCCTACATTATATTTTGTAATGCACAGCTGTAGAGCCTCACAACAACCATTTCATCTGTTCCTAACATGAGAAATTAACCTGAAGCTGAACTTGACCCTGAGCATTTCATGCTTAAAAAAGTTTCTTCTCATTGATTAGTATTATTAACGTGTGATTTTTTTTTTTTTTTTAAATAAAGCGACATCAGATAAATTAAATTAAAATGCAATGTATTGTGTGTACTTTTTTTTTCAACAAGGCGATTGATTTGCGTTCCTGCATGGAATCTCTTCAATTGCCTTGCGACCACTATCCACAGGCTTCCGTGTGAAATGTGCGATGACGGCTGAGAAGGAATGGCCAGTGTGCAAGCAGCCAAACAAAAGTCCCATATTTGCACATTCCAAACATCTATGAAACAAGACGTTACTTATCAGTAGCTGGGATCCTGTGTGCCCATTGTTACAGACCGAATAGAAATCTTCCTAAAGTTATATCTTTCTTGCTAGCTAGGGAAATTCCCTATAGCTACCCAGAATTCAGACATTTCCTAATTTGCATTTTATATGCCTAAACAATTCATTGAACATTTTAATTTGTTTTACTTTTTTATGGAATCACCATGTCAAGCAAGTATGTTTTCAATTCATTAAAAAAAAAGAAAATGGATAAAGAAAGACAAACAGAAAAAACCCAGACAACTCTATTAAAATTCGATATAAAATTCGATATATATACTATAAGGCAAAGTACAACAATATATATATATATATATACATAAAAAAGTATATATACTTTCCTAGGGGGGCACGGTGGCACAGTGGTTAGCACGTTTACCTCATACCTCCAGGGTTGGGGGTTTGATTCCCACCTCTGCCATGTGTGTGGAGTTTGCATGTTCTCCCTGTGCCTCGGGGGTTTCCTCCCCCAGTCCAAAGACATGCATGGTAGGTTGATTGGCATCTCTAAATTGTCCATATTATGAGAGTGTGTGTGTGCCCTGCGATGGGTTGGCACTCCATCCAGGGTGTATCCTGCCTTGATGCCCAATGATGCCTGAGGTAGGCACAGGCTCCCCGTGACCCGAGAATAGTTCGGATAAGCGGTAGACAATGAATGATATACTTTATATACACTATACTACACTATACTTTGTTAGTTCATTATTTTAAAGTTTTGTTTGTAAGGACAAAATGCCTTATAGTCATTTGAAGCGAATTTTAATAGAGTTGTCTGGGTTTTTTCTGTTTGTCTTTTTTTATCCATTTTCTTTTTTTTTAATGAATTGAAAACATACTTGCTTGACATGGTGATTCCATAAAAAAGTAAAACAAATTAAAATGTTCAATGAATTGTTTAGGCATATAAGAAAAAATTTTCTTTCTTTTTTTTTTAATGAATTGAAAACAAATTTGCTTGACATGGTGGTGCCATAAAAAAGTTATTACGCAGCATAAATAAACAAAGAAAAACTATACTTTTACCCCATCAAGAAAACCAGATTGTATAAATACACACTGAAGCTACCTCAATTCCACATGCATTTGCTCTTCCCTGGGGGATGTGTAGAGTTTCAGGTTCTCTCCCTCACATGGTCTGCATTTGTATTTTAAATCCATTGATTCATGTATTTCTTTTGACACAGAAACACTTGCCTGTTGTGTGTTTAGAGTTTGAAAGTTTAGCATGATTTCAATCCTTTTGAGGAGTACAGCTTCTCTAAATCGTCTCCGATTCTGAAGGATATTCAGCAGCATTCTCATTATCATGTAGCATTGTTGCGTCTCTTGCCTGAACGGGTTGTAAAGTTTGTGACTTGGCTGTCTTTGCCTGAAAAGAAGTCAACTGACAAACTGTGTCGTAGTAAAATGGAGGAAAGGACCAGAGGAGAATGAGACTAAAAGGATTTCCAAACTTCACATTTAATGCTGGAAGGAGTTTGACTGTTTTGGCACCCTTTAGCTGTATGTTATGTGAGGAAGGTTTGAACACACACATTGTCAGGCTTTGTTGTTGCGGAGGCTGTGTGAATGGCCAGGGGCACAGCTGTCGTGTAGCAAACCAGGCTAATCATTCAGCGCAGCTGTGTGTGTGTGTGTGTGTGTGTGTGTGTGTGTGTGTGTGTGTGTGTGTGTGTGTGTGTGTGTGTGTGTGTGTGTGTGTGTGTGTGTGAGAGAGAGAGAAAGAGAGAGAGAGAGAGAAGCAGCAGAACACAGTAGGTTGTCTGTGTGAAAGAGAGGGAACATGGAGATAAACAAATTGGAAGAGACATAAAGACTCATTGCCCTGGTTGCTTTTCAAAATGAGCAAATTTTCAGTTGGGAAAACTCTCATATTTTAGTCTGATCATTACTGAGCGATGTTCCTACCTCAGTTCTGGACTATAATGTTTTGACACCTGATACAGTTTTTGAGAGCAGGTTAAGAACTCTGTGGGTCCGGCATGTAGTTTTCATCTGATGTTTCTAAGCTTACCATGAGAATTTCTTTAACTGCTCAAAGTAATGCTGGTATTGTGTGTGTGTGCGTGTGTGTGTGTGTGTGTGTGTGTGTGTGTGTGTGTGTGTGTGTGTGTGTGTGTGGGTTGGGGTTAAAGTTCATTGCTCTGTCATGTGCAGTGGGCTTCAGAACCCGTCATGCCTATCTAAATCACCATGTGTTTATCCCATCAGCAGATCCATTAATGGGAAAGAGGTGTGTGTGTGTGTGTGTGTTGTGTGTGTGTGTGTGTGTGTGTGTGTGTGTGCATGTGTGTGTGTGTGTGTGTCTGTCTGTCTGTCTGTCTGTCTGTCTGTCTGTGAACATGTTTTAGATTTGGTGGTTTTGACCTTGTAAGGACATTTGGCCCCCACAAGGAAAACGTTTTTCATCATTTTTGTATGAAATTATAACAAAATAGTCAAATTGCTTCCTTTTGGATACTGATGGTAAAGTCAGGGTTACATTTTAGGTGTTTAGGTGTAGCATAGTATTATTTAGCCACAATAACCTTCATGACAAAGTGTGTGTGTGTGTGTGTGTGTGTGTGTGTGTGTGTGTGTATTCCTTATGCAAAGTTATACCCTGCATTTGACTGACCTTGAAAACGATCATTTGTAGGTGGGATTGATGTTGATGTTTTTAACCTCGGCACATTTAACAGAGACACAGACCCCTCTGTGTTCGTCTTTTGCTAGCAACAAGCTAGCGATGTGATATAACTGTGATGTATCTTTTCCTCCTCAAACAGCAGACCGTGTAGTCAGTGTTTCTGATTTAACAAGCTAATATTAATGTATGTTGTTTGATCTAAAGCAGATATCTGTATAAGACTCAGAACTCACTTGAAGATAAGAAGAGCTACTTTGTTTGTGAGTCTGTGCACAGACGTGTTGGTTTAATGTCACCGATTTTAAAGTAAATCACATTGTGCTGTATGTTGTTTTCAAATGGCTGTACTGTGAAAATGAGCTTGTTGGTATCTTATCTAATAAAGCTTCTTCTGAAACACTTTTTTTTTTTCAAAAGCGAGAGATCATGAGAGATGTCAGTGATGACCAATGACTGCTTTCAGCATCAATTTCAGAGAGGTTAGACAGTCAGCTTTGACCTGAGATTTGTAACATAAAATGGCAAGTGAAATAGATGCTGGAAGCTTCTTCATCTTTTATTTTCTGTTGAGCACGGAGCCTGCTAACAAGTTAGCCAAAGAAGTGTCAGGTTACCGCTAAGTAAACAGCTGGTTAATGAGCAGTGGCCAGGTTTCAGGTCAGAACTTGCAGCATGCGAGTCAACGAAAAAAAAAAAAGAATAAACACTGGGGCTGTGTTTAAGTAGGAATGAATAATGGGTTATTTTACTGAAAACAGAATGTTAGTGGGAGAGGCACAGGAAGACAATGTGTGACAGAATAGAAGGAAAAATCACAGAATATAGAAATAAGTCATGCAATGTATTTCAGATACAACACAAGTTGATAAGGATATCTTTACAATAGTCATATCTTTGCACGTTTTAATTATTAAATAAATGTGTGTGTGTGTGTGTGTGTGTGTGTGTGTGTGTGTGTGTGTGTGTGTGTGTGTGTGTGTTTTGTAGGGTGCTCGTGTGTGGCTCTGGGAGGAGGATCAATACTGGGCCAGCACTGTGGACTCCTGCTCAGGTGGCATTGTGGTTTTCCGCACAGACTATGGACAGGTAAAGCCAATGTGTGCCAGGTGTATGCCCGGTGTGTGTGTGTGTGTGTGTGTGTGTGTGTGTGTGTGTGTGTGTGTGTGTGTGTGTGTGTGTGTTTGTGGAAGAGAGTAATTATTCAGAAAACAGTAGCATAACATCTGCTCTATAGACTTCCGAGAAGAGGCTCACCTGACAGTTGGCATGGTGACATTTTACCCACACACACACACACACACATACACATATACACACCCATATCCATGCATACAAACAAGCAAACAAACAAACATACACACAAGGTCTATGTGTAGCAGGTCAGTTATTACCATGAAGGATGTCAGAGTTTATCAGTGTACTAAGGGATAAAATGGTTTGAACATATTTGAGATCTCACCTATTAAGTCTGCATTCACACGAGCGATACACAACTGCTGAACCTTGCTGTATATATGCACACAACATGAGGCCGCAGCACAATACGGTAACACGGCAGCACAGTGACAGCATCACACAAGAACTGAGCAAAACTCAGAACTGTAATTCCTACCTGCACTTAGTTTCCATTTACAGTTTGATATGTAAAAACATTTTCATCTTATTCTGTCCTATAACCTCTCATTAAATGAGTATAAAGGTATTACAAAGAATCAATAATAAAACAACGCCAGGCCAATAACATCTATATCCGACAACCAGCTGTCACTCAGATCAGTGTGTTATTAAACACTCCTATTGTGTTCACATATCAGTTACATTATTGATGTTTGTGGGTCAGGAGACCATATTGTCTCAGAAATGCCAATCAACCTACAATACATGTCTTTGGACCGGGGGAGGAATCCCCCGAGGCACAGGGAGAACATGCAAACTCCACACACACGGCAGAGGCAGGAATCAAACCCCCAACCCAGGAGCTGTGAGGCTAACATGCTAACCACCAAGCCACCATGCGCCCCTGCTTTCAGAACAAAAATCTACAAATAATTCACTCACTCCCTCTTCATCCAAGCCTTTCATGTCTTTCTTTCTTCAGTCATACATTTCAGGATTTTTCTCCATGTAGTGGACTTCAGTAGTGCCCGTGAGATTGAACTTCCAAAATGCAGTTTAAATGCAGCTTCAGAGAGCTCTAAACGATCCCAAGAAGAAGGAAGAAGGGTCTTATCTAGTGAAACGATCGGTCATTTTCCTGGAAAAATAAAAAATTGTATACTTTTTAACCACAAAAGCTCATCTAGCACTGGGATGCACGTCCGCTACGCTATGTACTGCGCAATCACATCGAAAGGTCACGCATGACGTAGGCAGAACTACAGGCCCAGTGTTTACAAAGCAAACGTACCAAGACCAAGGAAGTTCAAATATGTCAATCGCTCTTTTAACAAAAAGGTACATATAAGTTTGTGTCATTCCACATGCAACAACTTCGGAGCGGTCTTCCTTCTCCACACTAGTAAACACTGGGTCTGTAGTTTTGTCTACATCACGCGTGACCTTTCGACATGATTATGTAGCACGTCACGGATGCGCATCCCGGAGCTAGTGCTAGACAAGCTTTTGTGGTTAAAAAGTATACAATTTTTTAGAAACCATATCTTCTACTCGATGATCTCTAGCATGTGTGTGCTTCACAGATATTGTATTTGTGTTCATGACTTCATGTCATTAATAAATTCACAATTTTTATGTAAAAGGTTTATTCACTATATGGCCAAAGGTTTGTGACCCTGACCATCACAACCATATATGCATTTTGAACATTCCGTACCAGATTTAGTTCCTTTGCTGTTAAAATAAGCTTCACTCCTCTGGGAAAGACTTTCCACTAAATTTCAGAGCATGACTGCAGGGATCTGTGTTCATTCAGCCTCAGGAGCATTCCAGTTCATTCCACAGGTGGTTCAGTGGGGGTGAGGTCAGGGCTCTGTGTAGGACACTCAAGTTTTTCAGCATTAACCTTGACTCTTCTTGGAGTTGGCTTTGTGCACAGGGGAATTGTCATGCTGGAACAGATCGGTAGCCTCTAGTTCCAGTAAAGGAAAATCATAACGCCCCTCTTTGAACCGCCACCTTATTGTGGTGGAGGGGTTTGAGTACCCGAATGAACCTAGGAGCCATGTTGTCAGGGGCCTAGTGCTCCTGGTAGGGTCTCCCAAGGCAAACGGGTTCTAGGTGACGGGTCAGACTAAGAGCGGTTCAAGACCCTCATGGAAATAAAAACAAGGACCGTTACATCGCCCGGACTGGCGTCACCGGGGCCCCACCCTGGAGCCAGGCCTGGGGTTGGGGCACCCAGGCGAGCGCCTGGTGGCCGAGTCTTTGCCTGCGGGACTCGGCCGAGCACAGCCCGAAGAAATGACGTAAGCCCACCTTCCCGTAGGCCCACCACCCACAGGAAGGAGCATAAGGGTCCGGTGCCATGTGTTTTGGGTAGCAGTCATGGGCGGGGGCCCCGACGACCCAAACCCTGGACAAAGAATCTGGCTTTTGGGACATGAAATGTCACCTCACTGGGGGGAAAGGAGCCAGAGCTGGTGAGGGAGGTTGAGCGGTACCAGCTAGAGATGGTCAGGCTTGCCTCCACACACAGCCTGGGCTCTGGAACCCAACTCCTTGAGAGAGGTTGGATCCTCTTCATCTCTGGAGTGCCCCATGGTGAAAGGCGTCAGGCTGGGGTGGGCTTGCTTATAGCCACCCAGCTCAGCCGCCATGTGCTGGAGTTTTCCCCGGTAAACGAGAGGGTTGTTTCCCTGCGCCTTCGGGCCGGGGATAGGTGTCTCACTGTTGTGATACCTGGAGGGGCGTGATTGGGAGGAACGGCCCCCCTGATCTGAACTCGAGTGGTGTCCTGTTGCTGGACTTCTGTGCTAGTCACAGCCTGTCCATAACAAACACCATGTTCAAGCATAAGGGTGCCCATCAGTACACGGGGTACCAGGACACCCTAGGTCGGAGATCAATGATCGACCTTGTGATCGTGTCATCTGACCTTCGGCCGCATGTCTTGGACACTCGGGTGAAGAGAGGGGCGGAGCTGTCAACCGATCACCACCTGGTCATGAGTTGGATCCGCTTACGTAGGAGAATGCCGGACAGACTTGGCAGGCCCAAACGTACTGTGATGGTCTGTTGGAAACGTCTTGCTGATCCCTCTGTTAGGGGGGTCGTCAACTCCCACCTCCGGGAGAGTTTCAACCAGATCCCGAGGGAGGTTGGGGACATTGAGTTTGAGTGGACCATGTTCTCCTCCTCCATTGTTGATGCAGCCATCCGGAGCTGTGGCCGTAAGGTCTCTGGTGCCGGTCGCGGCGGCAATCCCCGAACACAGTGGTGGACACTGGAAGTAAGGGATGCCGTCAAGCTGAAGAAGGAGTCCTATCGAGCCTGGTTGGCTTGGGGGACTCCGGAGGCAGCTGAGGCATACCAGCAGGCCAAGCGAACTACAGCCGTGGTGGTCTCAGAAGCAAAATCTCGGGTCTGGGAGGAGTTTAGTGAGGCCATAGAGAAGGACTATCGGACAGCCTCGGGGAAATTCTGGCAGACCGTTCGGCGCCTCAGAAGGGGTAAGCAGCTCTCTGCCAACACTGTTTACGGTGGAGGTGGAGAGTTACTGGTCTCGACTGGGGATATTGTCGGACGGTGGAAGGAATACTTCGAGGATCTCCTCAATCCCACTGACACGCCTTCCGTAGAGGAACCAGAGGCTGAGGACTCAGAGGTAGATTCATTCATCACCCAAGCTGAGGTCACTGAGGTAGTTCAGCAGCTCCTTGGTGGCAAGACACTGGGGATGGATGAGATTCGCCTTGAGTACCTTAAGTCTCTAGATGTTGTGGGGCTGTCTTGGCTGACACGTTTCTGCAACATAGCGTGGCGGTCAGGAACAGTGCCTCTGGACTGGGCGACCGGGGTGGTGGGCCCTCTTTTTAAGAAGGGGGACCGGAGGGTGTGTTCCTATAGAGTGTAACTATAGAGTATAGAGTACTGGAGAGGAGAGTCCAACCATTAGTCGAACCTCGGATACAGGAGGAGCAATGCGGTTTTCGACCTAGTCATGGAACACTGGACCAGCTCTATACCCTCCACAGGGTGCTTAAGGGTTCATGGGAGTTTGCCCAACCAGTCCACATATGTTTTGTGGACTTGGAGAAGGCTTTCGACCGTGTCCCTCGTGGCATTCTGTGGGAGGTGCTCTGGGAGTACGGGGTCCATGGCCCTCTGTTAAGGGCTGTTCGGTCTCTGTATAACCGGAGCAGGAGCTTGGTTCGCATTGCCAGCTGTAAGTCAGATCTGTTCCCGGTGCATGTTGGACTCCAACAGGGTTGTCCTTTGTCACCGGTTCTGTTCATTGTTTTTATGGACAGAATTTCTAGGCGCAGCCAGGGGCTGGAGGGAGTCCGGTTTGGGGACCACAGGATCTCATCGCTGATTTTTGCAGATGATGTTGTCCTGTTGGCTCCTTCAAGCCTGGACTTACAGCATGCACTGGGGCGTTTTGCAGCTGAGTGTGAAGCGGCTGGGATGAGGGTCAGCACCTCCAAATCGGAGGCCATGGTTCTCAACTGGAAAAAGGTGGCTTGCACCCTTCAGGTTGGAGGGGAGGTCCTTCCTCAAGTGGAGGAGTTTAAGTATCTCGGGGTCTTGTTCACGAGTGAGGGAAGGATGGATCGTGAGATTGACAGACGGATCGGTGCAGCGGCAGCAGTAATGCGGTCTATGTACCGGTCTGTTGTGGTGAAGAATCAGCTAAGCCGGAAGGCGAAGCTCTCGATTTACCAGTCAATCTACGTTCCTACTCTCACCTATGGTCATGAGCTCTGGGTCATGACCGAAAGGGTAAGATCCTGGATACAAGCGGCCGAAATGAGCTTCCTCCATAGGGTGGCGGGGCGCTCCCTTAGAGATAGGGTAAGGTGCTCTGTCACCCGGGAGAGCTCGGAGTAGAGCCGCTGCTCCTCCACATCGAAAGGGGGCAGTTGAGGTGGCTCGGGCATCTGTTTCGGATGCCTCCGGGACGTCTACCTGGAGAGGTGTTCCGGGCATGCCCCACCGGGAAGAGGCCCCGGGGAAGACCCAGGACACGCTGGAGAGACTATGTCTCTCGGCTGGCCTGGGAACGCCTCGGGGTCCCTCCAAGGAAGTGTCTGGGGAGAGGGATGTCTGGGCATCCCTACTTAGACTGCTGCCCCCGCAACCCGGCTCCGGATAAGCGGAAGACAATGAATGAATGAATGAATGAAAATCATAATGCTACAGCATACAGAGACATCCTAGAGAAGTGTATGCTTCCAATCTTGTGGCAACAATTTGGGGAAGAACCACATGAACATGAATGTATCCCTTTATGTATTTTACTGCACATTATTTTCCTCAGCAGAGGATAATTCCTCACGTTCTGAAGAGATTTCAGCATTCTCCTCTGTTTCAGATGCCTCTTCCTTTGGTACAGCACAGCATCTTATATCACAGCCATCTTCTTGCACAATGATATCAGAATGATTTAATAGACTGCAAAGCTCTTTTTAGCCATTATGGTGGCAGCAGATTCAAATCTGCAGAGAGAAATCTTGGCATTGTCCTTCACAGGAACCTTATATCAGTTGCAAAGCTCTCCTGACAGGTCTGGCTTATGTTTTCCAGCCAGAAATATTTAATTCCTGTGTGTGTTTGTGTGTGTGTGTTCTCATTCATTTGTTTAAAAGGCAAACAACAATTTTCTACCACTTTGAGACACACACACATACAAAAACTCACACTCAGATATTTGCTTAGCAAATTCTAGTCCTAATATCACCAGATTAATTGCAATATGTTATTTTTGGCTCTATTATATAAAGGTTTAATGCGTTTAATGGACTGGTTCAGATGAAAACCATTCTGGAAATTAGCCAGCTATCCACTAAAGTGAGATCATAGAGGAAACAGAGAGGGCAAGAATAATTGGCAACAGACGAAACAGGAAGTGAAGAAAGTAGAGTTGAGAGATTCCATTCAGTTGTCTGTTGATTTTCTATCCTTTTCTTTTTTTTCTTCAGTGTGAATTTATCTGCCATTAACCTCTTTCTGTATTAAGCACTCTGTTAAGATGCAGATACTTGATGCTATACTTACCAATACATCTAACTCCTTTTGTTTAAAAAAAAATTGTTCCCTAATGGGGAACACCCAAATGTCCCAGCAAGATTAAAACTGTAAGATTTTCTTCTACTAAGATGTACATGACACCTAACACACACACACACACACACACACACACACACACACACACACATGTACAAAGGGTTACAGTTGAATTATTTCTGCATTTCCTTCACGCCTTTTGTTTATTTGGGTGTGTGTAATGCTTGATAAAGTTCAAACAAATAATGTGGGAAATTAGAGAAACAGCTGCCACTTCAGTAGAACGCAGCAATAAATCTCACACATACACACACACACACACACACACACACACACACACACACACGGACACGCTAGCACCAGGTTTTCCTGCTCACAATGAATATTAAAATGTAACACATGGCCTGTCTTTACCCCTCTCTCTCTCTCTCTCTCTCTCTCTCTCTCTCTCTCTCTCTCTCATACACACACACATGCACACACAAACACACACACACAAAGTTAATGTGTAATGGGTTCTGTGTTTTCTCCATGTAGTTACATGTGTGTTCAAACAAATAATGAGAAACACATCTGCCACTTACCAAGGCACTTCCACTGGACCTGCACAGCAATAAATTACAATCTCACACACACACACACACACACACACACACACACACACACACACACACACACACACACACACTCACACACACACACACACACACACACACACACACACACACACACACACACACACACACACACACAGAGATTACTACTGTTGCTTTCTCACTCTGGTTGGAATATTTCTGGTTTGTAGTATATTTCCCATGATTGCCCAAGCCATAATCATTGTGTTGAAGAAAGTGTTACACACACACACACAGTTTCTGATACAGAAAGACATTCTGCCTTTTTATGGTTTGTGTGTGTGTTTAGGTCTACACCTATAAGCAGAATGCTTTGAGCAGGCAGAGAGTGTATGAGATGCACAGTAGCAGTGTGTGTGGTGTGGAGGACATGGCATCCCTACAGGACCTGCACGAGGGAGCTATTCTACACAACTTACACCTGAGATACACACAGCGTAGTATATATGTGAGTATACAAACACACACACACACACACACATACATACACACACGCAAACCTAAACTACACTAAATGCAATATTTAATAATGTACAGATTCTCAAACACACTCATACACATTACAGTGGAACATGCAGAGACACACACACTCCCCTGAGATAAAAGCTCAGTGGTAGAACATCTGTTATATAACTTACACCATCACCAGACTGAACACAAGAGGCATTAGTGTGTTTCATCAACAATTTAGTCTCTGGGTATCTTTATATCTGCAGCAATGTGAGTGTGTGTGTTGTGTGTGTGTGTGTGTGTGTGTGTGTGTGTGTGTGTGTGTGTGTGTGTGTGTGTGTGTGTTCTTATATAACTGGATCAGTAAATGTACCTCCAGGCCATTTATTACAGTATTAGAGCTGTACACATAATCCTAGCCATTCACCTCATATTGTAGCATTTTCCCTGCCTGTAACACACCTTATTCATCTCATCATCACTGATGTGTTAGAGCAGGACTGGTGAAACACATAAATACAGTGTAAATCTACACAACCCTGTTATATTTGCAGGTTTTTATGATGTAAAAGAAATATACACTAATCTGGTTACACAAATATGCGCACTCTTCTATAATGGAGCATGTGACTGTGCTCAGAGAGAACCAAATCCATTCAAACTCACCTTCATATCATCACTGAGGTGATTCTGACTGACCCCAGATGAAGAGTTTGCATAGGTTTTATTGACATTTTCTTGGTTTTATTAAAAAGGAGCTGCAGGGATATATGGACTCTATTGGTCTCACCCTGCATATGGCAAAAAATAGTTTTCTCACATAAAAAATAGTTTTCTCACATTTCTACAGCACAGAGTATCTTAGGGTCTAGATACAAACCTTTATAACAACTACAACAACAAAAACATCCAAAAACGGGCCAATGTATGTGGCGAAATGGACTGAGGAGAGCAAGCTACAGCTTTCTGGGCATAATTATTATGTTTGATGCAAGTAAAATACAATGAATAACCATCAAAGATCAGCATATCCACAGTGTAGCATGGTGGCGGCGGCATCATACTATAAAGCTGCATTTCTGCTTTCTTGACTGGAGCTGTAGTCAAAACAAAGGGAATCAGGGATAGTTCCACTTGCCAATCTATTTTGACACAAAACCTGCAATCTCTGTTAGACACCTGAGCATGAAGAAAAACTTCAACTTTCAGCACAATAATGACCCACGAATCCAACTCAACAAAGAAATGTTTTCAGAAGAAGGTTTAATGGTACAGTCAGAGCCCAGATCTAAATCCTGTCAAAAACTTGTCGTGACTTGAACGCTGCTCACTCACTAATTTATTTGATAGTTTCATTTTACTTTATTTTTTAGCCCTTAGTTGTCTCTCTGTGTCTTTATGGAGCACCTGGGTCCTAGAGAAACGTTGTTTCATTTCACTATGTACTGCATCAGCTATATATGGTGGAAATTATCATTTTTTTTACTCTTGACCATTTCACAGAGCAGGATGGAGCACTTTTGTAAGAAAGATTAAAACAAAATAGCTAAATAAAAATGTGATAAATGTGGTAGACTTAACTACATATTAGTTAAGGAGTGGACACATTTGTGTAACCAGGTTATTGTATGTTTTTTTTCTTTTTCCTAAAAGGTTTCTGTTTGTTTTTCACTTCACTGTTTGATGGTGATTGCTGCATGACATTAAATTCACTTAATTTCATGGTCCAGTATGGGCCAAAAGTTTTGGAGTGCAGGGTACAATACAAATAAAATATTTTTTTTATTAGATATTGTATATGTGACACATTAGCCTTACATTACTATTCAGACAGGGTAAGATTTCCACAAATACAGAACTAAAATCCCTAAGATAAACTGTTAATAATTCTTTTGGCTTTTCCCTTCAGGGGTCGTAACAGCGAATCATCTCTCTCCACCTATCCCTATCTTCTGCATCCTCACCACTTGCACCCACTAGCTTCATATCCTCATTAATTCCATCCATATACATCCTCTTTGGCCTTCCTCTTTGCCTCCTGCCTGGCAGCTCCATGTCCAACATTTTTCAACCAATATAATAAACCGTTAATAATTACACCTCTTAATTTCAAACTAATCCAGTCTAAACACAGTTACATAGATCTTTTCTAGACTAAAACTTTAGTGAAGGTCTTTTAGGGCAGGTGTGCTTTGGCTATAGTAGCTCAACTTGTAAGCTCCCAAATGGTTTTACCAGCTGGGACCCCAAAACTTGTTGATGTGTGTAATGTTGCTGCTCGGAGCTATATTTTAACAGAGATCATTTAATTTTTATTTTATGTTTATGATTGTGTACATACGGTAATATGTTTTCATGAAAGAAAATAAGAGATTATTTTAAAAGATTCAATAATATCTTGTGGGATTATAGCAGGAGGACTGAAAACTAGCACGATCAGGTCCTCAGAGAATAAATATTACATCATTTGTGACCAGGATAAATGTTTGTTCCATATGCTATAATGCATGATTTGTATTTTAACAAACAGGTAGCCAGTTGTCCAAACTGTAAAATCCTCTGATAAATAATATGCTGTAAATATGCCGCAATGTGTAAATTAACATACACCAAAAGTATTGAAACAGCAAGGTTAGTTCTTTTGTCTTCTGGCTCTACACTTCAGATTGAAAATGAATATGAAGTGATGATGTTGAGAGATCAGAATCTGAGAGATCAGCTTTCGTATCCTGATATTTATATCTAGATGTATTAAACAACTTAGAACATGTCACCCAATTTATAGGTGAAAAAAATGTCACGGAACAGATTAAAGGGAATTAAAGTGTATACCACTTAATATTGAATGATTGCATGTCTTTTACTTGCAATAACAGCATCCAGCTGGAGATCCTCTGACACTGGCCATGTCCACTAATCCTAAACCACTAAAAAGCTCTTTTTTTGTTGTTATTAGCCCTTCCTGTGCACATGGCTTATATAACAATAGATTTAGTAGTTTCAAATCTGGTTCATTAACATAGAATCCAAGTATTTTGATCCAATCACAAGATTGTGTCTCTTGAGGATTTTATAATGGCTTTGAAAACAGCTCAGCCAATCAGAGTTCACAACCAAAATCTGTTTTTATGATTTAAATTAAGTTCAGCTATTGCAAATGGCGGTGTCTTACATTAGCCTTTAACCTGCTTATCTTCCTGTCTGGACGCGGGATTTACTGGATTTCATTAAGACAATTATCTCTAATTAGCCGTATTACAAAGTTGTAGTGATTAGCAATCGTGTGTAATTCATGGTGTAATCGTGTGTAATTCATCAGTGGGCCCTGTGTGGAGTTTTCAGCAAAATAAAAATGAATGATTTTAAGAAATACAGGAGAATTCGTCTTTGGTTAGGGTTTTATTTTGATAATCTTTTTTTGGCTCTAGTGTATTAGTCTGATTATTTTGTGTATACACATGTGCTTTGTTATCCAGCCAAGAGGAGTATAAAAATATATATCCAGCATATACAGTAATAGTAAGAGGAGTATATGGAGAGGAGGAGGAGAGAAATGAGACAGAAAAGTACAACTGCATGTAACAGAGAAAGTGGAATGTGGTTTTCTTGAGTGTGGTTTCTTCTATATTTGAGTGTGTGTGTGTGTCTGTGTGTGTGTGTGTGTGCGTGCGTGTGTGTGTGTGTGCGTGTGTGTGTGTGTGTGTGTGTGTGTGTGTGTGTGTGTGTGTGTGTGTGTGTGAGTGAGACTGCATGTTTTATGGGTCAGCATGATGTTTTAGCGAGTATGGAGTTACACTTGGACCAGTAAAGAGTTCCACATTGGAAACAGGTTTTTAGTGGGCTGAAATGCTAACACACAGCTCCTGTTGCAGGTTTACACAGCACTGTTTCCCATGTGAAGAATTTACACTGGTGCCCGTGCTGTGCAACACTTTTTAAAATGTCTGATTTTGTCTCTACCTCCATTTAAAATGTACAATGTTGAATGATGCAGTACCATGGAACAAGGGCAGGGGTTAATAACATTTCTGAGTGTCCTGGATAGTAAACATTTATGTATTGAATCGTTTTTCAATTATATTTTTATATTCTACCCAAGTTGATTTCTTAAAAATAAAATGTCATTAAGACAAATTTATTCAGTGTGAAATGGGATATGCTAGCAGGCAAAGGTTTATGCTGCTAGAAGGATGTTCTTAACTTTTCTTCATTCTTTTTTTATTATTATTTTATTATATCAAAAAATATTTTCAACTACACAATAATATCAACAGAATTATATACTGACAGATAAAAACTGCTTTACAACTTAAATTCTAAACAGTGCTGCTGATGAGGCTTTACACACACGTTTTCTCAAGCAGCTTGATAAGGAGAAAGGTTTCTGAAAGTTTCCACCTCGGCCGAGCTCCTCTGTGCTTATCAACAACTCTAAATGCAGACCATTGCTTTGGAAAAACAATTAGATTTGATATTAAAACAACTTATTAAAATACGTTTTAATTCAGTTGATTCGGTTAATTCAATTAAATGGACACTCACTGCACTCATTAAACACATTTTAAACCACAAGATGTTATTTAATTGGGTTTATGACAATAAAAAATATATATATTCAGTGTAGTGTGTCCAAACCTTTGACTCATAGCAGCTATGGTTGGATGATTAACACTTAACAACATTAATATAATCTTTATTAGTTTTATTATTTTAAATAGATTTTTTACTTTGCATTATTGAAACGTGTTCCATTTTAATTCGGGACTTTTGTATCGTCCTGCACGTTTGCATCAATCTACTTAGACAAGCTTTTACTTCATTACACTCCTCCACATTTCCTAGCAACATCTGCATGACAGATCTGCCCATCTACAGGAAGCACATGAACCAGACACACACACTGTCTATGAGCTGTGTGTTCACACTGACAGAATTACAAACAAGAGAAAATCCTCAGCCTTTTTTCAGGAGTTTTTAAATTCTGGTCAATATTTTACATTAAAAAAGGATTTATGGACAAAAAAGAAAACACCTGTTCACACTAATACATTACATACGATCACTATCTCAGAGATTAACCAAACACCTATGGCCAGGTTCTTTCCTCACATTGTACACTTAACTTCAGAAGTATTGGCAATTATCAATTTTATAATGCACAGAACAATTAAAAATTTCCAGTCAAGCTATTACATAAAGTACTTACACCAATCAGGCATAACATTATGAGCAGTGACAGGTGAAGTGAATAACACTGATGATCTCATCATGGCACCTGTTAGTGGGTGGGATATATTATGCAGCAAGTGAACTTTTTGTCACCAAAGTTGATGTGTTAGAAGCAGGAAAAATGGGCAAGCGTAAGGATTTGAGCGAGTTTGACAAGGGCCAAACTGTGATGGCTAGACGACTGGATCAGAACATCTCCAAAACTGCAGCTCTTGTGGGGTGTTCCCGGTCTGCAGTGGTCAGTATCTATCAAAAGTGGTCCAAGGAAGGAACAGTGGTGAACCGGCGACAGGGTCATTGGCGGCCAAGGATCATTGATGCACATGGGGAGCGAAGGCTGGCCCGTGTGATCCGATCCAACAGACAAGCTACTGTTGCTCAAATTGCTGAAGAAGTTAATGCTGGTTCTGATAGAAAGGTGTCAGAATACACAGTGCATGATGGGTCAGGGCTGTTCTGGCAGCAAAAGAGGGGACCAACGCAATACTAGGCAGGTGGTCATAATGTTATACCTGATCGGTGTATCTTTCTAGTAATATAAAATACATACCATAATAGCTCATTTTTAAAATAGTAGTAATTTGTCTTAAGCCTTTGACTCCTAAAGAATAATAAATTGCTGCAATGTGTCATTTTCGATTCAGTGATATGAGAAAACAATTCAAATATAATTCCAGTTTAAGCTTCTAAAGAGCAGGAAGACGCAGGAATCAAAGGCATTAGGTTTACTGTCTGCTGCTCACATTGGGTTAGATTCAACTTTATTGTCATTGTGCAGAGTACTTGTGCAGAGCCAATGAAATGCAGTTAGCATCCAACCAGAAGTGCATAAGTGGCATATTTACAATAATTTACAGTAAAGATATACAGCTATGTGGGTGATATGTACAAGGGAATGGACTAAACACAGAATCCATCAACAGGGTAACAGCAATAAGCAATAAGGATATAGAAACATATTCAGTGATAAAGTTCTAGGTTACTAAAAATCACGGGCCAAGAATTGATAGTTATGTTTATAGCTTGCTCTTTATGTCTTAGAGTCTGCTCATGGGAGGTTTTCATCATCAATATGTTTCTAATGAAATCAATTTAATAAAAAGCTTCACTGCCTTTCTCCAGCCTCATAACCTTCTCTTTTATTAATCAGGTTCTCAATAAAGCGGGCAAATGTGTTGTGTCCGTCTTTATTGGGCTGCATGAATCTCGCCATTGTGCCGCTTTGGCTTTGTTCCTCAGTGACCTTATCACTGTAGAGCTGACGTAATGAGACGCAGGCCTGCTGTTAGTTAATGATTAGTCTGAGAAGCTTACAGACAACAGTGCAGCACCTCGTACTGAAGACTCTAATGAAACCTGGCTTAACTACAGTGTTACTCTAATAAACTTCACAAAAATCCAGCACTTTCACACAAGCTTAGTAACACTGAGGACATTTTAACACTGATACAACATCATAATATATAATGAAATTAACAGTTTTCTCACAATTTGATTGATGTGTTTAACTAGACTACATTTACACTTAATCCAAAGCATATTCACAAAGCAGCCACTTTATTAGGAACACCTGTACATCTGCACATTCATACAAGAATCCAATCAGCCAATCACGTGGCAGCAGCACAATGCATAAAGTCATGCAGACACAGGTCTAGCGCTTCAGTTAATATTTACATCAAACATCTGAATGCTCTTGAGCAAGGCCCTTAACCCTCTCTGCTCCAGGAACACTGCATCATGGCTGACCCTCCCTCTAAGAAACTGGGATATGCAAAGAGAAGAATTTCACCGTAATGTACTTTCTAGACTTTTCCTAATGGTTGTAGTAGTGTGGGAACCTGGAGGAACTATGAGCTGTAAAGATATTTATTTATGTAGTGGTTGGTGTGATGCTTCCTTTGCCGTAACATCACATTTTACATTGTGTCTATAAGTTTATATATTGTTTTCTCACACCTTCAGCGTCCTGGGTTCGAGTCTCGCTCCCGCCCACTGTGTGTGTGTGGAGTTTGCATGTTCTCCCCGTGCTTGGTGGGTTTCCTCCGGGTGCTCTGGTTTCCTCCCACAGTCCAAAGACATGCTTCTAGGCTGATTGGAGTCTCTAAATTAGTACTGTGTGATTGCGTGAGTGAATGAATGTGTGTGTGCCCTGTGATGGGTTGGCACTTCGTCCAGGGTGTATCCTGCTTGATGCCTGAGACAGGTTCCCTGTGACCCAATGATAGATCGGATAAGCGGTACAGACAATGTGAAAAAAAAAAATAAATAATGCCTGATTTAGTCCTAGCAACCTAGCAAATCAAGCACTGAGGAGAAAAAGCAGCTTTCAAAGCCTTGCTCTAGCATATGATGATGATGATGATGATGATGATGATGATGATGATGAAATGAAAATGTGTTAAACTCTTATATGTACAAGTGCTCTCTAGCTTGTGCTTTCTAGCTAAAGGTAGATTGCATTTATTTACTGCACTTCCATTAAAAGTACAACTTCAGACTCACTGAAATATTTATCTGTGTGTAATATTGAATATCTGTGTGGGGATGTGGTAGCTTAGTGGTTAAGGCATTGGACTACTGATCGGAAGGTTGTGTGTTCGAATCCCAGGTCCACCAAGCTGCAACTACTGGGTCCCTGAGCAAGGCCCTTAACCCCAAAAATGCTCAGTTGTATTAAAAATGAGATGAAAATGTAAGTCGCTCTGGATAAGGGCGTCTGCTAAATGCCGTAAATGTAAATGTAAATATGAATGTCTGTTGCTGGAAATACTGAAAGGCAAATGATTTAAATGATGGGCAGAGGAGAGCAACTGGCCATCATGTCCAATTCAGTTGTATGCTCTTTTTTAAATTATTGGTTTCAAGTACAAATTCAGCATCTCCTATAAATAAGGCAGCTGGTCTTTACATTTATGTGAGAAGTGCCAATAATTCTGAAGATGACTGAATATTTTTCACCTCTGATAAGAACAGTCCTGGTGTCTGCTGTTAGACAGGATGGCCTGATAGACTGGGAGCTGGTGGGGTAATTGGTGGCAGATGGGGCTGATTAATCCTGAATAGAGCTCACATTTGGATAAACATGACACAAGAGATTATGTGCAGTGTGTGTGTGTGTCTGTCTGGCTGTCTGTTATTTTATATGTTCTTTTCTTTTTTCTTTTTAACTTTTTACATTTAAGTATCCATACGTGTCTGTGTGTATGTATGCATTTGAAAAATGACCGTCTCCTAAAGCAATGTCCTGTGGAATGTCTCCCTCAGTCAGATCAAATTCCATAGCATTTAACACACAAAGGACTCCCTCTGTTTCTCTCTCTCTCTCTCTCTCTCTCTCTCTCTCTCTTTCTCTCTCTCTCCGTCTTCCTTTCTTTCTCTCTCTCTCTTGCTCTGATTATAAACAGCTGTGCTCTTTTTCCCCAGTCATCAGGACAGAGCATGGTAGGCTAGCTACCCGCTCTATTTAACCACATCAAACACACACACACACACACACACACACACACACACACACACACACACACACACACACACACACACACGGAGTACTGAATTCATGAGAAACTGTAATTCTTCATTTAAGACTCTCTCTCTCTCTCTCTCTCTCTCTCTCTCTCTCTCTCTCCCTCCTTCATTCTCTTTGTGTGTGCTTGTGTGTGCATGTGTGTGTGTGCATGTCTGTGTGTGAACTGTAAGTAATATGAGCAGCTACAGTTCCAAACTAAATGCAAGCAGAGCTATTTCCTGCTGTTTCACACACACACACACACACACACACACACACACACACACACACACTGCAATGAGTTTACACTGTGTGTTTGCCTTATATGTGTCTTTCCATGCTAGAGTGTGTATTTTCTTGTTGATAGGCAACTGAAAGCTGCTGCTGGTTTCTTCAGGTTTAACCTTGTCTTTGTCTTATAGCGAAAATATAATGTTACACAGAAAATTCAATAAAGCCTCATTAACTACTAAATTGTATAAAATGTAATTAATATATTAGATTTTTGCCTCTTTATATGATTCCGTATGAGGTAATACACACTCATTGTGTGTGTGTGTGTGTGTGTGTGTGTGTGTGTGTGTGTGTGGACACATCCATCTGTCTCTCCCCTGGATGTGTGTATTTTTGTGTTTATCTCTCTCCTGTGTGTGTGTGTGTGTGTGTGTGTGTGTGTGTGTGTGTGTGTGTGTGTGTGTGTGTGTGTGTGTGTGTGTGAGTGTGTGTGTGTGTGTGTGTGTGAGTGTGTGTGTTTGTGTGTGTGTGTGTGTGTGTGTGTGTGTGTGTGTGTGTGTGTGTGTGTGTGTGTGTGAGTGTGTGTGTTTGTGTGTGTGTGTGTGTGTGTGTGTGTGTGTGTGTGTGTGTGTGTGTGTGTCTCAATCTGTATTGGGTGTGATGGTTGAGCATTTAAATTAGTCCGCATATTTGCTATTTAAACCAGGTCTCAACAGTCATCCACATATATTTGCATATTAGATGTAAAGTAGGTCAGTATGCCCTTTCACACACACACGGAATAATATTAAATGAAATAATAATGGTATTTCCCTAATTCTCCCACTCTTTCTCTGCCTCTCTTCTCTGTCTCTCTCTCTTCTCGTAGACGTATATAGGGTCTATATTAGCAGCGGTGAACCCGTACCAGCAGTTGCCGGGGCTTTACGATGTTTCTGCAGTGGAGCGCCATAGTCGACACCACCTGGGAGAAATCCCGCCTCACATCTACGCCATCGCCAATGAGTGCTACCGTTCGCTCTGGAAGCGCAACAACAATCAGTGTGTGCTCATTAGGTACAGAAAGAACACACACACACACATCATACAGAACATGCACACATGCACCTTGTTATAAAACTGTTTAACGTGTCAGTTTGTGAGCATGTAGTTCTGCCACCAGGGAAGTCTGTACGGTGTCTTTAGCTTCGTGCTGTTTTATAGATTAGGCTTCTCATTACCCAGCAGTCTGAACTGTCTGCTTCTTAACATGTTGGAATGTGTATGTGTGTGTTTGGGCGGTAGGGTGGGGGGGCATGTAAGGAGTCTCAGAAGAACCTCCTACTTTTAAAGAAAAGGCCATTTCACTTGACATTGACATCACTTTTTTCAATCCAGTAAATACTCTGATTTTTGAGTAAGCACCCCCCACACACACCTTTACGTTTTGTAGGTATTAAAATTGAGCTCATTTAAGTTTTTTATGAATTATACCATATGCCACTATGATATAAATATATATTATACATCAAACAATTATTTACGGGGGATTTTTTTTTATCATGATACAAAGGGTAATGAAACCAAAAAAAATAATAAAACAGGATTAAACAGAATTTTTGAAAGTCTTACCACAGATTTCAGAGCTTAGAATTCTTACAGCTTTGACTTGACCATTCTCACATGCTGAGGTTCTTGGATTTGAGCCACTCTAATGTAGTGCTGGCAGTATGCTTAGGGTCATTGACCTGTCAGAAGGTGAGCATCCATCACAGTCTCAAGTCTCTTGCAGATTGGAACAGGTTTTTTCCTGTATTTCTCCCCATCTCCATCCATCTTACCCTCAACTCAGACCAGTTGTTCTGTCCATGCTAATGAAAAGCGTCTCAGCAACATGATGCTACCACCATCATGCTTCGCTGTGAAGTGGTGATTTCCACATGTTTGCTGAGTGTGTTTGCCAAATGGTATTTCATATGATACTTTTTTTAAGAATGGCTGTTTTTTCACCATGGATTCATGCAGCCCTGCTTTGTGGAATGTCCTGTGATCAGCTTCTCCCATCTGAGCCAGAGCTAATTTACCAGTTTCTCAATAATGAGGGTGAATATTTTTATAATCACAGTCTTTACGTTTATTTTAAGTGCTTTTCAATATTTTGCGCTATTTTGGGATTCATGACATGCAGTGTAATCCAAAATAAAAAGCATTTCACTTCCTGGTTGTAGCACTGTATAATATGGAAAGGGAAAGGGAATATATATGCAAGATACTGTATCTTACTCCAGGAAGCATTTTGTGTCACGGTGTTATCTGTGTAGATTTGTGCATACACTGAAATGCATAGCCAATCAGATTGCAGCCTTTATAGTATTACTAGTCAGTAGAGTGGGTTTGTGAGACCTGTGGGCGGAGCATCTAAGACTGAGACTAGTGCAGCAGGGCTCATGTGGTTTGTCTCAGAGGTTGAACAGGATACAGGTCTGTTTCTCTGTTATTCTCATCTCTTCTGACAACCAGAAACAAACCTGTCAGACCTGTTGGTTGTGAAGAGCTGCTCTGTGTGTGTATATGTATGTGTGTGTGTGTGTGTGTGTGTGTGTGTGTCTGTGTGGCACAAAACAATCTCTAATTTATCTGACCTATCAGCATTTCCTATTACATTCTCCCTTATATTAATGAGGAACTGCATCACATTTTAGTTAGCACATAGTTTAAGTACATTTCTCTTCATGTTTTGTCTTCTTGCTGTAGTCTAGCAGAATTTTTTTTTGATCCACAAAGTTGCTGATTGGGAATCTTAATTGCCTACTTATCCACTGGTAGCCCTTCTCATGAAAAGATGCTTCAAGAGCTGGTTCTGGACCAGAAAAAAATTTGTTTGTATTCTGAAATGAAAATCTGCTGATGTCTGGCATGTGTTCAGCATTCTAGTTCATTTTAAAGGTATTCAGTGGTGTTGGGGTCAGGGCTTTGTGAAGACCACTCAAGTTCTTTCAGTCCAAAATTTGGCAATCCATGTCTTCATGGAGCTGGCTTTGTGCTTTGTGCACAGGGGCATTGTCATGCTGGAACAGGTTTGGACCTCTTAGTTCCAGTGAAGGGAAAGTAATGCTACATCATACAGAACATTTGTGGCAAGTATGGGTAAGAAATACATACTGTAGTGGTGGTCAGGTGTCCACATAATTTTGGGCATCTTTAAATTTGCTGATTTTTGAAAGCAATGAAAATCTTTAATTGTCCTATGTGGTCAATGAACCCCATGATGCATTGCTGCCTCTGCATTCACAGGAACACCATATGGCCAAAAATGATTGTTGAAGAAAACAGGAATATTCTCTCAAATTATCTAAAAAAAAACTTTCAAATATTGAGCAGTTTCACCCCAAAGAAAGTAGTTCAAAGCAATTTAAAAAAATGTTGTGTCTCTAACAATATTAGTGATGTAACAATACACCGATTTCACATTCAGTATGATATGGTGGTGTCTCAATACTATACATTTTCAATACGACAAAAATAGCCTTTGACTGAATATGTTCATGATCAGAAACTACACAGAAAAACATGAAACAACATTTCTCTAGTACCATGGTGCTACATAACACTAAACTACATGAGACTACACAAGACTACACAAAACTAAATGAGACTACACAAAACTTAATAAGACTACACAGAACTGCAAGACACAACAGTAAACCATGTGAGACTACACAACTGCATGAGACAGCACAAAACCACATGAGACTACACAAAAATACATGAGACTATGCAAAACCACATGAGACTATGCAAAACCCCATGAGACTACACAAAAACACATGAGACTACACAAAACCACATGAGACTACACAAAACTACATGAGACTACACAAAACCACATGAGACTACACAAAAATACACGAGACTACACAAAACCACATGAGACTATACATGAGACTACACAAAACCACATGAGACTACACAAAAACACACGAGACTACACAGAACTACATGATACTACACAAAACCACATGAGACTACACAAAACTACATGAGACTACACAAAACTACATGAGACTACACAAAGCCACATGAGACTACACAAAACCACATGAGACTATACATGAGACTACACAAAACCACATGAGACTACACAAAACCACATGAGACTATACATGAGACTACACAAAACCACATGAGACTATACATGAGACTACACAAAACCACATGAGACTACACAAAAACACATGAGACTACACAAAACTACATGATACTACACAAAACCACATGAGACTACACAAAACTACATGAGACTACACAAAAATATACGAGACTACACAAAACCACATGAGACTATACATGAGACTACACAAAACCACATGAGACTACACAAAACTACATGATACTACACAAAACCACATGAGACTACACAAAACTACATGAGACTACACAAAACTACATGAGACTACACAAAACTACATGAGACTACACAAAACCACATGAGACTATACATGAGACTACACAAAACCACATGAGACTACACAAAAACACATGAGACTACACAAAACCACATGAGACTACACAAAACTACATGAGACTACACAAAACTACATGAGACTACACAAAACCACATGAGACTACACAAAAATACACGAGACGACACAAAACCACATGAGACTATACATGAGACTACACAAAACCACATGAGACTACACAAAAACACATGATACTACACAAAACTACATGAGACTACACAAAACTACATGAGACTACACAAAACTACATGAGACTACACAAAACCACATGAGACTATACATGAGACTACACAAAACCACATGAGACTACACAAAACCACATGAGACTATACATGAGACTACACAAAACCACATGAGACTACACAAAACCACATGAGACTACACAAAAACACATGAGACTACACAAAACCACATGAGACTACACAAAACTACATGAGACTACACAAAACTACATGAGACTACACAAAACCACATGAGACTACACAAAAATACACGAGACGACACAAAACCACATGAGACTATACATGAGACTACACAAAACCACATGAGACTACACAAAAACACATGATACTACACAAAACTACATGAGACTACACAAAACTACATGAGACTACACAAAACTACATGAGACTACACAAAACCACATGAGACTACACAAAAATACACGAGACTACACAAAACCACATGAGACTACACAAAAATACACGAGACTACACAAAACCACATGAGACTACACAAAACTACATGAGACTATGCAAAACCACATGAGACTACACAAAACTACATGAGACTACACAAAACTACATGAGACTACACAAAACCACATGAGACTACACAAAAATACACGAGACTACACAAAACCACATGAGACTACACAAAAATACACGAGACTACACAAAACCACATGAGACTACACAAAACTACATGAGACTATGCAAAACTACATGAGACTACACAAAACTACATGAGACTATACATGAGACTACACAAAACCACATGAGACTATACATGAGACTACACAAAACCACATGAGACTATACATGAGACTACACAAAACCACATGAGACTACACAAAACTACATGAGACTATGCAAAACCACATGACACTACACAAAACCACATGAGACTATACATGAGACTACAGAAAACCACATGAGACTATACATGAGACTACACAAAACCACATGAGACTATACATGAGACTAAACAAAACCACATGAGACTACACAAAACCACATGAGACTATACATGAGACTAAACAAAACTACATGAGACTACACAAAACCACATGAGACTACACAAAACTACATGAGACTACACAAAACCACATGAGACTACACAAAACCACATGAGACTACACAAAACCACATGAGACTACACAAAACCACATGAGACTATACATGAGACTACACAAAACCACATGAGACTACACAAAAATACATGAGACTAAACAAAACTACATGAGACTACACAAAACCACATGAGACTACACAAAAATACATGAGACTACAGAAAACCAGGAGACTACACAAAACCTAATGCGACTGCACAAAACTACAAGACTACACAAAACCACATGAGACTTCTCAAATCTACATGAGACAACACAAAACTGCATGAGACTACACAAAACTGCACAAAACTACACAAAACTGCACGAGACTACACAAAACTTAATGCGACTGCACAAAACGACGAGACTACACAAAACTATATGAGACCATGAAGAACCACACAGGATACCATGAAGTGCACATGTACACACAGCGCAAGACAGTACAATAACTACTAAAACTTGACTCTGGTTAATCAAAATGGCCGTATCTGAAGCACGGCTGCTTTCTGCAGCTTTCTGCTGTTAGCTAGTGAAAGTCACGCAGCTCTATCGCTCAGATGTGTTTGTGAATCCTGCCTTCTCCTCTTACTGGATGTGAACTTTCTGATCGCTGTGGTGATTGCTTTAACCGAAAATTGAATCAGTTGGGAAGTGCTGAGAGAGAGAGAGAGAGAGAGAGAGAGAGAGAGAGAGAGAGAGAGAGAGAGAGAGAGAGAGAGAGAAGAGAGAGAGAGTCTTTTAAACCTCATACAGAAAGAGATGGTACACTGGCTCTAGTCCTGCAGCTCTAGACAATCCTACATCAGACTCTGTATCTGGTTTGCCTGGATATTTGAAATCAGTGGAAATGCAGGCTGCTTAATGAAAGTTCTGTGGTTCCCTGATTAAACCACACCACATAGTCAGTGGAAACAGAGAAAGAAAGATTTTCAACACATGCCCAAAATAAAGAAAAAAATCTTACAGTGCACAAAGATACGATACACACATGGCCACTGTGCTGTTAAACATAACTACAAACACACAATTGGCTTAGACGTCTACACATTCGAGTAAAGCGTTTACGATTGGTGTATTTCCATATGTTAACTCTTTGTGAGCTCGACCGTAGCTCTATTCCTGGCATCAAGGCCCTGCAATGTGTCAAAGGTTAAATCTCATGGTTGCCTGACAACGCTTAACTACACAAGTAGGTAAAGGTCAAATAAAAATTTTTGCGGTTCTGGTTCACATTCAAATAAAGGCTTAAAGATCTAATCTCAGTATCTAGGAGACCAAAACTGATTTAACTAAAGGACTAGTTTATTGAAAAACACAAGGAAAAAAACGCTATTTTATACTGAACTCAGATTTTTCTGATCAGCAGGAACGTGTGGGACATTTACTGCTTTAACTCTGCGCTGGAGCTAAAGGAGCTAATTAGTGCACATGTACACACAGCGCAAGACAGTACAATAATTACTAAAACCTCATGTGAAAAACCAAATATGGTTAATCAAAATGGCCGTATCTGAAGCACGGCTGCTTTCTGCAGCTTTTTGCTGTTAGCTAGTGAAAGTCATGCAGCGCTCTGTCGCTCAGATGTGTTTGTGAATCCTGCCTTCTCCTCTTACTGAATGTGAACTTTCTGATCGCTGTGGTGATTGCTTTAACCGAAAATTTAATCAGTTGGGAAGTGCTGAGCAAGAGAGAGATAGAGAAAGAGAGAGAGAGAGAGAGAGAGAGAGAGAAAGAGAGAGAGAGAGAGAGAGAGAGAGAGAGAGAGAGACAGAGAGAGAGAGACAGAGAGAGATGAGTGTGTAAGTGTGTGTTATTAGCACTGGAGCTTAGATCATTTAGCTAACTAATAAGTAATGCTAATGCTTGTAATGCAAAATTGTGCTCCGTTATATATATCATCTGCAGAACTTAGCTTAACTTTGTACAAGTCGTTTATAGATAACAAATCATCTTTTAAACACTGGTATATAGGGTGCGCTAAGTAGCTAATTTGTTAACACAGTTCTTATCCTACATTATACTAGAAGATGTATAGCACATGTATGTGTCTAAACCCGGGATTACCTTGAGTTCCAAATTTTACACAACACATTTAAACACTTAAAGTAGCTTAAAACAAGTATTTGCTTGTAACATACAGACTTATTCACTTGCTAACTCTAATATTATAAAATGCACAGTGCTAATCACAGTCAGCTGGCTAGCTTGTTGCTAAGATAAGACAAATCTTTGTCTTATCCACATTTCCACATTTGTGTATCTCGAATGCACAGAATTTGAAAATGATTTCATTCTGAGCCGGTCACATTTAGTTGCTTTGTCAGTTTGTTACACCAGAAAAATAGAAAGAAAATAATCTTCCAGTCATCTTGTTCATTAAGTTAAGTTGCCTTTATTTGTCACATATACATTACTGCACAGTGAAATTCTTTTCATATCCCATTCTTTGGGGGTTGGGGTCAGAGTGCAAGGTCAGCCATGATACAGCACCCCTGGAGCAGGGTGGGTTGGGGGCCTTGCTCAAGGTCCCAACAGTGGCAACTTGGCGGTGCTGGGGCTTGAAACCCCTGATCTTCCAGACAACAGTCCAGAGCCTTAACCATTTGAGCTACCACCGAATTTGGAAATGATCCTCATTAATGAAAGCTTCAGTGTTTACTTATTTATTTATTAACTTCACCGATCAGGCAACACATTATGACCATGGGGTCATGGGTGGCCGAGGCTCAGTGATGCACGTGGGGAGTGAAGGCTGGCCCGTGTGGTCCGATCCAACAGACGAGCTACCGTTGCTCAAATTGCTGAAGAAGTTAATGCTGGTTCTGATCGAAAGGTGTCAGAACAAACAGTGCATGACGGGTCAGGGCTGTTCTGGCAGCAAAAGGGGGACCAACATAGTACTAGGCAGGTGGTCATAATGTTATGTTTGATCAGAATATGTATTTACTTTTTATAGTCTGCAGCATTCTTCGATATCTCCACGTGCATTTCCTGGAATATTTAGGTCATATTGCAGGGCTTTCATTAAAAACACAACATTAAATAGACTTTAGATTCTGTTCTGTTTTGTAAATTCTGTTAAAATACCAAGAGGACACGAACTTTCTATACTTTTCAACGTCCTTTACATAAACCAGTATTATGTGTGACTGTGCAGGAATCACCAGAACATCAAAGTGAAGGTGAGAAACTGTTATGTAAATGTGTGTGTGTGTGTGTGTGTGTGTGTGTGTGTGTGTGTGTGTTTGACAGTGGAGAGAGTGGTGCAGGTAAGACAGAGAGTACCAAGGTGATTCTGCGGTTCTTGTCCTTAATGAGTCAGCAGAGCCTAGAACTTTCCGCAAGACACACAACATCTCATGTGGAGGAGGCTCTTCTGGAGAGCAGGTACACACACACAATACATGCAAAAAAATACAAGCAATACACATTCATGAATACAGATTTACTAAATCATGTACCTTTCTATTTTTTTCTTTCTCCCTCTGTATTCTGCTGACTGTGTGTCTGTGTGTGTGTGTGTGTGTGTTTTCTTCTTCAGTCCTATAATGGAGGCATTTGGAAATGCTAAGACGGTGTATAATAATAACTCCAGCCGCTTTGGGAAGTTTATCCAGCTTCACTTCAGCCAGCGGGGAAACATTCAGGGAGGAAAGATTGTGGACTGTATCCTGTATTACGCTAAATACGATCCTCCTGAAAGATCAATACTTCCTCTGCTTCCTCTAATGCTGTGTGTGTGTGTGTGTGTGTGTGTGTGTGGGGTGTGTGTGTGTGTGTGTGTGTGTGTGTGTGAAAGAGCGAGAGAAAGAGCATGTTTGCCAGATTGCTTTTGAAAGAGCAAAATGCTTTTCACTGTCTGTTCATTTTCCTTGACTTTCTCTTCCCATAAAGACTTATTAGAGAAGGTGAGCAATTAAATGTTTTATATTGTTTTGTATAGTGTGTGTGTGTGTGTGTGTGTGTGTGTGTGTGTGTGTGTGTGGATACAGCCGTGCTTGAAAGTTTGTGAACACTTTAGAATTTTCTTTATTTCTGCCTAAACAGATCTAAGAATAATACTGCATCATCTTTCTCAGTAAATAAATGACCAGGTAGAATATTTTGTCTCATTTGTTAGATTGGGTTTATTTAGTCTACTTTTAAGTCTGTTATAAAAAATCTGATGATGTTGTGGGTCATATTTATGCAGAAATATGGAAAATTCTTAAAGGTTCACACATACATACATAGTGTGTGAATGTGTCTTTGTTCAAAATATAGATAAATTGATTGATTGATTGATTGATTGATTGATTAATTGATTGACAGTATATTTTTTTCTCCTCTCTGTCTGTCAGAATCGTGTTGTACGTCAGAACCCCGGTGAGAGGAACTACCACATATTCTATGCTTTACTGGCAGGAACCAGTGCAGAGCAGAGGGGTCAGTACGCCTTAAACTCCACACAACACCTCCGACTTTTTGTCTCATCCTCCTTCATAGTCCTTTTATTTGTTTTAAACAAATCGATCTCAGTCTCTCTCACGGGTTTAGAACGATGATAACAAGGTTAAACACTCTGTAGCGTGTTCTGAAGCCTCTTGAGATGTTGCTGTGTTTCTAATTCAGTATGTTCCTTTTGCACTTTCAGACACAACACTGGAATGATTACTACATTTTCCTATTAACTGAAATGCTCTCTCTCTCTCTCTCTCTCTCTCTCTCTCTCCCTCTCTCTCTCTCTCTCTCTCTCTGTTCAGAGGAGTTTTCTCTGCTGCCTGCTGAGAGTTTTCACTACCTGAATCAGTCTGGATGTGTGAGGGATCACACCATCAGTGACACACACACGTTTCAGGAAGTGCTGGTAAGACACACAAACAAATAACAAAATGATTTTAAAATACAATTAGACCAAGGGGAAGAAAAAGTAGCACAAATGTCATGTTTGTCAGATTTGTGCAATATGTATTTTAATAGTTTGCTTGGTTAAGATTTTGCTATTGAGGAAAATTAAATGTTATCTAGCATTTAAAGCAGATTTTCTACAAAAGCATCTTGGTGCAGAGAATAACAGAAAGCACTGATGCTGGCCTCAGACTGGTGAATCATGACGTTTATACACTGACCAGGCATAACATTATGGCCTAATATTGTGTAGGTCCCCCTTTTGCTGCCAAAACAGCGCTGACACGTCATGCACTGTGTATTGTCACCTTTCTATCAGAACCAGCATTAACTTCCTCAGCAATTTGAGCAACAGTAGCTCGTCTGTTGGATCAAACCACACGTGCAAGCCTTTGCTCCCCACGGGCATCGATGAACCTTGGCCACCCATGACCCTGTCGCCAGTTCACCACTGTTCCTTCCTTGGGTCACTTTTGATAGATACTGACCACTGCAGACCGGGAACACCCCACAAGAGCTGCAGTTTTGGAGCTGCTCTGATTCAGTCATCTATATATAATTTGGCCCTTGTTTTTTTTGTATTTATTTAGATTTTTTTCCCACCAATTCAGTCATTTCCCACCCCCTGGTTACATCTCCTCTGTAATAAGACAGCTAGCAGTCAGGGGGTTAGTGTTGGAGTTCGCGCAGAGAGCAGGGGAACACATTAGGATGAAAGTGCTATCTGCCGTCTTCTGCCTGCATGAGCTCACAGGCGCCGTGAGGGTCTGGTGTCACATGACTGAGAGTATGAGAGTCATCACTCCTGCTTATAGATCACAGCCAGATTCTCTCTCTTGGCTTCAGGTGATAGGGCTAACACTTTTCAGTTTTCAGTCACTCAGGAATCTCCAGTGCTTGTTGGTAATGTGTGTGTGTGTGTGTGTGTGTGTGTGTGTGTGTGTGTGTGTGTGTTTAGAATGCCTTGAGGACCATGCACTTTGGAGAGGAGAGTATCTGTGAGGTTTTGAGGCTGTTAGCTGGAATTCTGCACCTTGGCAACATTGAATTTGCCACAGCCGGAGGAGCTCAAGTCGCCTCCAAAGCAGGTTTGCACTTCTCCCTTTTCTCCTGTTTCTTAATGTTTTCTTTGTAAAATCTCACACACAATACAGTCCTAAATGAAAGAATCTTTTTTATTTTTATTTATAATTTAGTCGCTATGAATCATTTCATTCAAATCAAATAATAAAGTCATATTATTAACACAATAACTCCAAATGTACAGGATAAACAAATCTCATTTAAATCTGGATTTAAGAAGTATGTATGTATGTGTGTGTGTGTGTGTGTGTGTGTGTGTGTGTGTGTGTGTGTGTGTATAGCTCTAAGCAGTGCAGCGGAACTGTTGGGTTTGGACTGCACACAGTTTGCTGAAGTTCTGACGCACAGATCCATGATCCTCAGAGGAGAAGAGATCAGCACGCCACTCACTGTCGAGCAGGTGACACCCACATGCACGTACATACACACACACACACACACATACACACACACACATACACAATCATATTTATTATAGAGTGACTGTAAGCAGCATGTGACTGCCTCAGACCCCAGCTTTTTAACTATGAACATTTTCATGAGGTTCACCAAAATTATCCTGTGGAATTGTTGATATTGACACTGTGGAAATTGATGTATTTGTGTGTGTGTGTGTGTGTGTGTGTGTGTGTGTGTGTGTACATGCTAGGCTGTTGATTCCCGAGACTCCATGGCTATGGCTCTTTACTCTCAGTGCTTCACCTGGATCATCCACAAACTCAACAAGCGTATCCATGGCAACGATGACTTCAAGTCCATCGGCATCCTGGACATTTTTGGCTTTGAGAACTTTGAGGTGCCAATCAATCTGATTTCCCTGTATAAAATAATGCAAACATGATAATGTATAGTGTATTTGTAAACTCCTGAAATTTTCATCACTTTTCTAACTGCTATAGTGGGACGGAGACAGAAAGCAGACTGATGCATGATGATGATGATGATGATGATGATGATGATGATGATGATGATGTGTCTTTCCTTCAGGTGAATCGGTTTGAGCAGTTCAACATTAACTATGCCAATGAGAAGCTGCAGGAGTATTTTAATAAGCATATCTTCTCTCTGGAGCAGCTGGAGTACAACAGGTGTGTGTGTGTGTGTGTGTGTGTGTGTGTGTATGTGTGTGTGTGTTTCTATCACACACTCTAGTAGTAGGTATTCAGTAAATGTCAAATCAAACACACTCATTGTAGTTTTAATGTAGAAATTTGATTAGCTAGCTAAGTATTTCTCATGTGTTACTGTGCTGGGGTGCACAGAGGCTTGTTCTGGGGTTGGAGCCTTGATTCCCACGTCCTCTCTGTGCTTCAGGAGTTTCCACCAGTTACTCCAACTTCCTCCCCCAGTCCCCCAGTGTTGTAGGCTGATTAACATCTCAAAATTGTGAATATTATGAGTGTGAGTTTGTGTGTGTGGTTGTGCCCTGTGATTCATTTGGTACCCCATCCACGGTGTCCTCTACCTTGTGTCCTCTGGTATAGACTCTAGTTTCCCTGCAACCATGTGAAACCATCAGCGCTACAGAAAATGGATGGATTGATGCTACTGCACTAAACTGGTTTTATTAAGCTTAAGAATCTAAAGTCAGAAATGGTAAAATTTCGTAAAAGGCTTTTTTTTTTTAAAGAAAGGCTGCGAGACATTAATATCCTAGATTCAACAGTTACAGAAGAAATGAATCAGTGGACTTAAGTGCCATTAAACATAGCTATAAAAATGCAGCAAGTGAAATACAGTAAGACTGATGATGATATCGTTGTTAATGTCACTACATGGTGCTTGTTTGTTTGATTTGTATATCAGATGAAACTGTTCCAGATCTCTGTACTGTTATGTTGTTAGCGTCAGCAATGCCGATGTTGTAAATCACATGGCAGAGCATTTGAATATCAAAACACTGACAGTGCACGTATACAGTACACAGTGTGTATTTGAGGTTTTCTTCGAAATGACATCAGAGGTTTTCCCAGATCATCACACCTTTACTGTCGATACCCTGGGGTTATTTTCAGTTCTGTGCCAAACACAAAAAAGGTATTGAAATATTCTATGTGTGTGTGTGTGTGTGTGTGTGTGTGTGTGTGTAAAGGGAGGGACTGATCTGGGATGATGTTAACTGGATGGACAATGGAGAATGTCTGGATCTGATAGAGAAGGTAATCTACATTCACCTGACCTGCTACAAATACAACAGAAAGTAAAACTGTATATATGATGATTATCTGCATGTGAGTGTGTTTCATGCTTTTGTATCGATATGGTGTGTGTGTGTGTGTGTGTGTGTGTGTGCGTGTGTGTGTGTCTGTGTCTGTCTGTCTGTCTATGTATCTGTGTGTATATCTGTGTGTGTGTGTGTGTGTGTGTGTGTGTGTGTGTGTGTGTGTGTGTGTGTGTGTGTGTGTGTGTGCTGCGTCTCTGCAGAAACTGGGTCTGTTAGCTCTGATGAATGAGGAAAGTCATTTTCCAAAAGCCACTGATGCTACATTGCTGGAGAAGCTCCACAGCCAACACTCTGTAAGTCTCCTAACACACACACACATACGCACACTCACATGCATCAGTTGTACAGTGTGGTCTGAACTAATATGTGAGCTTTCCTGTAAAATTGTGACGTTTCCCGACACGTCTGCAGAAAGCGAGCCTGGGACATCTGAGCCTAATAATTAGAGATCTACTCATATTTTCCCTGTGTGTTGTAGCTGTATATATTTGTGTAGTCCAGCAGGGGGCAGTAGAGTAGTGCCTGATTTAATGGCACTATGCTGCAGCATGGAGACTATGGCTGTGTCCCAAATCTAAGAACACAAAGAACAGACTTGTTTTCTCATTCTCGTGAAGCTCTGTCCTGCAAGGCCACCTGGGAAGGACAAGAGGACATAGAAGGCCATTTCTGATGTGCAGTGAATTATCCCAGCATGTTTGTAGTAGTGGAACAAGGACCAATACGTTCAAAACTGCAGCATTCATAAAATGAACAATCATAACATTATTTACATTATCATTATTGTTTTAATGTAATAAACTCACTGTTTGTGTCTGTGACTCACACGTAGATCATATTGCGAGTATTGTTTTTAAAAGGATGATAAAACGTAGAGTTCGAGTTTGGCTCAGGCTTCTGTCGCCTGCCATTGTTTTGCCGCAAGGAATTCTGGGGCTTCAAGTGGGTTCGGTGCACTCAGGTCTGCATCCGATGCATCCTCAATATCAAGAACACATCTGAGTAGTTTTATGTATCTTTGGTGCTTGCATTCTTGATTATTAGAGCTGATGTTTGGCGGTGGATGATGATGTAGAGCGAGTACACAAGGACACATAAGAGCACATATTGAGAAACAGCATGTTTATGTACACAACTGTAGTTAGTATTTGTAATTGTTACACTAGTCTCACCTCACTCTTCCCTCTTTGTCTTTTTCTCACAGAAAAACCCTTTCTACATAAAACCTCGAGTTGCTGTGCACTACTTTGGAGTAAAGCACTATGCAGGAGAGGTAAGATGTACTAGCTGTCACACTGTGAGTTTACTCCCTGTGCCTCAGGGTTTTCATCCGGTTACTCCAGTTTCCTTCCCCAGACATGTGTTATAGGCTGATTGGCATCCCTAAATTGTCCGTATTGTATGAATGGGTGTGTGTGTGTGCGACTGTGCCCTTCGATAGACTGGCATCCTGTCTGGGGTGAACCCTGCCCTGTGCCCCGAGTCTCCTGGGTTAGACTCCAGCTTGCAATCTAGTAGTATAAGCAGTGTAGAGAATGGATGGGATTGGATTGTTTTAATTACCTTAATTGCATGCTTTATATACTCTAAGGTTTGTGTGCCTGCATGCTGGTATGTGTCTGTGTGTGTTAAATATTCTGATGTCTCTAGGTGGTGTATGATGTGAGAGGGATCCTGGAGAAGAACAGAGATACTTTCAGAGATGACATCCTCAACTTACTCAGGGATAGCAGGTGTGTGTGTGTGTGTGTGTGTGTGTGTGTGTGTGTGTGTGTGTGTGTGTGTGTGTGTGTGTGTGAGGGTATTAAATATTAAGCAGTAGCAATAATTCTAGCAATAATTCTCACATTCTGGTAGCTGACTAGTCATCTTTTCCATAGTTAAAGCAAAAAACGTCAGTTAAAAACTACAACCTGAGCACCTTATCATCTTCAATGCTTTTTACACAGTTAATGACGAAATCAAATAAATCAGTGCAGAGAAATAATACATGTGTGTATGATATTATATATCTACCTCGCTGAATGGCCAGAAGAGCTTTTCACACTTTCACAGTAGTTCACGTTGTCTCGTGTAACAGAAACAGAATCCTGGCTTGTTTGACATTTCACACTGCTCATACTTTACCTGGAGCTAACAATCAATCCTGGCTATTTGTAATTGTGTGTTTCACACTGTACATCCCTGACTTTATGTTCTTAACTGCATATTTGCTGAGTCAACAGCCATGACTGGATAGACTTGTGTAGCCAGAGCTTCAGACTGACAGAAGAAGGTCTGGACTTCATGGTAGTTTTTAATGTCTAAGGACCGCCCAAGAGGGCATGTGACTGACACATAAAGCAACCAATCACAGTTTGTATTGTTCAGAGTCATGTTTGACGGGCGTGAAAATGTAAAGTCTCTACAAAAACAGACCAGTGTGCAGCCAGAGATCCTTCATTTAAGAAAGTTGTGCAAATTAATGAGTCTATACCGTGAACTTCACATTATTTAGAAAATTTCGATCCTCATAGTCGCTCATTGTCAGAGCTGTAAACATGACGACTTCCTTCTTTCAAGAGGGAAGTGAAGCATCATGATGGATTTCTTTCCAGGCAGAGCGTTAAAAACACGACACACATGTCTGCTGTAGAATCCAACCAATTCAGAACTTTCAGCCAACGCTGCCTTAGAGCAAGGTGTTGTAACTCCAGGTAAAAAGCAGTGTTAACCCTGCTTCTAATTACAAGTACAAATGTTCCTCTTCCCGAGGTTAAAAGTGGGTTAGACTGAAGATAACCCGGGTTAAGTGCTCTATAGTGTGTGTAGGTGATTTGCAGACTCTTGAGCTGTTGCTGTGTTTCTAATTCAGTATGTTCCCTTTGCCCTTTCAGACACAACACTGTAATGTTTACTACATTTTCCAAATTGACTTAAATGTTCTCTCTCTCTCTCTCTCTCTCTCTCTCTCTCTCTCTCTCTCTCTCTCTCTCTCTCTCTCTCTCTCTCTCAGTTTGGATTTTGTGTATGATCTGTTTGAGAGGATGAGTAGCAGGTGTGGGCAGGACATGATGAAAAGCAGCTCACAGCACCGCAGGCCAACAGTCAGCTCACAGTTTAAGGTGAGCAGCTGCAGAAAACTCCTTCAGAATGCTCAGTGTTTATAGACATGAGAGGAAAGGCAGCTGAAACACACTGAACACATAAACACAAAGATTTCTAAAAATTTCCTTTATGCAAGTAGTACTATTATTATATTTTTCATAGCATAATATCAGCTTTTAGAATATCAGTTAATGAGGATCAGGTTATGAAATGCCGCTTGTTATGTATCTGTTTGTAAATAGGTTTTAAATATTGGCATATTTTATGACTTACATTTCAGTTACTTGACACTTAACACTAACATGGCCACTACACCACTGTAACTAATGCTATTAGGCAGCATGGGGTCCGTTTTGATAGCGTTCTTTAAAGCTAGCCAATGATGTTAGCATTTCTTCATCATCTGGGTATAAGTTACATCATCACTGTTACTCTTAATTTATCTAAACACATTAAGACAAGTAAAAGCTGTATTTGGGAATCACCTTTGGAGTAGATTCTGTAGCCAAACATCAAATCATCTCATATTAAGCTTTTACACTATGTTTACACAATCTCACCATGTTTATTTCTCCTTACCCAGAATTCTTTGCACTCACTGATGTCCACCCTGACAACATCCAACCCTTTCTTTGTGCGATGCATCAAACCCAACAACAACAAGGTACACACACATGTACACACACACACACATGCAAGCACACGCACACACACACCAACACACACACACACCAACACACACACACACACATACACACACACACATGTGCACATAGTCATGTACACATGCAAACACACGTTAAAACAAACTTTTAAACTAAACTCTGTTGTAAGCAGTCATGTATAAATAATTTACATTCAGCTACTAGATTTTTTCTTATATATTTATCTAATTATACACATGTACAGTACATGTATCTGCTTCTACATTTTTAGTAACATTTATATTAACCCTGTTCTTCAGGGGTTTCCTCCGGGGTCACTGGTTTCCTCCCCAGTCCAAAGACATGCATTGTAGACTGATTGGCATCTCTAAATTGTGTGTAATGTGTGTGTGTGTGTGTGTGTGTGTGTGTGTGTGTGTGTGTGTGTGTGTGTGTGTGTGTGTGTGTGAATGTTGGCAAACTGGCCAGATTGTCCTTCGCCTTGTGCGCCGAGTCCCCTGGGGTAGACTGCAGGTTCTCCACAACACTGTGTAGGATAAGCAGTCAGTACACAGGATAGATGGATGGACATATTTATTTACTTTAAGTAATTGATAGAAGCTCTTTTACAGAGCAGCTTACAGAATTTACAGTCTGTCTCTCTCTTGAGTTTAATTAAATTAATAAGCGTTTACTTAGTTTCAGTTTTTCAGAAACTCTGTGTGTGTGTGTGTGTGTGTGTGTGTGTGTGTGTGTGTGTGTGTGTGGCAGGGAAAAACAGAGAGAAAAAGACAGCAACATGCACATGTTTTTGAAAGTAAACAGCCAAGCCTCCCGTGGCCCAAATTTTACCCACAATCCTCTGCCTTACACCCTCCCAACAACACACACAAATTAGCCCAGCATGGATCTGAGTGCCATGGCAACCAGCAGTGGCTGAAAGAGATCAGAGCTGTGTATTGTGTGAACAGTGTGTGTGTGTGTGTGTGTGTGTGTGTGTGTGTGTGTGTGTGTGTGTGTGTGTAAGAAAATGAGTGGGGCAGAACAGTGGTCAGTTAATAACTGACTCTTGTAGAGCTGTACACTTGCTTCCAGACTGAGATGCAGTGCTGCAGGATGAGAGGAGATATTCCACATTACGGTATGAGTTTCTACATCACTCAGCACAGGTGTGTGTTCAGAGATGCTTTTGAACATGAGTGGTATGGGAGTGAAATTGCTGATGAAGATTTCCTTTGTCTGTGGTTTATCTGTGTTTTAGTCTGAAGTGTTTATCTGAGGCGTTTTAATTGTTTTTATTAAATATCCTTTTTTAAATAAATGTGTTTGCTGAGAGAGCTTGCTTTGTTTTGGTGTCTGCTCGATGTTGTGGAATGTTTCCTCACCTTAATAGAAAGTGCACCTGAACGTCTGAGTGTTATTAGCCTAATGATATTAAGAACAGAGATTTTCAGTTAGAGCAGTAAGTAAAGAGCAGGTTTGGTCAAAGTACTAAATGCAGTTAAGCGCTTAAGGCAAGCAGCAGCAAAATGAATCACTTTAAAAGTGTCAGTGAAACTTGTTTCATTAGTAATTTTATTTCTGTGGATGTGAGAAAGTTATCTGGACTGCTGTGGATAGAATCAGTTGGAGACCATGACGCCGGCGTTAAACTGCTGTTTCAGAGGTCAGTTTTGCGCTCGGGTCTCCATCACCGAACATTTGATGGCTTCAGCAGGAAGGAATTAGTGATAAAAATGTAATGAATTCTGAAATTAAACTGATTTATAAGGTGCTGAAAATTTTCCGGTTACACAAGTCCACTTGACTCTATCCAGCTGTAGAATGGACATTATATAAAATCACACTCTCCAGTGTTGACCAGATAAGGATGAGTCTTTTGAGTCTGGTTCCTCTCAAGGTTTCTTGCTCATGTCATCTCAGGAAGTTTTTCTTGCAGCTGCTGCCTCAGGCATGCTCATTAGGGATAAATGTTAATTTCAGGGGGTTTTTTCATTAAACTTTGTAATTTTTTCAGAATTTTTATATTTCTATAAAGCTGCTTTGAGACAATGTCCATTGTTAAAAGCGCTATATAAAATTGAATTGAATTAAATAGAATCTGCATCACATGCTGTATTGAATGCTAAAGAGCTGTCTCTGTGGTCAGGGTGTGTGCGTGTCTTAAATCTTTCTATTGACCATTAGTCTTCAGAACAACCTCCACCTCCCCCATTTCACTGACATCCACCCCCATCCACATACACACACACACACACACACACACACACACACACACACACACACACACAGAGAAACCCAGGGAGAGACATCATAGCTGACTGCAGTGTGACGCTTGTTGCATGTATCAGTATGTTAATGACATTGTGTGTGAGTGAGACTGTGGTTGTGTGTCTTACGTTTGTGTATTCTGTACTGAAGCTCATCAATGTGAGCAGCTATCGACCCTCACAGAGCTCCATTCATCACAGATCTGTCCATCTCAGTGCCTTTCTTCAGTCTCTGCACCTCTTCCTTCCATCTGCAGAGATTGACATTTAGCCAGGGCAAGATTAGCAGCGTACAGAGCAACCCGCTTCTGACCTCACGCCCACACAGGTCAAAGGTCACTGGAGTCTGGATGGTGGGGTTCATTCATAAATGAATCAACGCTTTTTTTGCTATTGTGCGGGATATTGGACAGAAAGGGGAACTTTCAGCAGGATTTACAGTTTTGCGTTGGAGTGTTTGTGGATGTCGCGAGTGGACATTCTGCCTTCATAATTAAACCACTTAAAGTGAAGTGAATGTGTCCACTAAGAGGAAGAAAAAAAAACTAAAGGACTGTTTTACTTTAGAAGGATTGGCGAGCTCTAAAGTCTCATAGTATTAGGTATTAAGGGCAAACCAAACAGGGAATAGGTTTTTTGTCCTGAAAAAAGAAAGACAAGTTAAATATGTGTGCGAACTGTGTTGTGTATTTAGAGAGAATTATGTTAGCCCTTATTCAGTGCTGTCTATGAAATGCACAGTTTATTATCAGTCATGTTAATTCTCTCTCTCTCTCTCTCTCTCTCTCTCTCTCTCTCTCTCTCTCTCTCTCTCTCTCTCTGTCTGTCTGTCTGTCTGTCTGTCTGTCTGTCTGTCTGTGCAAGCTTTCAAATATGTAACAATATTTCCAAAATATTTTTTAGAATAGATTATTAACGTACCAGCACTTTTGTTATCCTTCATTGTAAAACAGATGGATTAAAAGCATTTCCTTCCTTTTCCAGATGCCAGATCAGTTTGATCATTCTGTGGTGCTGAACCAGTTGCGTTATTCTGGCATGCTGGAGACAGTGAGAATCCGGCGTGCTGGCTTTCCTGTTCGGAGAACCTTTCAGGATTTCTGCAGCAGGTTTGTCCCACTTTCTCATAATTAGTTAACGTGCAGGTTTTTATATTAGCTTCTGCACTTCTGAGTGCAGAGAGCTAAAAAGCTCTCGTCACTTCTCGCACTGCACCTCGCTTACTCAGATCCACTAGCACTGCTCGACTGGTCCCACCATCTCTCAGGGAAAAAGGTAGGTATACATCTAGACTCTTCTCTGTTCTGGCACCGAGGTGGTGGAACGAACTTCCCCTAGGTATCTGTACGGCCGAGTCTCTGACTGTTTTCAAACGGCAACTGAAGACTTACCTCTTCCTGAAGTACTTAAACTAGCTCTTATTTTTCCAGTTTACGTAATATGTTGCAAAAAAAAAAAAAAAAAAAACCCAACTCAGTGTTAGGCTAATGGTATCCCAAGTTGTGTCTTATTGAACCAGTGTTAATGTATTCAGTGAGTGAGAAATAAAGCACTTTTGTACGTCGCTCTGGATAAGAGCGTCTGCCAAATGCCAAAAATGTAAATGTAAATGTAAATGAGTGATCGAGCCTGAGCTCAGGTTGCTGTGCATGTGTCTGTGTGGGTTTACTCCAGGTTCTGCAGTTTCCTCCCAACTCCATAAATCATTCTGCTAACTGAATATGCTATGCTAATTTACCCCTCAGTGTGAAACAGCATGTGTTCAATAGTCTGTGAGAAACTGGTGTCCCATCCTGGCTGTATTCTGGCTTCCCCAGACAGGCTACAGAACTACAAACACCAGATCAGAATAAAGCACATACTTAATAAATGAACTTCATATATTGAATTGTCACTAATTTAACTCAAATCCGCTCACTTTCTGTTACTGAAGCATTACTAACATATTATTAATTTGTACTCAATACAACAGACCAAGTGGCCAGATACACTCAAACATGTTTTACACAAACTAACATGTTATTTTGACACCAGAGAATTGGTCAGCTGGTGTTTCAGACCATTGTGCTATTATATTCATAGATACAGAGATGAAGCGACTGGAGATCATTCATTTTCCACATAAAATATGCGATAGCAACTTTTGCTAGGGACTAGATGTGGGCGTGTCCAGCGACATGACAAAGTTGAAAAAAGTTGAACTTTAAAATATTTTAATATTTTAATTTTTATCAGGTACTATGTGTTAATGAGAGATGTGGCCAGGTGTGGTGATCCCAAGGAGGCGTGTCTCCAGCTGCTCCGCCTCTACGACAGCAGCAGTGCAGAATGGCAGTTGGGAAAGACGAGGGTGAGAAACAAGCTTTCATTACACTTTTATTATGTGTTTAAAATGTTCCTTCATTTGTTCTCATAGACTTGTGTGTTTGATTTGTTGCTTTGCGCTGGTAGGTTTTCCTAAAGGAGAGTCTGGAGCTGCGATTGGAAAAGAAGCGAGAGGAAGAAGTGCTTCAGGCTGCAGCCATAATTCAGGCCTATCTGCTGGGTTACAGAGCAAGGTAAACATTTCCAGTTACATAAACATACAGATTCCAGTCTCAGAGTATATTTACAGTGTTTATGACATGTTTTATCAGATATCTCACACAGACAGGTGACAAATTAAAGTGAAAAGTGGCTCCAGTTGACGTCATACAGGAACAGGTCACTGCAAAGGCACTCAGAAGTTATACTGGTGTATTATACCATTCTGATGAAACATTTCTCTCCAGACGAAGCTCCCATTCACAGGGCACAAGCCACACTGAAGGGTTTAATGAGTATGAGAATGATGCAAATCACATGCTTTTTCCTTTAAATTGTCACCCGTCTGTAGCCGACTCTGAAGTTCATAAACATGGTTCAGAGCTGTAAATGTTTTCTCTTTGCGGCCTGTAGGAGGCAGTACAAGCGGCTGCTGCAGAGTGTGCTAGTCATCCAGAAGAACTGGAGGGCTCTTTTCTGGCGCAGACGCTTCTTGATGCTTCGCTGGGCCTCCATCACACTCCAGAAAAGAGTTAGAGGTCAAAGGGCACGGCAGCTCTACACACAGCTGCTTGAGGAGAGGAAACGGAAGATGGAGGAAGAGCGAAGACAAAGAGAAGAAGAGGAGGAGCGAGAGAGGTGGGTGGGACATTCTGGAGGAGGTGTAATAAAAGACTCACCAAGACATTACTATGATGATTTTATCAGGAGAGGTTTATATGAATGTCTTCAAACCCTGGATTCTTGCAAACTTATTGGAGAGGGACCTGGTTGGATTACACCTGCAAACATGGCACATGGTCATTCCACTGAACTGTAATCTGTTGTCCTAGCAGACTACCTGTGTCCAGGTGCAGGATGATAGTTTTTTATTAATCCAGGTAATCAAAATGAGATTCAGGGTCAGGGTCAAGATGCAAGTAAGGGTCAGACGATCAACAAACAATGTAAACAAGGCTAGCAAGAGCAAGTTGAAGAAACTAGAAACAATTTCAAAACCAGACGAGCAATAATCAATCGCAGGCTTGTGATAACGACTAGAGAAAGACTCTTAACTAGTTAAACCTGAATGTGTTTTGCTGTGTCCCAATTCACCTACAATTCATCCTAGACAGCATATGCGGTAAGAATTAATAATGTCCCAAATCATAATATGTTGAAGTCAGTATCCCAAAAGCTACGTAGATGGTCGTCTATTTATGAATTTCATGTATATCTGTGAACACTTTCTCAGCTAATTACCCACAACTCCTTGTGCGATGGTTTAGGGGTTCTGGGACTGTTTGCTTCATTGCATTTTAGATGCATTTTAGAGAGGTGGAAATGATATCTGGACAAATAAATGAGTTCAATTAAATAATACAGAATAAATAATATAAGGAATAATGAATGATGAAAAGCTGAAATGCAATGAGGGGTTGGTTTACGGTGTCAGTGTGTAACCAGACAACGGCGTTCTCTTCAGTTACATCAAGTGTTTGTATGTTCTATGCACTCAAAAATATGTCGATTTTCTTCACTAAAAGAGTGGATACTTTTAGTGCATAGTAAAAGTAAGTGAATTGGTACAGAGCATTTGTGATGGCGGTTGTTCTTGTCCTTGATGGTAGGCCGTGCTGTAATCAGGGAGATGTGGTTCTGGTGTATTCATGACATGTACAATTCAATTCAATTCAATTCAATTCAATTTTATTTGTATAGCGCTTTTAACAAAGAGCATTGTCTCAAAGCAGCTTTACAGAACATAAGAAACAATAAACATACAAACAAACAGTCCTAGAATACAGTACAGTGGCCCTGTGTGTGGTGTTACTGGACTGCATTAAGGTCTCTTACACTACAATAAGAACTGCATTAATATCTCTTCCGTGTATTAAAATAAGTTTCAGGTTTCAATTCTGTCCCAGTTAGCTTCACTGTGCTTTTAACTTAACTCAAGTTCGGGTTTGATTTCGATTTTAATGCTGCATTCACCTGCTCTTTTGTTTAGAGAGAGACAGAGACTGGAGATGGAGCAGAAGGCTCGAGAGGTGAGTGACTGTTTCCTCGCATGTTACATTAAAAAAATGAATGAATAATAAAGGTTTGACATGAAAATAGCAATTACTACATGCTACATTCTGCATCTTTCCTTTTCACTTCAGCTAATGCAAATCCATCAGGAACGTAATAAGGTTAGTATAATAGCAATAATAATAATAATAACAATAATAATAATAATAGCAAAGTTCTAGAACAGATAACGGTAAATCCTTTCAAAATATACACTTTCAACTATCACATTTCTTTTAGAATTGATTTTAAAATCTTACCCTTGGTTTTTAAGGCCAAACATGGAATGGAACATGAATATTCTCAAGATAAGCTCACACTTTACGAACCTGAGATAGCACTGCAAATATCTTCTGCTGGCCTGTTCTGTGTCCATAAAGTTTCTAAAACAAGTGCCAGTTTTTATAGTTCACACTCCCACAGAATATCAGACACACTCCCTCAGCTTCGGCTTTTAAACCACGACTTAAACATACTTTTTAAAAGGGTCTTTTTTTGAGCCATTTATTTCTGGGGCTGGAGTGGTGGTGGGGTACGGGGGTTATCAGGAGGAGTTTTATAAGAGTTTATGGTATTTAGGTGTATCCCTGTCTTGTTTTGGGTTATTTAACTGCTACTCAGTTTATTTATTCAGCAATTTATTCAGCTTTTTATTTCTGTAAAACACTTGTGTTACAGACATGTATGAGAAGAAATGAAAAAATGTAAAAAGTCAAATAACTTGCTTTACTTTTTAAATAAATCGGTCAGAGTAATAATATAATAAGCATTATAAAAGACTTTATTTCTTAATAATTATCGATTTAATTATGTGGGGGGGGGGGGGTAAATGAGGGGGCTGGAGACCCTCGTCTCAGTGTACACAGAACTGAAGCGCTGTCCTGCAGGACAGTTTCCCTGCACACTCATTTTACTGCTTCATGATTGTGAATAGTTTTACGTGTGCAATTCATAGAACCTTACACACATTTTGATGAGCATGCTCTTAATTCTCTGTGTTCTTATGTCAGCAAACTTTAACCCTTTCTTTTAATGATATTGATTAAACTCTAATTCCAGAGCTTTTATTATTATCTGCCTACTGTTCACAGTCATTTATATTGGTTTGGCAAGTATTGAGGACTGTTACCATGGTAACACTGTATCATATTTGTATAAGGAACGTTTTGTATAAGGAAAGTTTTTGAGTCTATTGTCTCTTATCTAACTTTCTCAATAATAATTATGGTTCATGTTAATGCTTGAAATTTAAGTCAGTGCGGATACAATCCACTCTGTAAGTGAGGCAGGCTGGGTAATACATTTTTTTGTCACATGTTCACAGGCAGAAGAGGCACTGAGAGTAGAGGAGGCTCTGCGTATTGAAAGAGAGAGGGAGATTCTCCGAAAACCTCCAGAGTCATCATGTGTTCTGGCTGAGAGCAAGCCCTCAGAGGAGACACTGGAGGATGAGGTTTTTGTGGAAGAAGCCCGTCCCAATGATGCTTCACAAGTGGAGGAAATCCTGCGTCTAGAGCGTGAGATAGAGGGTCTGCGGAGGCTGAAAGAGACACGGGAGCAGACTCTGACTGCACATTCTCTGGCACGTCTGCAGCACCTGCGCGATCAGGAGCTACTCAGGCTGGAGGAAGAGGCCTGTAAGGCAGCACAGCAGTTCCTCTCCTCGCTCAACTTCCACGAGATCGATGAGTGTGTACGCAACATCGAGAGCACCTTAGTGTTGCAGGATTGCTCCGAAAACAGTGAACAAGAGAGGAGGAGAGGTGGGGATGAGGAGGAGGTAGATGAAGGATTGGGAGGGGATGAGGAAGGCTTTAAGGATTCACCGAACCCCAGTGAACATGGTCACTCAGACGGCCAGCGCACCAGTGGGATCCGCACCAGCGACGACTCGTCTGAGGAGGACCCATATGCCAATGACCGTGTAGCTCCACCCCCAGCCCCACTCACAAACGTGCCCTCAGCCTATCATGGATTGGCCTGTATCAGAGACACCACCTACTGTGGGGCACAGCAGGAAGAGGACCTGATTCCACCAGATGAAGACTCAGATTATGATGCTGATGACTATGATGAAGGCGGTATTGTCCTGCCTCCCAGCATGTCCCTGTCTGTGCTCCAGACTGGCAGCTGGTCACGTGACCAGCGCAGCTCCATGGCGACAAGCACCAGTGCTAGCTCGGGGGCATACAGGTTCAGCTCTGAAGGAGCGCAATCATCAGTGAGTCTCACACATAAACACACATATGTATACACAATTATTTCTACATACACACAAGAACAGTTTGCTGTCATGAGAATGGGTATAGGGGTTGGGCGCAGCTTTGTAAAGCAATTACAGCTTTCATTCTTTCATCTTCAGTTACATCTTTATTGTGGTCAGTGGCATGATGGTTTAAATGGTTAATTTGTTTAGATTTTGACCAATTAAACTTGTCAGAAAATATTGCATGTAGGTTCAGACAATGCTCAGTCCAGTCCAGGATTTTGTTCTGGTATGATTGATTGATTGATTGATTTTTGTGAAAAGTACTTGAATTGGTAAAATGGAAAACAAAGAATTCCTCTTTTAAATCATATAGTTATTCCTCTAACTATATACCTTTTATTTCAGTTGAGTTACTGAGTGATTCACAATAAAGTTCTGTGAGTGATGTGGTTTAATCTGAATAACTGAAAGTTTTTAAGGAATTAACACGCTCTCTCTCTTTATTTCTTCAGTTTGATGACAGTGAGGATGACTTTGACAGGTTAGATACGGATGACGAGTCGTCTTATCGCAGAGATTCGGTCTACAGCTGCGTCACTCTACCTTACTTTCACAGCTTCCTCTATATCAAAGGTAAAAAAAACCAGCCGTTTTTATTCCCTCCTCATTACTTCTCTTTTCACTGCCGTGTTGCTGAACTGTGTGTGAATGTGTTTGTGCTGCAGGTGGGCTGCTGAACTCATGGAAGCGCCGCTGGTGTGTGTTGAAGGACGAGACATTCCTGTGGTTTCGGAGCAGACAGGAGGCTCTGAAGCAGGGATGGCTGCTTAAAAAGGGAGGCGGCTTGTCAACTCTCTCCCGCCGCAACTGGAAACGCCGCTGGTTTGTCCTACGCCAGAGTAAACTCATCTACTATGACAACGATGCTGAGGAGAGGATGAAGGGCATGCTGGACATGCATGAAGCTAGGTAAGGGCACACCCTGAGGACACTACAGAGTGAATAAGAGTGTGTGTCAGACTGCAAAGGTTACACAGTGTGTCTGTCACACTGCAAAGGTTACTGCAAGACAAGGAAAGGATCATGGCACACTGTCAGAGTTTCACACAGCATGAAAGAGCAGGAGAGAGTAAACAAGTGTTGAGAGCATAATGCAAGGGCACTATAATAATAGTGATTGTATCAGTCAACTTAAGGAATTAGTGCTGAGTCTATAATAAGCTCAAAATTTACACTGACCTATTAGTTCCTCAGGAGCTCTTGGTTGCACAATTCCCTTCCCTATAAACTGTTGTAGAAAGAGTCTGGGTCCTCTCAAGGTTTCTTGCTCATATCATCTCAGGGAGTTTTTCCTCTCCACCAACGCCTCAGGCTTGCTCATTAACCTAACAACCTAACACACTGTTCTGTGTCACAGTAGCAAGGCTGAGACAGATGCAGCTGCAGGTGAGGCGGTTTTAATGACACAACATCCAAATCCACAGGCAAACTCAGGGTCAGAGAAAACAGGCAATATAACCAAACTGTAGAAACTGAGTAAAGACAGTAATAAGTAACCAGATACCAGAAAGAAGATGGTAACGCAGGTAAGCTATGGCAGAGTGAAAGCTTGGCATAGAAAGCTAAAACACACTGAGTATATAGATCACAAGTGCTGTGAGTGAGAGTCTCTTAATGGTGAGTGTGAGTGAGTGTGTGATTGGAAACAGGTGAGTGTGAAAAGTATGCTGCTGACTACGAAGTGTATCTGCAATCAGGAAGTGGAGTCTATGTCACAGTGGTCACAGTGCATCTTGGGAGTTGGAGTTTGAAGTTTCTTTAAACTTAACAGTTGGAACCGGGCCTGATTACGCTTGCACATCTTCACCTCTGCCTTCCTTTTTTTATTGTATCACACATCAGATCATCTGTTGTGTTTGTGTGTCACCAGTCCAGCATAGTGGAACACACAAACTCCTAACACCTCATCACCAGTGTCATGAGCATGCTACTAAAAGCACGTATTCTAGATAGTGTAAGAAATATAATGTCTCTCCCTCTTTCCATTTGCTTGTTAGAGAGGTCATTGATAACACAGGGAAGGAGAACGGAATCGATATTGTGATGCCCGAGAGAACATACCATCTTATAGCAGATAACGCAGAGGATGCCAGGTAAGATTGTGTGTGTAAATGCACATCCGTCTGGTCTGTCCCTCTGCTCTACATGCTAGATAACAGTGTGTGTGCAAAACGTTGCCTTGCTTAAGTATTTACTCCTTAAAATCTTCCACATATCTAATTGGGATTGCATGTCAAGAATCTGCACAAAATCGTTGAAGTACGAGAAAAATATGGTTAGTGTATGTAGAAAGTAAAATCATAAAAATTGTGATTGCATAAGTATTCACCCCCGTTGCTGTGAAGCCCTTAAATTAGTTCAGGAGTTAATAATTGTTTCTCCTCACACTCCATAGCCACTGGTTCAGTGTGTTGAGTCAGGTGCACACTTCCACTGAACAGGAAATCAGAGAGATGCATGACGAACAGGCCAACCCTCAAAACGCTGTGGTGAGTACACGGACACATTCTCTGATGTGATACACACATATACCTTACAGACAAGCACTGTACCTGCACACACACCCAGCTCACATGTAGCAGCATATTTGAAGTACTGATGATATTACAGTGTAGCAATACAGTAGCAGCGCTAACCTCAAGCTGTGAGAGGGACTGTTTTAAATCACACACACATACACACACACACACACACACACTCATGGTAATGCCATTTCTTCTAATCAGCCACTGCTACACACATGAGCGTGAAAATATCCAGCATCCACAGTGTGTTTGTTGCTCCTGATTGGTCTCTGTGTTTTTGTATGAGTGATGCAATCTGATTTTTATCTTTCTAGGGCACATTAGATGTCGGCATGATTGACTCTGTGTGTGCCTCAGACAACCCAGAGAGGTACACACACACACACCCACAAACACACACACACATACCATCTTACCTTCCTTGTGAGGTTCATCTACTGACATAATTACACCTAAATCTAACGTTACATCACCCGAAAGAAAGCATTTAGGTCTTTTTTATTTAGTTAGTTATTTACCTATTTATTTATTTATTTATTTATTTTATTTATTTATTGTTTAATAACTGCACAAAAAATAGGCATATCTCTATATCTTTAAATCTAGCGGATTTTTCTATCATAGTGGAGACAATTGTATTTCAATTGCGTAATAGCAAAATAATTCTAATAGATGTAATAGACCATCTAATAATGCTGATAGATCTACATTTAGCTCTCAGTAAGCAAAATAAAAAATATATTTGATATACAATATGCTACACACACATGATGCTGTTATTAGACCAGGAATGTTATGGGTTTTTTTACATTCTTTCTCTCACTCTCTGTCTCCTCCTTCAAAACTCCAGGCCAAACTCGTTTGTGATCATCACAGCTCACCGTGTCCTGCACTGTAATGCTGAGACCCCAGAGGAGATGCACCACTGGATCGCCCTCCTGCAGCGCTCTAAGGGAGACACACGAGTCCAGGGCCAAGAATTCATTATTAGAGGTGAGACTTTACATCACCAGCTCATGCACATTAACCATAGGTCACACGTGGAAGTTTTTAGGTCTTTAATTTGCTGGCACTGTGCAAGGAGAAGTAGATGTCTGGGCATTTAGATTCATGGCATTTGGCAGAAACTTAAGTCTTTCTAAAAGCAAAGATCAATACCGGTTCACAAGGACACGGACTAAGGATACGATAAATCTAAAAACTCTGGGAGGAAATACAGCAGGAAAAGCGTACTCAGAGTGGGGTTTTTTTTGTTAGTTTTTAAGGGCCAATTTAAGTACTTCAGGAAGGCTAGTAGATGGTTTTTTTTAACAGTGACTAAGCTGTTCAGACGTCTAGGGGAAGTTCATTCCACCACCTAGGTGCCAAAACAGAGTAGAGTGTTGAGGCATGGTGGGAGGTGGAAGCAGTCGAGCTCTGCTAGAGGATATGGACAACAGCTAGCTGTGTGGAGTGATTAGTGCACAGTGGACACCGTTCCTTTGCCTGTTTAGCATCTTGTTCTTCTAGGTTTGCTAATTCAAAATAATACAAGTCATATAATTATAAATTATGCCATGATTATGAGGCATGTAACACCATTCAAGCTGGGGAAAAGTTAGGGGAAAAAACATCCTTTTAGTAGCAAATATCCAGCAAGCCACCTGTGATGACTGTAAATTTTTCCTTGCTCAAAAACTGTATAGTCAGAGTTCAAGTGAATATATGTGTACATTGATTCATCTAAAGTTCATCTAAATATATATACAGTATAACTGAACCTTTCTAAAAGTAAAGTAGTGCTGCTTTATTCAAAGCAGCCAAAGATGATTTGACGTCATGTGCTGAACTCAGGTTTGAGAAGATCTTCCTGACATTCAGAGTAGGAAGATGAGTGGAGGTTTTATTTAGTTTTTCCTGTTCTGAGATTCTGAGTTAGACGTTTTAGCTGTACTTGGCATCATCCTCTCAGTGGGCACACAAGAAAACTGCTACCTGCTGTTTAACCATGAAATCTGGATGAAGAATTCCACAGCAGATGTTTAAATCATTTTGTCTCCTCTCTTTTCCACTCTCTCTTGTCTTTCTTTCTGTCCCTTCCTCTCAGGCTGGTTACATAAGGAGATGAAGGGCAGTAGCCGTACTAATGTGAGACTAAAGAAACGCTGGTTCCTGCTCACCCACAACTCACTGGACTATTATAAGAGTTCAGAGAGGAATGCGCTCAAACTGGGCTCTCTGCTGCTGAACAGCCTGTGTTCTGTACTGCCACCTGATGAGAGAGTGTACAAAGAGACTGGTTAGTACACACACACAACATCAATATTGCTGGATTTTATAAAAAGCAAATGAACAAAATCTCTTGATAACTATAATCATAATAATTTAGCATTGTAAAGCTTCGTGAATTAATCTGGGATATAATTGTGTGTTTGTGTGTGTAGGTTACTGGGGTGTGACAGTGTTTGGCCGGAAACACTCGTATAGACTCTACAGTAAGCTGCAGAGTGAAGTGTGCCGCTGGGCTAATGCTGTGCAGAATGTCATCGATAACAAACCACCCATGGACACACCCACACAGCAACTCATCCAGGACATTAAGGTAAAAGAAATTTACCTTAGAACTAAAAAATAATAATAAAAAACATCTGCACTCAGACAAATAGGTGTATGCTCTCAGTGTCAGTCAACTGTAGAGAGGATAGTACTAAATGAAACACCATGCAGCATCACAGCCACGAGGACAAACACAAGAACAGCAAATTTTATTACATGCACATACACAATCATACACACTACATCATGCAAATAAATGCAAAAAATAATAACAGAATGGAATTAGCTGTTCTGAACAGAGGAAAAGTCAATAGACACAATATAAAAAAACAGCATATGAATACAATGCTCTGACTGATGATATGAATATGATAGCCTGGTTACACAAGTCCACTTGACTCTATCCAGCTGTAGAAAAGACATTATTTATAATCACACTCTCCAGTGTCACCCAGGTGAGGATGGTTTTCCTTCTGAGTCTGGTTCCTCTCAGGGTTCCTATCTCATATCATTTCAGGACGCTTTTCTTGCTACTGTTGCCTCAGGCTTGCTCATTAGGGATAAATATCAATTAAAACTTTAAACTTTGCATTTTAATTCTTAATATTTATATTTCAGTAAAGCTACTTTGAGACAATGTCCATTGTTAAAAGCATTGTACAAATAAACTTGAATTGAATTAAATTGAACTGAAACTTATGAATATAATTTTAGTGTAAATGAAAGTACAATAGACTCTTTAAAAAGATATTACTTTTTAAATCATTTTATTTCCTCACAAAATGTAAAATGGAAACAGTTTTCTTCATTTAAATTGTGTTTTTCTTTGCCTTTGATGAAATTAGATAACGAGTGTGTAAAAAATTGAAGAGCTTTTCAACAATGACTTTTAATGACTTCTACCACAGACCTGAATGTTTAAAAAAAAGCTAAACTAAAATACTAAAATTCTCTAAAAACTGCATGTGAGTCAGCTGAGTGTATCTCAAACTGTATACAGTGTGTTCTTCTGTCGCAGAGCATCATGTGAGTTTATTATTCACGTAACCGAAAAGAGCTTTGTGAGCATTCTCTGCTCATTTATACACACAAATCATACAACGATTCCTTATTTCATAACAACAAAATGCTTGTCATCAAACAATCAGAAATGAAATGGTGTGTGATGTGTTTTAGCATTCATTTGAAAGTAAATATAATTCAAGTAAATAAGGACAATCATGTTTTTTTAATAAATACACCTGTGCTAAACCAATGATTTCCAGAAAAATTGTGCTACTAAATGTATTTTGGAAAATAAATAGTTGTGTGTTACTCATTTCTATATCCATTATCAATACGTTGTCAAAATGAAATCTAGAAAAGGAAAATTTACAGGAGAAAAACTTGTGTTTAAAGTGTTCCTTCTGCACATTTTAGGAGAATTGTCTAAACTTTGAGGTAGTGGATCAGATTTACAAGAGGAACCCAATACTGCGCTACACACACCACCCTCTACACACGCCATTACTTCCTCTACCATACGGAGACGTCCACCACAGCTGTGAGTAGCTCACACTTCACACCTAATCATCCCGAATGTCTGAAGGCATCCACCAGGCTAATCGCTGGTCTTGTTCTGTTTACTAGCTGAAAGGGGGCGGAGCTACAGCACATTGCAGGCTGAGGCACTGAAGCTTTTCTGCACACTTCAGCAGCTTGAGGGCGTGGCCGATCCCGTTCTGATTATCCAAGGCCTTCTGCAGACCGGACATGACCTCCGACCTCTGCGAGATGAACTCTACTGTCAACTTATTAAGCAAACTACCCGGTCCCCTGCCCCAGGTGGCCCCGCCCACATCAGTGGCTGGAGAGTGATAGCCTGCATGTGCTGCACATTTAGCCCTATTTCCAGGAGCATCCTGAAATATCTCAAATTCCACATCAAAAGGTCAGTTTGTGTGTGTTGGTGTGTGTGTTTGTGTGTGTGTATGTGTGTGTGTGTGCATCTGCTATCACAACTCTGGGAGTGTTATTTAATCATTGACTGTAATATTTAGGACACGCGAGTTATTCCCAGGCACGGAGATGGAGCAGTATGCTGCATTTTCCCAGGAGGCACTGAGACACGTGCGTGGACGGGAATGTGTGCCATCACATGAGGAACTCAGAGCCATTCTCAGCAGACAGGAAATGACAACAACTGTATACTGCCATGGAGGTGGATCCTGCAAAATTGCCATCAACTCACACACCACAGCAGGAGAGGTAGTCACTAGATACATGAACTATTTACAGATTAGTGTTTCAGAGGGACTTTGCTTTCAGTACTATGTTTTTCTCTCTCTCTTTATGTGTGTGTGTGTGTGTGTGTATGTTTGTAGGTGGTTGATAAGTTGTTGAAGGGTCTGGCTATGGAGGATAGCAGGAATATGTTTGCTCTATTTGAACACAACGGCAGCACTGACAAAGCCATTGAGAGCCGCACCATTGTGGCCGATGTCCTTGCCAAGTTTGAGAAGTGAGTTTTGTTTCATTTCACTCTTTAAAAAAGTCCCTCAGGCTTCCAAGTGAAGCAACAGAAAAGTGTTTGCCATATTGGCAGCAGTTAAAATCCTGACGATGCTATAAGAAAGTGGGATTGATCATGGTCTTTGGATGGGAGGAATAGTATTAATCTTTCATCTGTCAGTCACAGCGACAGGCAGTTTCAGATGTGGAAGAGGGCAGTTATCACTTTCTTCTGAATGCATTACACTGCCCTGTGATGTAGCATGAGCAGAAGTTTGATACAGTGACTATCTTCATGGACATGCTAGAATTCATTCTGCCTCATGTGTTTGTGGAAGAGCAGAAAAACACAGGAACTGGATGTAATCTATCATTCAGAAACATTGCAATGACTCCATTATCTAAAAGAAATCCTAGAACTTTTTTTAATTGTCATCAGATGCAGTTTGATTTGGATTGAACCCATTCAAGTCAAGTGCAGTTTCTGTTGGGCCCAAGGCGCAAGATACATGTAGGACATACACAGTGCTGAGAGGATGTAAAGTCGAACAGAAATAAGAAGCATGCAGGGAGACGGGTAGCTGATAAAGTAGGAGCGAGTACACAGAGGGGCAGTAGAACGTAAATACAACAATCACAAAACATCATTTAACATGACAGCAATACATTACAAAACACAGGGTCCAAAAATACAACTAGAATGAATTTAGTAATAATTTAAAAAAGTGTCAGGGCAGTAGTTCATGTAAAAGAAACCTGAACTGAATAATGATCAATGAAGAAAATGGGCTGTGATTTCTACCACTATATAAAAACAAACACTTTGGCTTTGCTTTACTCATACCTGGTGGTCTCTAGAACCATGTCATACAAATAAGTCAAACTTTATTTATCGCGAACATTTCACACAGCTGATGTAGACCCAAAGCAATATAGTATGCAAAGACAATCACAACAAAAACAACAGTACATAAAAAGATAAAGAATAAAAAGCAGACTGTTTCAGAGCCTAGTGGCAGCTACAGAAAAAAAAAACACAATCTCCCTTAGATTTACAGCGTGAATGAAGAATAGATAAAAAGAAGCTGACTACATGACCTTAGCGACCCAGGGGCCATATACTGCTGAAGGAGATCACAGATATTATCAGGAGCCATTTTGTGCAGTGCCTTAAACAAACTGACAAATCTTATATGTAAATATATATTTCCATTTTATTTTACATTTAAATTATGAAAATTTGGTGGCAAGGTGTTTTTGTGCAGTGCTTTACTATTGGATGTTTTTGTAATTTCCAGCTGGTTTGAGTAGACACTCATCTCTGCCACTTTTTGTTTGATTCGCTCTCAGACTGGCAGGTGGGGAAGACAATCAGAGTGGAGGATGGAGGTTTTACTTCAAGCTGTTCTGCTTTACAGACACAGAAAACATCGCTATGGACAGCGTGGAGTTTGCTTTCATGTTTGAACAGGTCAGATTTTTCACTAAAGATGCACCTGACACTGAGGTCAGGGCTTTGTGTACATACATAACATATATACAGTGTACATGTATTTACAGTCTATTTACAACTGATCCCTGTGGAAATAAATATTAATAATTTTTCACTGTTTTTTATTTATTTTCATATCATCTAATGACAGGCTCATGAGGCAGTGATCAGTGGACAGTACCCAGCTCCTGAGGAAACTCTGCAGTTCCTGGCAGCTCTCCGGCTGCAGCACCTGTTTGGCGACTACACTACCCAGAATGCATTGCCGGACCTGGAGCAGGTGTTCCCCATGGCACGTCTGCGTGCACGTATTCAGCGCTTCACCTCCAGCAGCAGCGGCACAGAGAAGAAGCGGGGCAGTTTCCTGGAGGGCACGCTTCGTCGGAGCTTCCGGGGATCACTCGGGCGGAAACAGGGAGAAAATTCTGCTGCACTGGAGGCGTGGTTTCAAGACGAGAAGGCGGAACTAAGGAGCTGTTTGGTGGAGAAATGGAGGAAGCTGCAGGGAATGAGTCGGGATAATGCCATGATTAAATACATGAACCTGGTCAGGGAGTGGCAGGGCTACGGGTCTACACTGTTCAACGTAGAGGTGAGTGAGACGCAGACATGTAAAGGAAACCTCCGTCTGGAACTTATTTCATCAACATCTTGGTCAATTTGGTTAATCATTTCTAACATTTAAGCCTTTGCTTTCATCTCTGCTTAAAGAGAGTGATGCAGCAGCGCTTTTGTACTTTAGTCTGTCCAGCTCTCTCGCCTCCTCATCTGCACACTCCGCTCACACAGATCAGCTTCAACTTTCATGCTAATTCCAGCAACGACAGTTCATTGGATTTCTCATTAATATAACAAGCGTACCTAAACAAACTGAGAGTGAAAATAAGCTCCTGCTCTTTTTATAAGCTAAAAGCGAGATCTGATCATTGTCCCTTATTGTTTGAGAATTTTTTCTCGTAGTAATGATTTTTTTCTCTCTAAGTGACATGGTAACAGTGTCAGCCTGTGATGGCAGCGTGATACAAACAATAAACAAGAAACAACCGACAACATCTTCTTGGAATAGTGAAAAATTGATTCAATACAAATATATGTAATCTGATTAAGGGTGGAGTTTTCCATTATGCTTTAACGCTGTGTTTTTTACAACTAATATACATCACATATACACAACATTTTACTCTCTATATATACAACATTTATATATTCTCTTTCTCTCTCTCTCTCTCTCTCTCTCTCTCTCTCTCTCTCTCTCTCTCTCTCTCTCTCTCTTTCCTTTTGTCAGTGTGTGGACGGTGTGTATCCTGCAGAGTTGTGGCTAGGAGTGAGTCGTACAGGAGTGTGTGTGTATAAGCAGGGGGAGGCTTGGCCATTGGAGGTTTTCTCCTACGAGGCCATTCTGTCCTTTGGTGCTCCACAGTCCAACATTTACAAGATCAGTGTGGAGGGAAGAGACTTGTTCTTCCAAACTACCCAGGTAATGTAAAACTTTCTTCACACAAGCCATGTCAATGAAGCAGGTTAGTGGTCGTTTTTACATGAAAATGCATTCCTATCAATTATGACCTGTTTTTTTACCAAGGAGTATCTGCAACAACAGCTAGCTAATAAAAAGCTTTCGGCTGCTCCCTGTTCGGGGTCGCCACAGTGGACCAACTGGTCCGCACAACAACTTGGCAAATGTTTTACGCCGGATGCCCTTCCTGACACAACCCTCCCATTTTTCCGGGCTTGGAATCAAAGCAGGGCCTTCCGCATGATAGGCGAAAAAACCTACCACTGAGCCACCAATGCCCCCAACAGCTAGCTAATAACAACTAGATAATAACAGCTCCAACAACAGCTAGCTAATAATAACTAGGTAGTAACAGCTCCAACAACAGCTAACTAATAACAACTAGCTAGTAACAGCACCAACAACAGCTAGCTAATAATAACTAGGTAGTAACAGCTCCAACAACAGCTAACTAATAACAACTAGCTAGTAACAGCACCAACAACAGCTAGCTAATAACAACTAGCTAGTAACAGCTCCAACAACAGCTAGCTAATAACAACTAGCTAGTAACAGCGCCAACAACAGCTAGCTAATAATGACTAGCTAGTAACAGCTCCAACAACAGCTAGCTAATAATAACTAGCTAGTAACAGCGTCAACAACAGCTAGCTAATAATGACTAGCTAGTAACAGCTCCAACAGCAGCTAGCTAATAACAGGTTGCTAATAACAACTTGCTAGTAATAGCTCTAATGTATCTGTGTGTATTTCCTCACCTTTTCAGAGTAACACACAGCGCTTATGGTTGTATGTATACACAAAAAAGCACATGTAAAAAAAAAATTTTTGAGGTCTTAGTGTCCGAGTAAGGGGCATGTCAGCATATGTAGCTGCTGGTAAATTTGGTGAAACCGACTGTTTACTGTCTCAGAAGCTAATTTCCGTTCATATGTGTTGATATTCTATACAATTTGATTTTATTTTAATAAAAATGGATAACAGAGTCTTTTCTACAGCTGTATGTAGTCAAGTGGAGTTGTCTAGCCGCAACTCTGTATTATGATAGCATTGTACAATTGTAAAAGTTTACAGTGGCTTCATAAATTGATTAAAAACATAAAAATGCAAAATGCACCAGATGGAAATTCATTGTTTTTCATTTTCTAGAAGTAGAGTTTAAAAACCTTGCTGTATTTTTCTTTAGTTAGTTAAGAGAAGGTTCACGTCTGTCTCGCTCCAACCAAAGTGACTTGAAGGCACATAAATATGAACTTCCCAGTAATATGAACACACAGTAACTCAGTGTCTGGTCGCATCACGCCTTCCTGTCATGCATTATTGTCCTAGAACAGCACGTTGTTTATTTCAAACTCAAGTTAGAATTAGAGTACCAGAAAACCTACAATATAACCAGTGTTGAATTTTCAAAACTGATCATTAAGATGTTGATTCATTTTCTAACAGAAAGTGATAGTAATTCTGGCTGTAAATCAAATGATAGATTTATATGAAACATTCTGGAAAATTATCAATTCAGCTGTAATCCGCTTGTACTTGTACGACTTGTACGGTGGATGTTCCAAATATTCTTCAGCTAAAAACAACTGGATATAATGACATGTTTACAGCATTCTGTGTAAAGAAGAAAAAAAACCCAGCTGTACTGATTCCAGATGCTTCCATGTCCTGCATGTGTGTGTGCACTGATTTGTAATGGAGTGAAAAGATGATTCACATTTCAACTGATTGCTTAATATTTGATTGTCTAATTGGAAGTGTTTTTGTGTGTTTTTGTGTTTAGGTGATGGACATTGCGAAACTGATGAAAGCCTACATTAGCATGATTGTACAGAAGCGTTTCAGCACATGTCCATCAATCAGTAGCCACGGCACACAGTGCAGCAAATGGTGAAGACCTTTGACCTCCGATAACCTTTCAAACACACAGACGCTGTGTGTAACCGCATGACAACACATAGCTACGTGGAGAGATGTGAATAATGGGACCGGGCTGAGTTTGTAGGTTTTTCTTCTTGAAACATTCCCAGGTTAAAGCCGAACCATTCAAGCCATATTAAGCACTCAGCACTAAGAGGTGATCTGATGAGTGCGGCGTAAATCCTGCAACATGACATTCACCTGAAAAGTGCCTAAAATCACTCTGCAGGATACATGTCTTTAAAAAAAAAATCCTGACAAACACGGCAATATGAACTTTTTTTAAATGAACTTTTTCTGTGTAATCAGTGCTATTTGAATATCAGAAATGGTTCTGTAGCGAATTTTACCAAAAGTGTTGTAGAGACGCTGTATGAGGGTTTAAGGTTTTATCCAGCCGCGTTTCACTGGAGCTCTGCAGGCGGAATCTCCAGCCAAAGAGACTGTGCCTTTTTTGCAAGTACATACACACACACACACACACACACACACACACACACACCTTGTATGTACAGTCACACTCAGCAAACACATGCCACATATCCTCAGTGCCGTTCTTAAACATGTATGACTTTAATGTGCAATGTTTCGTCTTATACAGAAAAAGTTGTATATTTTTTTTCAATTTTTTTGTTACGAAATCCTCGTCAGGAGTCTGCCACTTGTTCTTTTTTTAATATAATGTTTATTCAAAAGTACTGCCATGTCCTTTTTTATTTCCAGAATCGTAAGAAATACCAGCAATATGCAGTTTTTGACATTCCTGTATAATAACAGCGGTAGATTATTAATAAAAGAGCCAATAAAACCAAAGCATCTGTGTCACTTATTGCTTGGTACACATCACTGCTTATGAATATGAGTTAGAATTGAGGGTGGATTCATATACAGTACACTTTAATAAACCAAACTCAAAGTTTCAACAGAAGTGAAACAGCTACATGTGATTTCAGTGATTCAGATGTTCACAATGTAAGTGGATTTAAAAGTGGATTTTTTTTTTGCTCCTCTTTAGCAGTGATGTGGCTTCAGACTCCTTGTTGTTCACACCACTTCTCACACTCTTTAAGAAATACTGTTTAATGATATTTGTTTTTTTGCAACTCATGTACTTATGGTCTAACTTCTTTACTTTTACATATTGCAGTAGCATTCTGGTATAACCTCTATCCTTCATTTTTTGCAAATACAGGAGAAAAACTTTGATATTCTTATATGTCAAGAATAGCTGAACACACTCATGACCAGATATTGTGAAAGGTTTTGTGTTTACCAGTGACAGAAGATGGCAGCTATGTATGGCAATTCTAAAGGTATTTAATTACAATGTACTTACAAGGAATAATGAAACACAAAGCGGACTGGTGCGTCTTCGTGTCACACAAATTAAGCAGATCATAAAAGAACCTCCAAAAAACCTTACTCAGACCGCATCCTGAGCTGGTACTGGGCGTTTGTGGGTCCTTTATTGTTCACATATACATGTTATATCAGCCAAAAACCTTTTTGAGTGCTCAAAAGAACTAGGTATGAAAACACTCTGAACCAGTAATAAAGGCAGATGATTTCACGTTGGAATTTAATAACTAGGCTTGTGACTGGTGTTATACATCATTTTATTTTTTCTTTTGTTTACAAACTGTGTTTCATGCATATGGTATTAGTTATTCAAAGAAGATTCCATCAGATTAAAAGGAAATGTCATGCCATTTAAAATAAATATGGCACATGAATCATGATTTTTGTTTTATATTTCAGTATATTTTTATTTCAGGCATTTCCATTGAATCATTTCCATTACAGCACTTAAAGTTTAGTAAAGGTTGACCTGCCAGTGATTTGGAGCGTCTCAGTTAAGTACTGAATAGTGATGTCACCAAATTACCATCACATTATTCAGAATAAACTAATAATGTTTTCTAATATTTTTTTACATTTATTTATTTAGAGTTAGATATGAAGTTTATGGGACAAAAAGCATGTGGTGTGATACTTGTGAGGAGTTTATTTCTGATATACTGACAATCCTGGCATTTATATCTCTGGGCCTTTTCTCAGTGTTTTCTAGGGTTTCCCTGGGAATAATTCAAGGGTTCATAGTTAATGACCTACCAGTTTAGGCCACGACCACATCAGGCATAATCCATATACAGATATAAACACAGATAGTGTCACACTCTTACACCACTAGTGCAGAAAAATAGATTTCATCACTAAATTCATAAGATTCTTCCATCCATCCATTCTCTGCACCAATTATCCTACTTGGGTGCAGAGAACCTGGAGCCTTTTCCAGGAGACTTGGGCACAAGGCAGTTTTAACCTGGACAGCATACCTGGTCTATCACAGGAAAATATCGCACACACACACTCACACACCCATATACAAATGCCATGAATTTAAATGTACATGTAATCTGAGCTCAGGAACAAACCAGGAACCCTGGAGACAGAAGACAGCCACATTACCCAATCCACAACTGTGCCAGCCTTTATAGAATATAATAATAAATATTATTACATTATTAGTGGTTAGCACACTTTGCATCAAGCTTCCAGGGTTGAGGATTTGATTCCTGCATCTGCCCTGCATCTCCTGGGGGGAGTTATATGCTACTTTTGACACTGTGTAGAACATTATGTAACCAGTATGTAAAACTATACATCAGTGCATATTCAAGAACCTTTGCAACTGTTGCTTTTAATCCCCAGCAGGTGCTGCTCCTGATCCCCCACCATGACCTATAAATCCTTGGCCCAACTTGGGTGACATTTGCATGGTGAGAGATGAGTAGTACCCCTGCTGTGATATTAGTATGTTTTCACTCAGTTACGTAACACGTATTATCAAACTTTATTTAAATATAACCTGGGTGTTGTCTAAATACAGTGAGTTCTATAACCAGCATGCTCTCAAGTAAAACTAGGCACAACGACTTTAAAGATGGGCTATGAAAGATCTTCTTTCGGATTTTCCCTTCAGGGGTCGCCACAGTGAATCATCTCTCTCCATCTATCCCTATCTTCTGCATCCTCAACACTTGCACCCACTAGCTTCATATCCTCATTAATTACATCCATATAATTTGCCTCCTGCCTGGCAGCTCCATGTCCAGCATTCTCCTACCAATATACTCACTCTCTGAACATGTCCAAACCATCTTAATCTGGCCTCCCTAACTTTGTCCCCCAAACATCCAACATGAGCTGTCCCTCTGATGTACTCGTTCCTAATCCTGTCCAACCTTGTCACTCCCAAAGAGAACCTCAACATCTTCAGCTCTGCTACCTCTAGCAAAGATGGTCTATGAAAGATGTGTGCTGGAAAACAACCTTGGGTGAGATAAGCCATATAATCATTATTATATGATATTATTCAAAGTGCTGAGAAGGTTGTAAATCAGCACGCAGGCCTGAGACTAACAAGTTAAACATGGCGAGAGGTCAAGACATAACCTAAAAAAAAAAAGTACAAGAAGCTGGTACACAACTGTGTTGTTCAGATCATCTTTGTTGGTTCTCAAAAAAGTCTGACTTTCTGGCATTCTAAATTTCTTGTCCTGAGTAGCAGTACTTTGTGGTTTTCCCCAGATATTAGTGTTTCCTCCACCAGACATTGTGTTGTAGGCCGATTGCAGTTTCAAAATTGCCCGTATTGTGTGTGTTTTTTCGTGTGGCTAGTGTGTATGAGCATGTAGGGCATTGGTGGGTCAGTGGTAGGTTTCTTGCCTATCATGCGGAAGGCCCGGGTTTGATTCCCAGCCAATGCCCAAACCCCAGCCACTGGATGCAGTGTTGGTCCCAAGCCTGGAAAAATGGGAGGGTTGCATCAGGAAGGGCATCTGGTGTAAAACATACGCCAAGTTGTTGTGCGGACCAGTTGGTCTGCTGTGGCGACCCCCGAACAGGGAGCAGCCGAAAGCAACTTAGTGTGTATGAGTATGTGTGATTGTGCACTGTGATGGATTGGCCCCGTGTGCAGGTTGTCCCCTGTTTTGTGCCCCACGTCCCCTGGGATGGACTCCAGGTTACACTAGGCCATTTGCAGGATAAGAAACAAATAGTACAAAAAATGCAATACAATAGTACAAAAAATGGATAGATGGAGCATTATTACAGTTTTATTTTAGTTACTATAGGACGCTAAGTTGTAACCGCGTCGCTTCACCCTCCAGGCCAGTAGTAGGCAGTAGTGCACCACAACAGGACGAAAAACTACCAGAAAAGTCAGAAGAAGAAACAGAATAAAACCCCCTCACATTTGGTTTCGTTGTTTGGTGAATGAAGCTTCTTCTTGCATCTCGAAAAGGTTTATTTCAACAAAGTTCAGTAGAGTGGCTTGTTAGAGAGGTTTGTTTAGTTTTTGCTCGTTGAAGCTGTTGATCAGAATGAGATGAAGTGTGTTGTGATGCTCCACAGCTGCGTTGAAGGCGTACACTGCTGCTCCAGAGCTGAAACGGTGGCGTGGATCACATCCTGCTCTCAGGTTCAGTTTCCTGAAATTTACAAAAGACTGATGTGTGAATTAAAGAAGTAGTTAAAAAAAAAGAGTAAAAGTCATTCAGGTCGAATGTAAAGCTTATGTACTCGTTTCCTCGTCAGTTTATAGACGCGCAGAAAACCGCCATGGCGCCTTGAAGCGCTTCAGCTGTACTGAACTTTAACCCCAACCCATTCCTCAAGTGTAAAAGCTGGACTTCACTAAAAACACTGCGAGGATGATGAAGAAAGAAGTGATCACTCAGTGGTTATGGCATTGGACCCCTGCTGGTCTCTCTAGCTGAAGGTAAACTCACTGTTCAGCTTCAGGATGCTTTATATTTCACCTACATGTTACACACAGGTGCATCTCAATAAATTAGAATGTTGTGGAAAAGTTCATTTATTTCAGTAATTCAACTCAAATTGTGAAACTCGTGTATTAAATAAACTCAATGCACACAGACTGAAGTAGTTTAAGTCTTTGGTTCTTTTAAATGTGGTGATTTGGGCTCACATTTAACAAATTGAATTACTGAAATGAACTTTTCCATGACATTCTAATTTATTGAGATGCACCTGTACATTTGATGTAGTTTTCCTTACTCACTCATCCCACAGTGCAACAATGCATCATAGAAAATAAAATGTTACCGATGTACACCGATCAGGCGTAACATTGTGTAATATTGTTTGTCCCCCTTTTGCTGTCAAAACAGCCCTGACCTGTCATGCACTGTGTATTCTGACACCTTTCTATCAGAACCAGTATTAACTTCAGCAATTTGAACAGCAGTAGCTTGACCGTTGGATCGGATCACATGAGCCAGTCTTCGCTCCCCATGTGCCTCAATGAGCCTTGTACACCCATGACCCTGTCACCAGTTCACCACTGTTCCTTCCTTTATTTATTTCACAAGAATCTCTTTTTGGTGTGAAACTATCACAGCTGACTGGCTTTGTGTTTTCTGCAGCTTTATTGTCCAGGTGCTGTAATGCAGCAGTACGTGACTGAGGTAAGTGTGCATAGCATCATACAGCAAAGTCCATGTACTACAGTCTCCAGTGGTACCTGAGCTTCCTCTGAGATCCATCATGTTGTGGGTCAGTGATGAAATCTAGCCAAATCTGAGAGCTGGGAATCCGCCAGCTATGATTATGCTAGAGAAGCTGTGTGTGTGTGTGTGTGTGTGTGCATGCATGCAAGTGTGTTTGTGTGTGTATGTGCATGTAAAATGTCTGAGCAATGATGTAAACCTACTTTGCTTGATGTGCAAGTCAACAATTTCTTGCACTTTGATTGTCTCTACACTTGAACTGAGCTCAGACATGGTCATTTTTGTGTACATTTTAAATTTGGAGCAACAAATTTTCATCATTTCCCTGTGTGTGTTGCTACAGGAAAGGCCAAACCACACAAGCATGTCTTCAACTCTGCCGTTGCTGCTACTTTTTTCCCCCATGCTGAACAGGTTGTATGTATGACACAGTGGTGTGAAAAAGTGTTGGCCCCCTTCCTGATTTCTTATTTTTTTTTGCGTGTTTGTCACACTTTAATGTTTCAGATAATCAAACACATTTAAATATTAGTCAAAGATAACACAAGTAAACACATCATGCAGTTTTTAAATGAAGGTTTTTATTATTAACAAAACAATCCAAAACAAAATCCAAAACTACATGGCCCTGTGGGGAAAAAGTGTTTGCCCCCTAAGCCTAATAACTGGTTGGTCCACCCTTAGCAGCAACAACTGTGATCAAGTGTTTTCGATAACTTGCAATGAGTCTGTTACAGCGCTGTGGAGGAATTTTGGCCCACTCATCTTTGCAGAATTGTTGTAATTCAGCCACATTGGAGGGTTTTTGAGCATGAACCACCTTTTTAAGGTCATGCCACAGCATCTCAATCGGATTGAGGTCAGGACTTTGACTAGACCACTCCAAAGTCTTCATTTTGTTTTTCTTCAGCCATTCAGAGGTGGACTTGCTGGTGTGTTTTGGATCATTGTCCTCCTGCAGAACCCAAGTTCGCTTCAGCTTCAACTGTAGCATTTAAAAAAAAAAAAAGTATTTAACATAAGATTCCTCACCACACTGAAATAAGTCATCTGATATTAAGGTTGGTTTGAAAGATTGATGCATAATTTGTGATGGATTGCTGCACTTTGCTGAATTTGCTGAATAAATATTTTTTGAAATACCAATCACTGTTCTTCATTTCAGTTTGAATAAACAGTTTGATTAGTGCACTTACTACAAAGTACATCTATCTGCAGATGCTATTTAACAAAATGATTATACTGACATTAGTTACTATTGACTTGGCAGCACATTACGGTAATAAGTGCCCAGATCATAGCTTTAGTAAAAATGATGGCTTATGTGTTTAATGCCCTTGATTACACTAATTCTGTATGTTTTGACTCAATGTGCATCTTCACAGATTTATAAATACTGTAAGTTAAAAACAATGATGTTGGAGTAGATTTTTGTGGCACAAAAGCCAAGAGTATGATTTATAGACCATGGCTGTTTGTTTGCTTATGTTCAGAACTGGATAATAAATCAAACCTAGTGGAATGAGGTTATACAGAGGGGTTTGTTTGTGATGAAATAATCAGAGTATGAAACTTGATTAAAAAATGTTACAAATTTAAGATGCTATATCTGATGCACAGCAAAAATTGAAAAACCAAAAACCTTAATTGAAGTTTATAGTGACAGCTGTAAGGCAAAAAAGAAGAAAGAAATTTGTGCTAAGTTTGTAATGAACTAAAATACACTGACCTGTTAGTTGCTCAGGAGCTCTTGGTTGCACAATTCCACTTGACTATAAACTGTTGTAGAAAGGGCATTATTTACAGTTACATTATTTACTGTCCAGTGTCACCTAAATGAGGATGGTTTTCCTTCTGAGTCTGGATGCTCTCAAGGTTTCTTCCTCATATCATCTCGGGGAGTTTTTCCTTGCTGCCGTCGCCTCAGGATTGCTCATTTAAATTTACACTTTATCATTTTTATTCTGTTTCTATACTTCTATAAAGCTGCTTTGAGACAATGTCCGTTAAGAGTACTATACAAATAAATTGAATTTGAAATATATAAGGCTATATTATAACTATTATTACTCATACAACTAATAGCAAGGAATAAAAAGTCTTGTGTCATTCACTGAAGGAACACAGTGACTTGAACATGCTAGTGTGGGTTATGAGTTAATTTACATTCTTTACTTTGTGTCATGATGTTAGCAGGGGGGCACGGTGGCTTGGTCGTTAGCACCTCCAGGGTTGGGGGTTCGATTCCCGCCTTCGCCATGTGTGTGTGGAGTTTGCATGTTCTCCCCGTGCCTCTGGGGTTTCCTCCCCCGGTCCAAAGACATGCATTGTAGGTTGATTGGCATCTATAATTTGTCCGTAGTGTGTGAAGCAGTAAAGCAGCCCCAGGTCATGATGTTCACTTCTTATTTAACTGTTGGGATGATGTTTCATGTTGGTATGCAGGGCCCTTTTACACCAGACTCAGCAACAGGGATGTTACCCAGTTTCAGTGATTTCTTCAAGTCTTTCTCTGCCACTGTTTTTAAAACCTCATTTGAGCGATCTTCCAGGACAAATAGCCCTAAATCATCTCCATTTACAGACAATTGATTAACTGTGGACAGATGAATATCTAAGCTCTTTGAGATAAATTTGTATCCCTTTCCAGCTTTATATAGCGCAGCAATTCTTGATCGTAGATCTTCTGAGGGCAATTTTTTGTGTACTGTTTTGCACCATTCTGTGTAAACTCTAGAGATGGTTGTGTGTAAAAATCACACAACCAGATCAGCAGTTTTTGAAATACTCAAACCAGCCCATCTGGTACCAACAACCATGCCACTTTTAAATCAATGAGATCCCACTTTTCCCCCATTCTTATGTTTGATGTTTGAACATTAACTGAGACTCTTGACCCGGATCTGCATGATTTCCTGCACTGTGATGCTGCCACATGATTGGCTGATTGGATAACTGCATAAATGAGTTTTCCTAATAAAATAGAAAGTATGTGGATATTTCCCTGTTGTTTGTACATCATACAGTACATTCTCACTGGGGACTTAGCATAAAGCCTAGAATCACCCTTGCTTAAAAGCTCATTCTTACAACAAGCTTTTCATAGATCCTGCCTCTTCATATCTATGGCTGAATGCCTTACCCCAGATTCTATTACTGCACCTCCCCATATGCAAACATTAGCTCTTCATCCCTCAACAAAGTAGTGTAACAATAAGCAGCACAATGGGCTTAACATTTTGTTTTAACCGTAAGCATCCAAAAGTAGTATCACATTGCAAAGTCTTCTGCAGTTTACACTGGAGAGTTTCACTCCTCCTAACCACAAGGGACAGCAGGAATCACTTGAAAGCCTTCTGGCAGAGATGTGTTATGTAATATTTGCAGTAAAAACTGTTGTCCTATGGTTGTCCCTTTTTCTTCTTACCTTGCACATGTTAGAACTAATATACACTTTATGGAGCTACTGTATCTCTGAAGGCATCCGGATTCTGCAGAGTGTCCAAAACGTCTCCATACAGAGGGAAAATTCTCTACATGACCATTTTTTGTAAACTCACATGGAATTGTATCTCAAATTTTGGTTCCCAGATTGGCCATGTTACAATCTTGCGACAGTTTCCTGATCCAGCCATGATGATTTCAATACATTCTTCTTTTGTCAAAGGCTATCTGTATATGTAATAAAAGCTATGTTTAAAAAATTTTTAAAGACATTTTGCTTAAAAAAAAATAAAAGTCTTAATTCCCCCTTTATATGGAGACTTTTGGGAGACCCTGTGACCAACTGGCTCATACATGAAACCACACCATGGAGCGCTCAATTCTGGACACATACACGATCGTCATACACGTTATGACATTTAGTCTCACCATGAAATCATTAGCTTCCTAACACCAAAACACGCCACACAGTTCTGTCAAGCTACACATGCTGCTCCTGACATACCACACGATCGTCATACACGTTATGACATTTAGTCTCACCATGAAATCATTAGCTTCCTAACACCAAAACACGCCACACAGTTCTGTCAAGCTACACATGCTGCTCCTGACATACCAAAGCTATGTTTCAAAGCTATCATGACCCCTTCTGCTCTCCGGAACTTTCTGATTCACCCTGATGACTACAGGTGGATCTCAATAAATTAGAATGTCGTGGAAAAGTTCATTTATTTCAGTAATTCAACTCAAATTGTGAAACTCATGTATTAAATAAATTCAATGCACACTCAATAAATTAGACATTCTAATTTATTGAGATGCTTGGAGGCTGTTCACTGCTGCTGAGAATGCTCCACACGGACAGCCTGGAAATACACAGGATTGGTGTGGATTGTTTCACTTAGAAACCCTGGAGATGACTTTAAACTGCAACTGCCACAAACATTTTGCTCTCAAGCCTTCAACACTTAAACTTCAACATGACAGACTTCAACATGACGTGTTAGAACCAATGGATCTCCTGGCTACAAACTGCAATTTTTGACCATAGTACAGATAGTAGTACAGATCTAGAGGAGAATTTTTTTGTAAATCTCTCTCCAATCTCTCTCCAGATGAAGAGGGTTGTTCCATTTGGAGTTTGGTTCCTCTCATAATTTCTTCCACATATCATCTTAGGGAGTTTTTCCTCAACATCATTGTTCCTGTGGTGCTCATTGGGGATACATTTAAAATGTAAAATTTGTATTCTGAATTTATATTTTAATACAAAGCTGCTTTGTGTCAATATCCATTGTTAAAAGCACTACAGAAATAAAACTGAATTGAAAATGAATTCATCAGCACCTGCAGCTATGGTCTGCTGTAACTAAAAGATTAAAAGCAACCTGTTATCAGACTGTGGCTAGACACCGAATACCACACAGAGAGAACGTCCTCAGGTCAGCAAGACAGACACAGTCTTTAGCTGGATTGAGACCGAACGCTGTCCACTTGGGAGCAGTCTCTTGAAAAGAGATCACAACACTCACTGGTTAGGAGATGTTGTGGTGACACGGGGCACAGGGAGCATGTGGTGCTCCAGTTGTAGATCAGAACACATTAACCAGCTTGAACTGAGAGGTCACGAGGGCAGAATGAGGTCAGATGGCTCTCTCTGCTGTGCATGAATGCTCCTCAGGTGGGCCAACACACATTAAGCCTTACTGAATGGAAGAGAGTGTGTGTGCTCAGGAGAGTGGCATCTACACCCAGAAGGGCTTCCTGGTCTGAAATATTTATCCCAGGTTATGTAAAAACCTGTTAAGTCTTAGTAGATAATTAGCAAAGAACACATGACTCGAGCTTCTTTAATCACTGTGGATATGTACTAGTGAAGCTGATACAAAGCCACCAGATTGACTAGCTCAGCCTTTGTTTTGATAGAGAATTTTAGGGCAGTTATTCTAAAATGGCTTTCCAGTTATAATTTTATGAAAACTGCCCAAATTGATGAGCATTTATTAGAATGTGCTCATATACATCATCTACAAATAGGCCAATATTAAATAACGTGGTTTATTTCAGATATCTTCAATTACTAAGATTTCATTTTTGGCAGTAAGCACAAATGACTCAAGCATGTGATCCATAATAAAGACCAAATGGCTAAGAGTGCAGACTCGTTTCATACAACGAGGACGAATTACTTACAGGCAAATTAGCACATGAAGTGTGCTGAACTGAAACGAGTGTCTTTTTGCTAGTGTTCATCTAGAGATCATTACAACCTGCAGGTATTGGTGGACATATGACTCAGGGAATGACCTAGTGGGCCAGAGTTTCTGCACAGTTTTGTAGCCAATCAACAGACCGCACAGTGTTCCATGAAGATAAACCTGCAGAGTAGTCTTTGTCATGTCCACTCTGTTCACTATGGTACTTTTTGTGCAGTGAAATAAAAATGAATCTTAAAATAAAATGAATATACAGGTATATCAAGTTATGCAATAAGAACTGTTTCCATACATCCTTTTCCGTACTGCTTATCCTTCACAAGGTCACAGGGAACCTGGAGTCTGTCCCAGGGGACACCCTGGACAGTGTGGTAACCCATCACAGGGCACAATTACACACACCATAGAAAATTTAGAGATGCTAATCAGCCTACAACAAATGTCTTTGGACTGGGGGAGGAAACCCCCGAAGCACGGAGAGAACATCCAAACCCCCAACCTTGGAGGTGCAATGTAAACCCATATTTATATTTTACAATGTAAAATATACATATATGATAACATGATATCATTAATTTAATCAGTTTTTTCTGTTCTTGATTTCCCTCTAAGACTTGGCTCATCTATTGACTATCTATTCGAGACTACATAGCCTGCAGTGACCAATTCTGCACTATTTTGTAAGGGAACCCAATAAGATATGAAGCTTATTTATGTGCACATATACTCACCACTTTATTAAGATCATTTGTAAACCTGCTTTTTCATGCAATTATCCAATCAGCGAATCATGTTCCAGTAGAACAATGTTCAATATCTTCAAAATGCAGTATTCACGATTCTGGACTATTTATAGGTATGTTATTATTATATTATTAATATTATAATACTATTATAAATGTAAGAAAATATTTGACATTGCTTTATACAGCAGTTCGGATTTTCCTCATGCCTAATCTCTTTTAATGTATTCAGACAACACTATGATGGATTTGATCTAAAATGGATCATAAGTTTTTGCACAAACTTGCCAGCTCGAGTGCACAAGGTCATTGCAGCAAAAAAGGGGGTGAAAGTTTCATTTGTAATGAAAACTGGTCTCAGACTTTTGGACCCCACTTTATACTCATTGTAATCTATGCAAAGTTATAAATAAATAATGCAAAAGACAATCAATAAAAACATTCACAATACTTGGAAGCTTCTTGCAGTTTTGTTTTTATTTAAAATAGACAGCTGGCACACTTGAATGGCACTAGGTCTGTGTTTTGAAGCTGCTGTGATGGTGCCATCTGGCTGTACCAACTGGCCCACTGGTTTTATTTTATCCTTTTCTCAGAACATTGCTCCAACTGTTCTTCTAAGCCTGTTTATGTTGACTATTGAAACATCCAGCTTAGTCTGACCATCTACCAGCTGCCAAAATGCAGAGCTGATCAAACTGGTAGACTATCTTTCCCAACTGGTCATTTATTTTCCAGCTACTGAGTAAAGTTGATTGGAAAATATCTGATATTTTCAAATCGTCTTTGAACGTTTGTCGTTCAACATTTTCAATTCAAAATATGTTTCCTTCATTGCCAGTACTCACCGTCTGGTAAAGATGGTCTACCAGTTTGACCAGCCTGCTCTGTTTTTTGGCAGCTGGGAGCACATTTGACTAAGCTGGATTTTTCAGCAGGGTTTAGTTAAAATCCCAGGACTACAAGGAGAGCCTGTTTTTGTCACCTAAGCAAGACACTTATCTGATCATAGGTGTGTGTATGTATGTGTGTGTGTGTGTGTGTGTGTTTACTAGATCCTATCTCAGATCTTATATTGCTTTGGACAACATTGTCTGTGTGAATGCAATTGTGCAACAGTTCAAAAGACGAATTAAAGAAGTGTGCCCCTTCAGACGGATGGTGTTTGTGGATTGTTGTAGTATTTGTGTGCAGAAATCATGAAATGTGAGATTTACACAGACAGCTGCAGATTTCCGTTAGAGCAGCTAACAGTGAGCTCTATCGCCCTCCACCGGGAACGCGTGCGCCGTGATCACGTGACTCAGGCGCCATGGCACAGGCGGTGAGGCGTCTCTGTATCTGAGAGACTTCTCTGTTCTCCGCCGCTGCAAATCACTGGCGATATCAGCATCCCGATTTACCGGAGCCGCGTCTTCTCTCCGCTCGGAGGCTAATGCTCGACCCAGTGATCCTTTAGCGCGTTTGTCGTCTTGAGTCGGATGTTCACTCAGACACTCATGCTGCCCGTTAGGGCTCTGAGACCGAGCCGTGTGTAAGACTCAGATACGGGGAGGAGACCGAATGGCGGAGCGTGATGCATTACCGCTGCCGCTGGACATCCGAGCGCGGATCGCCGAGCTGGAACTGGAGCTATCGGAAGGTGAGTGGCGGTTTTCCCGGTTGACCAGGCCTACAACACGGCGACTTCGGTGGTTGTGAGATGAGGCTGAAGCAAAGCCAGACTAAACACATGCAGCTGGACGTGTTTAAAGCGCCACGGCCTTTCACCGTGTGTTTACAACCTCTGCTTGGTGATCGTGCGCGCGCTGGTATGGGCAAAAGGCGGACCGGTGTGCGCGCGACCTTGGATGACACGAACTGGGCCTTAACGGTTCCGCGTTTTTATATTTGGTACTGGTGTCAGAAGAACCGTGTACTGAGATTTTTGCCAATTCCCTTCATCGCACACACACACACGCGCGCTAATAAACACTCAGTCGTTCTCTTTCATGGAGACACAGTACGCTGTCTGAATGTGAATGTGTGTGTGTGTGTGTGTGTATAAGTAACGGGGTTTGTTTTGTTCACCCTTAACGGTCCTCGGGATCTGACCTGTAGAAATCAGCAGATAAACGAGACACAGATTTGTTCCTATATAACTCACACGCTGCCTCTCTGTTCCGCTTTCTGTGCATTCGAGTGACTTTTGTGTCGAGGGCTGCACGGTACATCGTTTTCTTACCGTTATCACGATTCGGTTTAGGAATGTGATGCAGTGAAGCAGTGTCTTGTGGGTTATACGCCATTTTAGCAAGGTTAGTCAGAAACCTAATCAGACAGGCAGCCAGCTGGTGGAGATGTCATGTGGACTGAGCGTTCTGAGGGCTGGAGATAGAAGTGGTCTAGATATACAGGAAGTCTCTCAGAATGAAGTATTTAACCCACACAAAAAAAAATGAGTTTCTGCCTCACAGCTTCAGGGTTCCAGTCCGATTCTGTGTCCTGATCCTGTTCGTCTGTCTGTCTGCTTGGGTTTTCTTCAGGTTTTCTCCTACATGCGTATGAATGTGTCTGTGTGCTTTAATGAACCGGCCTATTCTCACCTTGTGCCTACGGTTCCTGGGATTAGACTTCAGTTTCTCTGCAACCCTAATCAAGATCAACCAGTTACAATGATGAACATAGATAGATAGAAAATATGTACATATGTGTGTATGAACATATATGTGGTGAGGTGGTTTATTCAAAATTCATGTGTTATCAATTGCCACAGCAGCACCGAGCACATTGCTGAGGTTCTAAAATTGTGCAATGAATTAAAAAAATTAGGAACGAAGACTTTCAGGTAACATGAAAGCCTTAGGTTCTTGTCATTTTTTTCCCTTTCTGAATTACAGAAACTCCAGCCTGTGCTCTTCTTACTAAACCAAGTATATTTTGATTGATGGAATTTGTCATTAGTTTTAAAGAACTTGGGAACATATGTAGCATCAATATAGTATAAGCAGTGCAGCTATTTTTTGCTCATTTGGGGCAAGTGAAATTCAATTTTAATATATTTTGTTTTCTGATATAATACACTGCCTTGTTCTCTATGTAAAAGCATTAACATTTAATACATTTCATTATGTTTAAAGTTCCTTACATCACATCATGTGAATTTGTATGTTGATGTGAATGCTTAGAGCAAACAAAACATTTCCCCATCTCATGGCATATCTACCGTTTCCCCTTCTACAGAACAGCGGTCAGATAGGGGTCCTTTCTCTAATTTAATGACATCTCTGCATGCTTGGCCTTTTTAATTGGTTTTGACAGAAAAAAAGAATAAATAATAATCATACTAGTTAATATAATCCATAATTGCCAAGTGTGATGTTTTATTTTACTGTATTATTAGCAGGAACACATCAAGAGTACAAAGGAAATGGATTCTTACCTTAATAATTATTCGACACATCTGAACAGTATGCTAATTTTAACCGTCAGTAACAGTCGGATAAACATTAGTAAAATTGCTGAGGAGAACAATTAGGCCTCTATAATGTAATGCTGCCACACTGGTTTGAATGATTGTTATCACATCTTGTAGCTCTGCTGATTCTGTATGCAGTTTTTTTTTTCTAGATACTGAACATGTGCTTTGAGTGACTTGTAAAGAATACACATTTTAAGCCACACAGGAGATGAAGAGATGTCTAGAAATGTAATAGGAAGAAGCACATCCAGGTCATTACTGCACTTTGGAGTGCGCTCTGGAGTTTGTCATGAGTCAGTGCCACTGATTCACTTTTAATTATAAGTAAAAAAAAACAAAAAAGGCCAAAATAAGCTGCATCTATTTGAGCCGTTCCTGTGTATGTGAGCATGTTTGTAGCATGAGAACAAAGAACGAACCCAGCCAAAATGGTAGATTGATCCTTTAATGCAACGTGGCATGAGGTTGATTCCTGAGTCTCACTATAGAAATACAGATATCACAAAAGTCTGCAGTATGCAAATGAGCTCTCTAACAAACCATGTTATCTGTGTTCAGTGAGCACTGTGGCCACAGCTTCCAGGACAAATTTTGTGGGTGGGTTAATTCATGTCATTGTAGTAGTAGTATTAACAATAATAGTAATTTACATAACCACTCTTTAAGCATCTTCAAGCATCACCTCTTCACTGGTTTGTTTTCAGATGCTGTTAGACATATTGCTCTCACAGTGTGTAGAATCATACTCATGCTGCTATTTCTGTCCACATCTTGCAGACTGAGTGACTGGTGTTGGGAAAATGACAGTTTTTTGACCCAGGACAAACCTCTTGTGTGTAACTGGGTCAAAGCCAGAAGAATGTTGCCTGCCCCTGTATGGGAGTGTAAGTGTAGGCAGACTGTTTGAGCTGAAGCTGAAGCAGAGCAGGCAAGTTTCCTGTTGATTGCATCATTCCACCAAACAAAAGGATAGAGCTTTTCCTCGTGCGCTGCATAGTGTGCCTATCTTTCTGTTTCTTTGTGGGAAAGAGAAAAGTGCTTGTTAGTATAAATACTCATCTCAGCACCGAACAGATCCGTGTCCGAAACCGTCAAGAAATATTTACATACTTCTGCACAATGATTTATGATGATATGATGGAATTTAGCCTTGATCACACAGGATTTTAAAGCACTGTTTTACAGACTTGTTTCTAAAAATTGTTCGATTTTCTACTGTTATTTAGCTTGTTTTTGTGCACGTTAATATTATGGTACACTACCTGGCCAAAAGTATTTGGACACATGACATGACACCCGGATGTGCTTATTGAGCTTCCCATTCCATAGGCATGGCATTAATATGGAGTTCTCATTTGCTGCTGTAACAGCTTCCGCTCTTCTGGGAAAGCTTTGCGCTAGATTTTGGAGCGTGGCTGTGGGGATTTGCTCATTCAGCCACAAGAGAACTGATGACGTCAGGCGAGGAGACCTGGGCTGCAGTCTGCATTTCAGTTCATCCCAAAGGTGTTAAGTGGTGTTGAGCTCAGGTTTTCGTGCACACCACTTGGGTTTCTCCATCTCAGCTTTTGGCACTCCATGTCTTTATGAAGCTCGCTTTGTGCACAGGGGCATTGTCAACAGGGACAATTAACACAGGTTTAGGCATTATAGCTCCAGTAAAGAGTATTGTAAACAAATATGTGCTTATATGTGCATCCACATATAGTGTAACAGGAGTTAAACGATGAATGTGTGGCAGTCAGTAAAACCCGTTCACCACCACCCCTGATAAATGCAATTATTTATGTCATCACCTACAGGATTTCTAATATACATATATTAGTATAGGCATACATTGTGGAATGAAAAATTTAAAAACTTAACATCACAGGTATAAGCCAAAAACGTTCGGCTGTTTGCTTTTCTCACAAGCTTTTTTTTTTTCTTTTTAAATAGTTATGGGAATTATTGCAGTTGTATCCCAAATATCATATAGCAGATTTTGATTTCCTCTCGGACTCTCGTTGGCTGTTTCTCATCGCTGTACTTGCAGCTAGTCCACACCTTGCAGTTCACTTGCAAACATGCTCGAAAATATCAGAACATCTGTGACCGCTCTTGGGCAGATTTTTGAAAATTTTTACTTTTATTTTAAAAGTACAGAATCTTTTAATCCAAAACATGGTTCGTTCTACCAGAAGGTTACAGACCTGTCTGTAAATAGATTTTTAGCAGCCTAATGACCTCAAAAAATACATCAAAATCAACACACAAAAGCTTGGACACATAATCAATACTTTGCAGTGTTCTGAATCGAAAAGGGCAGAAAAAGAGAGAATAGAAAGAAGCTTGAAATGTTGTTTATGGAGAAGCAGCCTGATGTTCCTCCAGAAGGCTCTCCAAATTACGGGAAGTAGCGCCGTGGTATTAATTACTTGAAGACCAGCATTTGGCAGCAATTTCAAGCAAAAGAATGCTTTTGAATGAAACAATTATTTCAATAAAACTATAAATTTCCACCATGGACATACTCAAACAGTAATGTATTATATGTGATGTTAATTTTAGTTCATTTTATGCCTGTAGGCAGATGTTGAGAATTTAGAGATTTTATGTGAATAGTGAAGTACCATTACACATACAGCAGTGAGAAGGAATGAACAATATATGCTAATTCTACAGAAAACACAAGTTTACTTCTTAATTCTTGTAAGTATACTTCACTTTACAGTTACACAGACAGTCAGGGCAGCTGGAAAATCCAGTTGGGTGTCGCTGTAGGTAAAAAGCCATAAATGATTAAAAACTGGGATTTTTTGCCCATTATATACTTTGAGATCTCTAAATTATGAAATGATGTCATTTTAACTAAACAAAGTGGAAATATATAGGCTTCTTTCCAACCTTGGTTTAGGGTGTACTCAGTGAGTGTAACAACAAAAATCAGTAAGAGTAACAAAATATGTCTGAAACCATGCTAGGAAAGTGTGACGCTAGGTGTTTGTAATGCTAAGGGACTGTTATGCTAGGTACTTGTGATGCTAGGGAAGCACGATACTAGGTATTTGTGATGCTAGGCATTTGTGATGCTAGGGAAGCATGATGCTAGGGAAGCATGATGCTAGGTATGCTTGTCATGCAGTGAATGTCATGATTTGAATAAGCTGTTGGAGAGCTGTGTACCACAGTGAAATGGACATAAGCAGGAACTGTTCCGTTTGTAATCAGATAGATAGTACCGTTGTTTTTCTGTTAGTGGATTAGGTTATAAATATAGCAGTAGGAGGGCTGTCCATTAGACTATCTGGAATAGGATCCTGTAATGCAGTTTTTCCATTTCAGTTTTGGGGGATAAGCAGGCTATAAAAATTACTTGACTTCTGGAGGTGCATGCAAACGAGAAAGATACTTTACCTCAGGACAACTTAAAGCTTTCAAGTCCATATAGTAGATAATGTCAAAATTTGACTACATGAAGGATTTCCCCAAACCATCACACTTATACTTTTTGGGTGTTGTACTTTTTGAGTGTTTTGAGTGTTATAGCTGAACCTAAATCTTCCTACACAGCAAATCAGTCACTTCCTGCATGTGTAGATCCATGAGTATACCAAAGATTTACTAAACTAATGTTGTAACTCATGAGTACATGTACTATTCAGGCCTAATAAAAGTAAACGATGAAAATGAAAAATGTAAGACACAGTTTAAATTTACACTTTAAACCCAAATAATCAACATTAAAAGTTTCTAAATATATATAAAGGCAGTGAAATTAACAGCAGATGTGATTAATGTAATATGTTAAATGTTAATTGAACAGAACTTGACAGATGTGACACATTTTATCTCCTGGTTTTATTGAGAGGTGAGAACTAATTCTACATTCACACACACACAGCAACAAAGCGAACAGAGGCCATTCATGTTCAACGAGAGCTGCCGGCTTTCTGTGACAACAGCAGCAGTGTTGGTGATTAGATGTGGGCGTGTCCAGCCACGTGACACGTTTAATTTTATGCAAATATGGAGCATCTTGCTGCAGCGACTACCAACAGGAGTGAAGGCAGTAGAGCGTGCTAATCCATGGCAAAGTGCACATGCTGCTTTTCCTTTATCTCGTATGATATGATGCAGATACACTGTTTTTACACGAACATTTCATTTTCAGTTTTATCTTAGCCGCAATAAAACTGATTTGAAATGCTAGTTGCCCCACCCACTGATAAATGTTATTACTATGGCAAAGTTTACTGACGACTTCATAGTACAGTGACTGGCATCCTGCAGCGATAAAATCTGTGTGTGAACGTAGCATAGCAGAGGAGACGACTCCCCTTCAACAACTGCTAGATAACTAACCCAGTGAATGTAGTAAGCATTCAGTTTGTACTCAGTGTTTTTTTTTTATTTTTTTTTGTTAATTTAGGCTCTGCTGTATCATGAGTCTTTGTCAGAAAGTGAAACGAGATTAGCTAGCTAATGTAGCCATCATCACGTAGTTTCCACAAACTGGCTGTTTAACAGGAGTGGAATATGACTTCTGTATAATTACATTACGCTGTACTGTATAATGTCCTCATATTCCTTATGTCATCATTTTTCTTTTGGCTGCTGATAAACTAGATGCATACTCTGGGTAAAAAATGCAGACCCTGCAGAGTAAAAGTGCCGCTGTTTTTCACACACTGTGTAGGTTTATATTTTTTATGAGAATTGTAGCAGTGTGACATCTGAATCCCAGTGATGCCGCTTAGACAGAGGTCACCTTGACAACTCATTTTAATGCAGTCCACCATTCGTTTACCTGTAAGCATCCCGATGCAGATTGCACACGTGAGGGACTGAGTTAGTCCAGAGCTAGTCTCAGCCTCTGATGTTACACCCACAGATTGTTGGCTGAATGTCTGATGCACATGTCACACAAAACTGGAAACCCTTCAGGAGTTCTGAAGTCGTCATCTGATTGGTTGGATTCTACAGCAGACGTGTGTGTCGTGTTTTTAATGCTCTGCCTGGAAACAAAGACATCATGACGCTTCGCTTCCCTCATGAAAGAAGGAAGTCATCGTGTTTACAGCTCTGACAATGAGCGACTATTAGGATCAGCTAATTGCTGGATTTTCAAAATAATGTAAAGTTCATGATATAGACTCATTAATTTGCACAACTTTCTAAAGTGAAGGATCTCTGGTTGCACACCGGTCTGTTTTTGTAGGAACATCGATGTTACATTTTCACGCCCATGAAACACGACTCTAAACAAAACGAACTGTGATTGGTTGCTTTACGTGTCAGTCACATGCCCTGTTGGGCGGTCCTTAGCCAATAAAAACTGCCATGAAGTCCAGACCTTCTGCTGTCAGTCTCTACCTCTGACTATCCAGAGCCTTAGTGCAGACTTGTAGTAATGGATTAATGGTGTTATATGTAGTATATTAATGCTGTTTTGTGTCTGTTGTTAAAAAACCTCTTACCCAGTATTAAGGAATACAGCTGAAAAGATTTCAAAACTTTATGCCATGAAACATCTTTTATTTCTGGCAGATTACATCTGATGCCTGATGGCTGACTGGACTGTGTGTGCTTGAATGTGTCAGCAACTTTGTGTTAACAACTTTGGATCTGTTTGCTTGTCAGTTAATCTGGCTCTCACCCAGTCTCTCTCTCTCTCTCTTTCTCTTTCTCTCTCTCTCTCTCTCTCTCTCTCTCTCTCTCTATGTTGCCAGGTGTGTTGATTGCAGGGCAGGTGTTCATCCTGCTCTACAGGTATTTTATGTAAACTAGCGTACACAGACCCCCATCATCTTATTGCTTACCATAAAAAGTGTGTTGGTGTGGATATAGTCATGCCCTAAATCCAGACAGCCGTGAGTTAATATTTTATACTTGAAGTCGTTTACATATTTATTGTGTGCATGTGGGTCATAAATTGAGGAAGGTTTTTGACCTGACCTACATTCTGTGTGTGTGTGTGTGTGTGTGTGTGTTTGAGAGGGAGATGGTGATGTATTCCATATTTACAGCATGTCATGCTACAGCTTCCTGTGTAGAACGTGCACATGTGTATATGAATGAGAAACCCCTAATACTGAACATCAAATTAAAGGGATGAACCCCCGTTATCCTCTACGTGACATTAATAATCAATGTTTAGCATGGCACAACTAGCTTTCCATTTGACACCAAATCAGTTTTCTTGCGGCTAAAATGAAACATTCTGTAGGGAGATTTGATGTGTATAAAATTCAGCAGTGTTTCAGCATCATGTGTGAGATGAAGGAGAAGCAGTGTGTGCTCTTTGCTACGAATCAGTGTTCTCTACTGTCTCTACTTCACCCCTGTTGGTAGTCTCTACAGCAAGTCACTCCATATTTACATAAACTTTTCTAAACTTTGTCATGTCACTGGACACGCCCACATCTAAACGCCAACGGTTACTATATCACTCATGTCACTGAAAGTGGGCCTCTCTTATTGAACACGAATGAGCTCTGGTTTCTTTGTCGCTGTGAGTCGTTGCATGTGTGAATGTAGCTTTAGACTGTGTTCTTCACCACTGTCTTCAGTCTGATCCAGTTTGCAGTTAAGTTATGGATGCTTGTGGAAGATTAACACCTTGTTAAGAGGTTTTTTTTTTAAGTCAGGTCACATTACTTCTGTCTGGTTAGTTATTCAGTCTCAGTATGTTCATCATATACATAACAAGAGGTATGTGTGTGTGGGTGTGTGAATGTGTTTAAGGTGTGTGTGTATGAATGAATGTGTGTCTGTGTGTGTGTGTGTGTGAATGAGTGTGTATGTGCTGGTCAGAAGGAGAGTGAAGTGCAGAAAAGGACAGTGCAGGAGGAAGGATTTGCTCTCTGGATCAGGTTGCTCAGCTGTCTCATAACTCCTGCTTCTATTTTTAATTTCTTCTTGAGTATGTGAATGGAACCGTTTATCCTGGGCCTCATTTTGCATTCCTGACCTAAGAGCTCAGATGTTCCCAATCCACACCAGTCCATGCTGTTGTTCTGTTCCTGCTCTCAAGTCACCTAAGCAGAGTCAAGAATGTGGAATAAAATTCAGGAACAGAATAAAAAGAAAATGTTTCTGTATAGTAGAAATCTGTCATATTTTATATGTATTATAACTTAGATTTATAAATTTCCATCAGTGCCATGCAGGCCAACAGCCTACAACCTGCAACCTCTTTAATATAACATCACTAACACTCCCTTGGCTATAGAACACATTTTATCAGGACAAACAGAACGACTTGCTCTGTAAGATGGACCTAAGAAAATTTGTACAATTTTTATCACAAATAAATTTCAAGACACTTTTAGCGCATTTTTTTGTTGTACAGAATTGCTTAATGTTTTTTTTTTTTAGAAGCTGAATATTTCTGAATGTTTGGAATATCTGAATTTGCATGAACTAGCCATTGAAGCTGACAATGAATTTAAATAACAAACAAAACAGCGTAAGGTTTCTGTAGCACAGGGTTTCACAAACTAGACTCCAAATGGGTTTATTTGATTTATTAATGGGGTCATGAGTAACTCACATTCTGCTCTTGGTTTCAGTTCATTATTTTGCATATTAATATAAAAAAAAGTAGAAGAGATATTTTGTGTGCTGATATATTGAACTGTTGGCGGTCAGTCACTTATTTGTGTCACGTTGGTGCTAATTAGAGAAGTCCGGACTCCAGCTCCTGTATCCCTGTGACTTGTTGTCAATCTCCCCAAGTTCTTGCACTTGCACACTGGTGCTCTCCCACTTCCTGTAGCTTCCTGCACTGAAGCCAATACCTGTCCAGCCCCCATCTAACAGGAGGGAATGATCAAACCCCGCTCTGTACCATTTTCACTACAAACATCTTGCATAGCCTGGACTCGACCCCCCAGTCTTCATGGCACAAGGTAGACATGCTTGAAGACTCTTCTCTGTCCTGTCACCCAGGTGCTGGAATGAACCACCCCTTAGTGTTTGAACAGCTGAGTCACTGTCTTCAAACAGAGACTCAAGACCTACTTCTTCACTAAGCACTTATACGAGCACTTGTCGTACTCTGTGAAGGGGTTTTAGTTGATAGTGCTGTTTGCTCTAGTCTACAAACCACTTCCACAAGTTGCATCTTCTAAATGAACTACATGTAAATATGTAATTACTTAGCAATGCATAAGTACAGAGTTCATACATATCCTCTTTATTATTCAGACAAATGCATTTTTATACCATTTTCAATGTTAACTCTAAATCATGTCATCTTTGCTTGATCTCAGGGTTGATTTTGTGCATGTAAAAGCAGCAGACAATACTCTATAGATGGCCGTCTTTCTGTGGTTGACCCACCCACAGGATTACACGATGATGTCTAACGGCTGATGCTGCAGGGGTTTGACAAAAGGGTGTGACGACAGGGATCTAGATCGTTGGTGTTGCTGTTTAAGGCCTGAAGTCCCAAAACGGAAAGCTGCATGATGGGGCTGCTCCTGTGAAACCCTGTGCTCAGGGCTCTCTGTAAATAGGATCATCAGATTTGTGCACATGCACATTACAGTAAATGTTTCGGATGCTTCAGGTGCTATTAGGAGCCGTGCTAAACTTAGCGTGTGTGCGCGCGTGTGTGAGAGACACCGAACCTTTGACCTGCAGGTTTATTATGCCACATGACACTGTTCTAGAGAGTGGCGATGAATTCATAAACAGTGTATGTGTCGAAATGAAACAGGAAGGTTTGAGGAAGACATGACACGAGGAGGATGTGTAATGTTAGTCTTGGCTTGATGCAAGGAATTGTTTTTGTTCACTGTGCTCTGTTGGAAGTGTTATTCAGCTCTTAGTAGTGTAGAAATATGGTCAGGATAATGGCATGTGTTTTAAGGTGTAACACAATGCCACAGTCTGAATCGGTTTAGTGCTCCAAATATCTGTCTTTGTATTCGGATTTCATCCCAAAGTGGGTGTGCATTAAACCAGAGAGAGGTTTTCCTTTTGATTGTTTTTATTTAATACAGGGTGAAACAGTTTTAACAGGTTATTTTTGTTTATGCATGATCATTTTTAAATGGTGTTCATATATGCCTTTATATCTGTTTACAACAAATCTTTCTATTCTACATTGTGTAAGTGAAATTTTGTCAAAGAATTAAGATCATGATCATCACATACGGTTTTTTGACATTTTTTTAAATAATTGTGTATATTAGTGAGGGTTTGAGTCCCGTCTCTGCCATGTGTGTGTGTGTGTGTGTGTGTGTGTGTGTGTGTGAAGCATGTTCTCCCTGTGCCTCAGGGGTTTCTTCCCCAAGTCCGAAGATATGTAGACTGATTGGCATTTCTAAATTGTCTGTAGTGTGTGAATGGTTGTGTGTGTGATTGTGCCCTTTGATAAACTGGCATCTTGTCCAGGTTGAACCCTGCTTTGTGCCCCGAGTCTCCGGGTGATAGACTGCAGGTTTCTCGTGACCCAGTAGAATAAGTGGTGTAGAAAATGGATGGATGGATGGATAGATGGATTGTGTATATTTATTTAGTTGTTAGATTTAACACTTGCAGTGTTTGTAACAGCTGCTTAGGGATCAGTATTGTTATAGACAAATAAACAAATGTACAGTGAGGAGGCATTGGTGGCTCAGTGGTAGGTTTCTCGCTTATCATGCAGAAGGCCCGGGTTCGATTCCCAGCCACTTGATGCAGTGTCAGGCCCAAGCCCGGAAAAATGGGAGGGTTGTGTCAGGAAGGGCATCCGGCGTAAAACATTTGCCAAGTTGTTGTGCGGACCAATTGGTCCGCTGTGGCGACCCCAAACAGGGAGCAGCCGAAAGCAACTTAAATGTACAGTGAAATGAAATAAATGAAGTACAGGGTTTACAAAAGATGAAAAAGTGATGAATTCAGTCTCATGGCCATGATCTGCACTATGATTTGGTACACTGACATGGCAGCGGAGCTGAATGCTGCTACCGCAGGCTGTTGGCCTGTTCGGGGAGTTGTTACTAAAAACAAGCTAGTAGATCTGTCCAGAATGAAGTGCATGCAGGATAAAAACGACTCATCCCCCTGATACATATTTTTACATCCGTGTACTGTGTTTCTTCCTCTGAAAGCACCTTTAAGTATTCCAATAAATAAATTCCCCTCTGATTACTGCGCTTGTGTTCACTATCCAGGACTTGTTTATACTATGTTTCTAGGCTTTTTAATACTCAGAATAGGTTTGCTTATTTTCAGTATGTTGCTGTATTGGAATTTGGTTGTTTCAGATGTGATGTTGACTTGAATGTCTACTCGCCACATGGCTGATTCAACTATTCAGCTAATTAACAGTCTTTAATTAAGAGTGGTTAACTCTGAGTTGAAGCAGGGAAAACACTACAGTGTGAAGAAATGGGGTTGTCTAGGACTTAGCAGCACTGCTCCTCTTTACTGGCTGCTACTAATCAGTATCTCTGTTTTATGAAATCTTGCCATAATAACGATATGGTGGCTTTAATATTTTATTTCTAATGACTTGTGTTGCTCCATTGTGTTGCATTTGGAGGTCATAAGAGTTAAATAAGGCAATCCAAAGGGCAGGAATAATTAAATTAGCCGTTTGACTCACTACTAAAGCCAGTACAATGCCTTATTCTTGTATGTGTGCCACAAGAACACGATCTGAATTGAGACTAAACAGACATTAGAAAACGTATAAATCCTTTAAGGATTTATTTTAAAGTTTTGTAAAAGTGGTATGGAAATGCATCCCCAGCATATGTTCTGCTTATGCTGCCCTTGAGAGGACACATTACTGCCTTAACACCTTAAAAGCAGCAGATATGTACACCAGTTCCATCCTAGGATGCTTTTGCTTTCTGAATTAGTTGATCTTTCTTATCTAAACAGCAATTGAACCCACTGCGCAGCTGACAGAATTGTTTGTCTAGTCTAAAATACTGTCACACTAACAACTGATACATCCTTAAAGCAGTGTCAAGTGAATGTGTGAGTCTATGCAAATCCAAACCCAGACAAATGGATGGTCCTGCTCTTAACAATTCCACACAGTACTTTTACTCCGAAAATGTATGTTTCGAAGGCTTCTGAAATGTCTCACTAGGAAAAATACTAGAATTCTTTTTTGTATATTAAACTGCAGGATTATAGTGTATATAGCTGCAGTTGAAAAGTTGTGAGATTTTATGGCTGTAATACTGTAAGAATCCACTGAACATCCTGTTTTACCTGCATGGAGCTTGACCTAAACATAGCTGATGCTGATATGATGTTAAAAGAACATTAAGTAAACCAACCCAAAACATTAAGGTGTTGATCTACGTGGTCTTAATTTTACTCAGTGATGGTGAGAACATTAATTAATGCAGGTGTTAATTATTCTGCTTTTATTGGGGGGAGAAAAGAAATCGTACATGTGCTAGTTACATTTTTATGTAAATTATGGTGTTTTTATGTTGTCTGATATAGTGAAAGCATGTACAAAGTTATTGTAAAGCTTTACTAAGTAAATAGAACTTGGGGATGTTTCTGCCACCTGAATGCTACTTAACATATCCTCCAAACAGGAAGAGAGCTATTTGAAGAAAAGCTATTTCAAACATTTGACCTTGCTGTGACCTTATCCCTGTTTGGATCAATTCCAAAATTGAATCTGCACATCTGCTGGTTACAGTGATAATTTCATTTAACTCTTACAAAAGAACCCAAGCTATCATGCAGACAAGAATTTTGGACGGTTGCACAGATGGAAGGACAGACTGATTTCTTCAATAACAGAATTATTGAAAAGGGGTCTTATGTTAGCATCTCCACAAACAGGAAAAAAGCTAGTGATGAAGCCCGTTTGACCTTGCTGTTCCATTGCCCCTGCTCTCGACCCTGGATCCATTCCAAAATCTAATCAGCTCATTTTCACACCTTCCACTGGCATATGTTCAGGGTGATGTGATTGTAAGCGCTAAGCACAAGTGTGTCTCACGTTGTGCTCTGATCATGCAGACTGTGTTTGGAGGTGATCTTGGACATGTATGACCACATAACATTTATCATGTATTATCAGGTATTGTGATACCTGCATACTTCCTGATCTGCGTAATGTAATGTCTTAATTGGAAACTATCTAAAAATGACAAGATGTAGCAGTAGAGTTCTCCACTATGAAGGCTAGTTTATGAAGGTGCTTCTGTAATAGCAGAGACTAAAGCAGCTGCTTTTCATATTGGCTTTCGTCCTCTCAAATTTCATTAGCAGGCCCCGCGATCGAAACCTTTGAAACAGACCAGACAGGTACATGACCCAGGATTTACTGCACATTTCTGCCTGAAAACCAATCCAGCGTGAGACTGATAAATTTGTGCGTCACCCTTCCTCCAGCAGAAATGATGTGAAATCCACATTCAGAATGCCACATGTAAACAGCTGTGTGTTACAGCTGACCACTTTAGAGCGGACTGAGTGAATGGAGCCAGTAATAATTCTGTATAATTCCTACAAGCGTTTATTCTGAAGATGCATTCTTGAGATATCACACTAACCAGATTCAGACCTAATCCTGAAACCTGATGCCTCCACCATCTAGTGATGGAGGCATAAAACACTCTGGTGGAGAAACTCATCCCCCTCCTCATTTCCCGCTTATGTCTGTCATCATGGTTACAGATTAAGCATGTGAGCTGTAAGGTGTGAATGGATGATGATGATAGTAAATTGAGACAATCAGTGATTTTACACCGCGAGTTAGTAGTTCTATAATAATGATTCATGGTCTTTTTATGTCTAAGTATTGTACTATATGTGTAGATAACATGCTGTGCTCAGCTAATGCTCTGCAGATGATATTTAAACAGTGAGAACATTTAGTGCACAAGATTATTCCTATGTACCACACACATTAATCTGTGCTTTTGTTTCCTACATATAAATATCACCAAATCAGCGGGGTTGCTTTGAAAGTTCACACAGTTTGACACAGTTTTTGAGTTCATTTAAGTTTCATTCTGATTGTACTGCACGTTTTTGTCAGTACTCAACACTGCTGTTTAATTTGCAGGGGACATCACTCAGAAGGGTTACGAGAAGAAACGAGCCAAACTCATTCGAGCCTACCTGCCCCATGCACCAGGTACTACACAGTATACTAACTCCCCTGCATTCAGTGAAATGCATGCTGTATAGCGGATAATTAGCTTAAGGTTTTGTGTTTTTGTTTTTTTGTGCTTTACAGGAGGAGCAGAGTCTCGAGTCCCTGTGACTCCTTCATCATCTTCGTTCTCATCTCGTTACCAACGGCGACGCTCCACTGGCTCGCGGGATGAGCGATATTGCTCCGGTAAGGGAAAAAAAAGGTGCTAAACTTCCTTCTCATTGAGGTAATACCTTTAAGTCTTGTATCTTTTAATATGTATTTATTACCTGAAAATGTGTATATGGAGTAAAAATGAATATTTTGAAATGATTTAAGGTACATAATTGGACCTTTTAGAGTCAACACATGCACCTGTTAGATACATGCTATAAAGCTACAAAAGGTGAACATTTGAGGGTACAGCCCCATTTACAGGCAGCAGTACAGTTTAGTACACGTATTTTGTGCATAGGCAAACATACACACACCAGTTTGTGGACATCTGTCAGTCACACCCATGTGTGGTTCTTCTCCAAACTGTTACCACAAAGCTGGAAAGTCACAATAGTTCTGAATGTCTTTGTGTGCTGTAGAATAAAGTTTTCCCTTCAGTACAACTAAGAGACTCAAACCTGTTTCACCATGACAATGCCTCTAGGCAGAAACTGAAGTCCATTAAGACAAGGAAGTCGAGTGGCCTTCACAGAGCCTGCCCTCTGCCCCACTGAACACCTTTAGGGTGAACTGTATTGACAACTGCACTCTAGGACTTCCTGCAGACTTCAGTGTCGGATCCCACTAATGCTCCTGTGACTTATTATAACGGCAAAGGCCGACTAAATCTGGAATGGGATGTTCAAAAAGCAAAAAATGGGTGTGATGGTATTTTGGCCATGCAGTATATCAGTACACACACACACACACGCACACACACACACACACACACACACACAAATACTGCTTTGAAATAATGTAGTATTATATTAATGCCTAATTGTTATTTTATTGTCGTTCTCTTAGATGTTCACTCTGAAGCAGTTCAGGCAGCATTGGAGCGTCAGTGTGAAAGAAAGATGGCCGTCCCCATGCCCTCCAAACGACACTCCCTCGTTGTCCAAACATCTATGGAAGCATACACTCCTCCAGGTCACTATGATGAGGGTGTGTGTGTGTGTGTGTCCTTGAAAAAGGGTTTATATTTCAGTATAAACTGTATATATGTGTGTTTATTAACGGATATTCTAGCAGATAAACGTCAGCCTCAAGAACATCTCCTTCTGCTATTCTTGAAGACACACCAACAAGCCAAAACCTAAAGTCCGTTGTCCCTCTGTTTATACCCAACACGTAGAAAAAAAAGACGTGTACATGTACAAATCCACACAAACAAAAAGTCCCGCCTTCGCACAGATCTGAGCCCCTTTCTTCATATGCCTCATAAAAAGATACAAGACAAATACACTGTAATATTAAATGTGTTTTTTCTGATGTATTAATGTTGTTCATTTGCTCATGTTAAATAATTGTGTTTATATAGATTATGATTTGAAACTAGCATTAGCATGTCAGTGATTGGCTAAAAATAGTAGAGAACACTGTAGCAAACAAAATGACGTGTGTGTGTGTGTCGGACTGTCTGTGTGTTTGTCTGTTTATGCATTCATGCACACACACATCAGTTCCTCCAGGAATTTTCATAGTAATTTTTCTGTTAAAATTTTGGAGCCCGGGGGGCACGGTGGCTTAGTGGTTAGCACGTTTGCCTCACACCTCCAGGGTTGGGGGTTCGATTCCCGCCTCCGCCATGTGTGTGTGGAGTTTGCATGTTCTCCCCGTGCCTCGGGGGTTTCCTCCGGGTACTCCGGTTTCCTCCCCCAGTCCAAAGACATGCGTGGTAGGTTGATTGGCATCTCTAAATTTGTGTGTGTGTGTGTGTGTGTGTGTGTGTGTGTGTGTGTGTGTGTGTGTGTGTGTGTGTGTGTGTGTGTGTGCCCTGAGATGGGTTGGCACTCCATCCAGGGTGTATCCTGCCTTGATGCCCAATGACGCCTGAGATAGGCACAGGATCCCCGTGACCCGAGATTTCTGTTAAAGCGGAAGAAAAATACAATGAATAATTTTGGGAGCCGAAATCATTTCTCAATGACATTTATTTTAAGAGGTTTTTTGGTAAAAATGTTGTGATTGTGTAAAAATGCCTTGTCGGCCAAACCTGCAAGCTATGAATTCATTCTTTTTTAATTGTGAAACACCTACAACTGATGTATTAGTGTACTCATTTGTGTGCAAAAGTCTTTGGATGAAACTGTTGTAGTTAACTGCCTTGTTTTTCCTCCTCAAACACACAATGCTGTGACTCGTCATCATCCTGAGGGTGAAAGGTCCCTAGGAAGAGATTTGGTGCAGCTTGTGGAGGACCCGGGCAGCCGAGCACTTTTTGCGGCTCTCTTCTTCAACCACTCTCTTCCTCTCTCTCTCTCCACACCAATGGATCTGCCAAACAGCACGTGTGGAAGAGGAGGAACACCACACTTACAACTGGAGTACCTGCACACCGGCACACGTGTTTGCTAATCTTTTGAGCCACATCTCCCAGCATCGCCCGCAATGGATCTCCAATGCAGCAGTTTGGGGAGAGTTACACACACACTTACAAGGGGTAAAGCACAGGGACAGTGTTTATAAAATTTGGATCACCAATTCTGAACATTTTTTTTTTTTTTTTTTTTCCCCCCCCCCACATGCAACAAGCAAAAACTGGAGTCTTTACTATCTATGTAATCTTATACACACATATTCTTTCTTTCTGCCTCCTCTCTTTCCCTCATCAAGTCGGCCAAGTTTCTCATCTGTCCCTTAAGAGGCGGGGCTTAAGGGAGATGGGTGTCTCGTTAGAGAACGGTAACGTCGGTCAACGTTCTTATGACTACCAGTCCGAGCGTCCTTGGTCATCGCTGGACTCAGAGGGTCAGTGTGCCAGTGTCAGTGTGTCTCATTAAAGTACGCCTGATCCTGCAGTGTAATCTGTGTTCAGCCTCAAGCGGTGTAATTGTTCATGCCAGCATCAGGAATGCTATGCAAAGTCTCTGTCATCTGTGTCAGGCAGCCCAGTAAAGCATACAGGGGCCTGACTGTGGGTAGGCAGGATGTCCTTGTTATTCAGAGCTAAATATCTGGTGATATACACTGAAATCAGACCCTGTTTGTGTGAACATTATAGTGAACAGATTACTTGTTCACCAAACCTGGGAAATAATCTCATATTATCATTGTGCATTTGCTCCTGTAGATAACACTGGCACACAGCTAAGCAGATGATCTGATAAATTATTTGTCACAGTAGGGCTGGGCGTTAAATCAAGGGAAAAAATAATTGTAATAATATCTCCTGCATATCAATGATAAACTTCTGGAGCAATTTTCTCAGTAAACTGTATACCATAGCACACATGCTTGGCCATGATCCATTGTGCTGTTGTGTACATCATGTATGGGTTAGGTAGTTGAAAGGTGACCTGGGTTCCAAAACCATGAAGAAGAAGAGTTTTTTAGAGACTTTTAGGAGAATCAAACATCCGCTTAAGACGATGACTTTGTAATGAAAAGAGATCACACAGTTTCAGTGATGTGGAAGTTTGGATTTCAGAGGCTGGATATAGAGCAGAATGACGTGTTTATTGTTGATTACAAACAAAGACAGGAAACAAAACAAACCTTTTCTACCAGTTAAGAAGGTATCATTCTATTAAGTGTACAGAGAGCCAAAGCCTGTGGTCCAAGACTACTAGCCTCTGATCTTGTAAATGAGCCTCTTCTGGTAGTGAATCCCCTGCAGCAGTAGCTTGTATCTACCTTTACAATGATTACTCCATATGCTAATATTTATGAGTTTATTTAGCGAAAGACGTGTTTACTGTTCAAACAGTGGAAAAAACTGCATTGTGCATTGTTTTGAGGCATAAATATTACGGCCACGTTGGTGGTGGAGAGTAGCAAGCTGCTGATTAAGAAATAAATAACTGTTCAGAAACAGATCAGACCTGATGGGATTTATGTAGGACTAATCTTCAACTGAGTGTACTTTTTTTTTTTAATGTATTTGTATATTATTGTAAATATGTACCATATTTAATGATATGTAATGAATATTGTTTAGCACTAATGTAAGCTAAGACATGTAGCTGGTTTGCTTAGCACACTGGTTCTGTGATTTATATCTGGTTATGTCATCATATAGATGCTCAGAGCCAGGGAGGTCAGAGCCAGGGAGCAGATTCTTTCGTAACATTATAAAATGAGTTCATAACAAGTTTCTTTTTTTAATTTATGGATTTTCAAATCTCTGTTTTGAAGAGTTGAAAAATTCCAGTTTGGGTTCTGTAGGCAGTGTGGCTGACTAAACCTCCACATGCTCTATTCAGTAAACTCTTCAAGTACTCTTTTGTTGAATAAATTGTAAGCAGTAACAGTAATATCATGCACTCTGGAAGCACTCTCACACACACAGTGTAAAAAGAAAAAGAATATGTTTGTCATAGTTCTAGGACTAAGATATGAGTATTGTTTTTGTCCTGTATACAGACAGTCATCCTGCACCTCCTGACATCACAAGCTGCATGTCGGATCCGCCCCTCGTTACCATGGAGCGCCCGCAGGTCGCCTTGCCAACCAAGCCTATGCCCAAATATGGCAACGCTGAGCTCATGGAGACAGGAGATGGTGAGTAAGGAATGAGTGTGTGTGTGTGTGTGGGGTGTAAAGCTGCCATGGAACAGTTGCATGCATATTTGAATAAAATAATTTATTATAATTATGGCATATCATGTAACCACTAACTGTGGTAAATAAGAACAATGAGCTTTGCACAGCTACATGAGAACATCACCTTTCCCAGTTTGATTGCAGTTTCTTGGTAGAAACTTTTTTTTTAATTAAAGCCTCTTCTCTCAAAAAGACTTTTTATTATAGAAAGCCTGTATACTTTTATGTTGTTTGTGGTTAGTTTCATTTTCAAGCCTGTTGATGGTTAGGATAAAGGAGGTATGTGTCAAAGGAGTTGAAATCATTACTGTTCAGAAGTTTTCATCTATAATGAATAATATACACTGTCCTTCCACTTGTACAGGTGTTCCTATTAATCTGCTCATTTATGCAGTTACCTGCTCAGCCAGCATCACAATGCCTAAAATCATGCAGTTTAAAGAGTTTAAGATAACAGAAAAAGACCAGGTGATTTTATTTATTTATTTATTTAAATATTCAGCTGTCCAGTTTGGGGGAGTCAGTGTCCTTGATAGCCCCAGATTCCTGTGCTTAAAACCCAATGTGATTTTCTGCCGTTGTAGCCCATCTGCCTCAAGGATTCCTGTTTTGTGATTGCTGAGATACTTTTCTGCTTGCCACTAAGAGTTATTATGTGTTATTGCATCCTTGCTAGCAGCTTGGTCATTGGCCAATATGGTCATTTTCCCCTGATCTTTTTTTTTTTGTTTGTTGTCATTTTTTCCCCACATCATTCTGTGAAAACTGTAGAGACTGTTGTGTGTGAAATTCCCAGGAGATCAATAGTTTCTTATCTATGCCACGATCACAGAGGTCACAGGTCAGAACTTTGTTCAGGGTTATACAGGCTATCTGGATAATTTTATACATTGTTCTGCTGCCACATGATTGGCTGAATGGATATTTGCATAAATGAAAAGTTGTACCAGTATTCCTATTAAAGCGAATAGTGAGTAAAAGTGACAAAAAGAGAGGTGACAAAAGGCTACACCAGTTGCTTAATCAGGCCATGTCTCAAGGTTTGTGTATAAGCTCTAATGTGTGTAAAAGAATGTGTAATGTGAAGGTGTGTTTGTGTGTGTGAGTGTGTGTTCATATCTGTGTGTCTTTGATTTGATGTGTAGGTGTGCCTGTGAGTAGTCGTGTGTCCTCTAAGATTCAGCAGCTGGTAAACACTCTGAAGAAACCCAAGAGACGTCCTCTGAGGGAGTACTTCATTGACGACTTTGAGGAACTGTTGGAAGGTAGGGACACAATGATGGTTATATTTGGAACACTTTAATGTCACAGAGAGACATTCATACAGGTTATTGCGGCCCTTTCTGCGTAACCCTCATAGGTTCTGTCTGTTATGTTGTCGTGAAAGTACTAGATTTGTAGAAACAGAACATTAGCAGACGTTATTTGCTAGGAAGATGGTTTGACGAAAACAACACCATAATGCATATTCAGGGCATTCATTTAGAGCTTAACTTTCCTTTCAAGTAAGTAATGAAAAAAGGGAATAACCTCACCAAAGTCCAGCAACCACACGAGAGTAGATAACCACCAAGGACAACGAGAATCATTTTAAGAACTCTAGTTCATTTAGTTGCTTAAAAAATGGGTAATAATGACCCAAGGTTATGCACGACCAGTGCATGCAAAGCAAGGCTTATCACTGAAGCATGTAATTTACCCACTTTTTAGCTGAAGTGCAAAAGGAAGACCCAGGTCATCATCCTGCATAGGCTTATTAGGAGAGGACCTCAGGGACTCCAGGACAAGTGGGAATTCCCAGGCTGGGACTCATGGTGGATGGAGCAACTACAAGTCTTTCAGATAGATTATAATGAGTATATAAGCCCTCTAAGAGATTCCAGCCATGATGGAGCATGGCCTTCACATAGACTTGCTGCTGTCTAGCAGTCCTTGAAGAAGCATTGGTGTTTTGGGAACTGGGGAGTGCATCAGATCTACAGACACTATCAAAATGTTTTCTGTTTATTTGGGACAGTTTCTTTGCCCAGGGAGGAAGCCACCAGAGTTTCCCCCAAAGTAAAAGTAGTCACATTGGAGCCATAACCAGGGCTTTGTGACTTAGTTGTTGAATTCTGTGAAATGTACAGTAGATGGTGAGGCCAGTTGAGGACCATGCGTAGTCGTGTGGGTGAGGATGTCCATGTCTGCCAGCGTACTGATGCCTCTAGCCATCAGAGGAGATCAGGTTGCTTGCATATATCTGGAAAACACCCATGGTACTAAAGAGACACAAAAGCAAAGAAGAGTGACTTGGAATGCCTGCTCTTCTAATGCAAATGCCAAAAAGCACTGGTGTTCAGGGACAATGGGAAGATGGAAATAGGCATTATGTAGATCCACAGACTTTTCATGGCTATTTTGGTAGCAGGTCCAAAGAGCATTCCTGGCACTGTGTATGCCATGCCTGATGCAGTACCATACACTCATCAGTAAGTCATCATTCTATCTGCATTCACTGCTTGGCCAGTGCACAGTTTGGCACAGAGATTTGTTGTGAGCCCACCTGTGATGGAATGGAGGTATGCATATTTGGTATGTATCACTATCCACTCTCACTAGGGCTACTGCCATCTTGCTACTTCACTACTTCAGACTGTATGCTCTGATCCTGGCTTGTTTTTGGACACTGAGGCCAAAATTGGTCTGAGACGGACTTGACTCCAGCTTGAGTGCTGTGTGTAAGTGGATTTTGATTGTGTTAGCAGGCTCTTAGCAAACAGCACACTGTACAGTGAAGGTAACCGCTTTGGCAGTTCTAGCCAGTTGGTACATAGCAGTGAAGCAAAGAAAAAAAATACCTGAAGCCACTTAAGTGTCATGTATGCACAGGCTGACTGCTCAGCTAGGTGATGGATGTGAATGCTTCAAGGAGATGCTGCAGAAGGAAGAATGAAAGGTTAGTGCAGAACCAGGAGCAGTATTAGCATTCTTATTTAACGACACACTAAGTGAAGTCAAGCTAACAAGACTAGCACCAATTGAATTCCTCAGGAGTGTAGAGGAAAGAAGAGGAGATCCACCATGAACCTGTGACACCTTTTATTTAATCAATGCACATTTATTTACTTTTTAAAGATGTATTATATTTTGTTTTCTTTTTGAGTATTTTGCAGCAAAATTCTATTTAATGTATAATTGTATATAATTATGTACATAAAATCTTTGTGTGTGTGTAGGGGGGGGTGTATATTTTTACGTGAATGTATAATGTAGTGTTCATTTCTCTTGCAGTTCGACAGCCTGATCCTTCCTTACCACATCCAGAAGGGGCAGAATCGAAAATATCCCAAGGAGAGGAACTGGGAAGAATTAAGAATTGCCCCGCATCTCTAGAGGCAGCCTTACAGCGCTGGGGAGCCATTGCACCCAAAGCACCATGTCTGACCGTCACACACGCCGGTGCTAAACAACCTTACACACTTACATATGGTACGAACGCAAACACATGCACAAAGAGCCGTGTTTTAACATTTTCATATGTCATTTAAAAAGAGTGGTACACATCTAGAGGAAGCAGTTAGAGAGATCCTTTACTTGTATGATGAAACAAGTCTGCAATGACAAAAGCAGGCTGGATGTTAACATCTTTTTTCACTTTTTCATTGTCAGTCATATAACTCTTCACATGCTTACTGGTCCATCCGTCTCTCTCTCTCTCTCTCTCTCTCTCTCTCTCTCTCTCTCTCTCTCTCTCTCTCTCTCTCTCTATCCAACACACCCACTGTAGAAAAAGCCCTATGTTAATTACCCACAGATGCATGCTCATTCCTACCACTCATTTCCCGGGTTCCACTCTCCAATCACAAACCTGTGCTCGACCACGCCCCCTCCGCCACAGAAATATTAACTCTTTAATATTAACTGCTAAGTTAATGTTAACTTAACAGGAATATTAACTGCTTCCTGTATGAATGGCACTCAGTTATAACTTGCATTGACATACAGGAAAATATAATAGGATATAAGAACAAGATCTGCTCCAACATAATAGCTGACATTACTCAGACTGCCATGGAGAGGCTAATAATACAGTGGACTGGGTGTAAAGACTGGCATCCTGTCTAGGGTGAACCCTGCTTTGTGCCGAAAGTCTACTGGGATAGACTTCAGGTTTATCGCGACCCAGTAGGATAAGTGGTATAGAAGATGGATGGATGGATGATAGGATAGATGGACTGGGTGAAAAGCTGCAAAAAACAAAAGAAGTGGAAGAGCTCACAATTCTTGCTTACATCTTTACTAATCCCACCTTGTCTGTAGTGATCTCCCACTTACAGAACCAATCACCTCAGCATGGCATGAGTCACTGAATTCCCAGTTCACATGTGCTGATTTTGTCTCCCCATGTTGATGTTACCTTGAATATCATAGTGTATCTTAACAGATGCAACTACAGTTTGCATAATCGTAGATTATGATATTGTATAAAGTGCACAGCACAGAGACTGTGGTTTTATGTGGAAAAGAGGTGAGAAATCAAAAATCGAGTTTAATATCAGCAACCTGAATAAATTATTTTGGGTAAATGAATAAAAATGCAAATCTGAACCAATGACGTTTATCATAAAAGAGATATTTTGAAAGCTATGCTTTTACGCAGTTCTATCTGTAGCAGTATTACACTTATACAAATACTTATACTTATACACATATACAAATTCAGTCAAATATTAAATCTTCAAATCTAACTCTGAAGCAAACTCATAAGACAACTGGAATATATTGAAGAGTGACTCATTTCTGCAACCTCTGTTTTACCTTGCCACTTATTACTTTTACACAGTGTGATTTTATGGGAAATGTATTCACTCCTGTCAACTCCCTCCTTCTTTGGAAGTAGTTACTCGATGAGTTTAATGTAGAATAAATTTATCACACTGACTGTATCTGTGTAGGTAAGCTGTGGTCCAGGAGTATGAAAGTGGCCTATTACATTCTCCACAAACTTGGAACCAAGCAAGAACCTATCGTTCGTCCAGGAGACAGAGTAAGTCCCTTAAATCACTTTCTGTTGCTCAGAGTGATAAGCATCCCCAGAACACCACGAACTAATAGTTATTAGAGTCTATCAAGATAACTTCAAGAGCTAAATGTCTGCTTAAACGGTAAATAGAGAGGATGAAGAGACTAATTTTCTTTCTTTACTTCTGTTGTGTGTGTGTGTGTGTGTGTGTGTGTGTGTGTGTTAGGTGGCATTGGTGTACCCTAATAATGACCCTGTGGCATTTCTGGTGGCGTTTTATGGCTGTCTGTTAGCTGAAGTCGTCCCGGTACCCATTGAAGTGCCACTTAGCAAAAAGGTAATAGCCATTACCCAAAAGCCCTACAAAAAAACAACACAAAATATCTAAAATGTGATTGTTTTATGATGTTATCTGCTTGAAAAATGCAAATTAAGCCTACATCTGATTTTCTGTTTTAAAAACATAACTGTTTCTCTTAGTTGTGAAAGTCATGACTTTCATATACCTAGTATTCTTCTGGGGGTTTTTTTCACACTCATATTTTTGGCTCTTTAATCCCCAAAGGATGCTGGGAGTCAGCAGATTGGTTTCCTACTGGGCAGCTGTGGGGTTGCCGTGGCACTGACCAGTGATGCATGTCACAAAGGCCTTCCCAAGAGTCTCAGTGGTGACATTGTCCAATTCAAAGGTTGGAGACTCCGTCATAATATTAACTCTCACTTCAATTGCTTTCTGTATTCTTGACCAGACCAGTCTTTCTGTTTCTTCTGTTCTTCTAGTGTTCTATCCATCTAGCCGCACTTTTCCACCATTAGAACACTTACCGGTTTTCCACCAGTCGGAACTTGTGCTTATGGTTCATGTTTACATTCTTGTTGTTTTTTCCCAGGCTGGCCAAAGTTGTTGTGGGTTGTGACGGAGTCGAAGCATTTATCGAAACCTCCCAGAGAGTGGTATCCTCTAATTAAAGATGCTAACAATGACACGGCGTATATTGAGGTTTACATTTTTTTCCTTATTTTGTTATCTTTTAAAATCTATAAGATTTGTATAGTTTTAAATATTAATAGTTCTGATTATTTATTTATTTGTTTGTTTGTTTATTTTTTGGTTAGTATAAGACATGCAAAGATGGAAGTGTTCTGGGAGTGACTGTGACGAGAACAGCCATGCTCACACATTGCCAAACACTCACACACATGTGTGGATACAGTGAAGGTAAGACACACACATGCACACGGTCAGCTGTACACAGTAACAGAAACACACACTTTTCACTCTTGTTTAAGTAGGAAAACCTTAATATGAAACATGAATAAACAGTTACGGTATGCATGTGTGTGTTTCAGCTGAGACACTTGTGAATGTGTTGGATTTCAAGAAGGATGTAGGACTGTGGCATGGTGTTTTAACGGTGATTATTTATATATCAGATAACTCCACAGTTAAACATTATATTGCATCATTTTAATTGCTTTTTGAATTTCTCACTTGCCGTCCATGTTGCAGAGTGTTTTCAACATGCTTCACACTGTGAGTGTTCCATATGCGCTCATGAAAGTGAATCCATTGTCCTGGGTTCAGAAGGTCTGTTACTATAAAGGTAAACACATTGGCAGCCTTTTTCCCTCCACTGAAAATTGTGTGCTGTATATTATGCTTTATACATTTCTGTATAACATTTAACATCTAGGCTTTATTCAGAATTGAACTTTTTGTGGAATTTCAGTCATGATCTTTTATTGATTTGATTTTCATTGCTGTTTTCTTTCTCTCCTTCATATTGTGTGTGTGTGTGTGTGTGTGTGTGTAGCTAAAGTGGTGTGTGTGAAGAGTAGGGATCTTCACTGGGCTCTGATAGCATACCGAGATCAGAGTGACATCAACCTGAGTTCCCTCCGTATGCTGCTAGTTGCTGATGGAGCAAATCCATGTGAGTGTGTGTGTGTGTGTGTGTGTATTAGGGATGAGTGTTAATTCAGAAATATCTTATCCTGCAACATTAATTCCCTTAAAGATACATCCATCTCCGTGACCCTTTTTCACTCTTCTGCTTCTTCTTTTCTTTTTTTGTTTGTTTTTTGGATGTTGTTCTCAGGGTCAATCTCGTCATGTGATGCATTCCTGAACGTGTTTCAGAGTTTAGGGTTGAGGTCAGAGGTCATCTGCCCATGTGCCAGTTCACCAGAGGCTCTTACCGTAGCTGTTAGGAGGTAAACCCACTGTTTCCAACATACTGCTATAGCTGTGAGAAGACACCTGTGACGTTTCCACTGGAGGCTGAGGGAAAGTGGGTGAGCTGTTGTGATGCGTGGTATGTCTCGTGTGTGCAGGCCGAGTGACAGCAGCTCTAAGCCTGTAGGTCGAGGGGTCCTCAGTATGATGGGGCTGAGTCATGGCGTCATCAGGGTGGACACAGGAGAAAAACTGTCTGTCCTCACGTTGCAGGATGTCGGCTCTCCCATGCCAGGAGGTTAGCAGTGTGTGGATAACAGATCACAATAATCACACAATTATGTGAAGGAGTGTTTTGGAAGATCTACATTTGTTCAGTTCTCTATGTCTGTCTCTGTCTCAGCCCTGATGTGTGTGGTGAAGCTGGAAGGTGTTCCTCAGTTGTGTAAAACGGATGAGATTGGAGAAATCTGTGTGTCGTCCGTTGCCACAGGAACATCCTATTATGGTCTTACGGGCATGAGCAAAAACACTTTTGAGGTATGAAACTTTCTGATTGAATCTAACGATAAATACAAACAGGTGTTTTCACTGAAGTGCGTTATAGTGTGTTCATTTAAATGAATTCATTTAATGGTTTCCAGATTTCAATTATTTTAGTTAATGCACTTGTGATGTGTGTATTGCGTAACTAGAACACATCATCAAGGTATTCATGGATTTATTCATGGATTTTACAAATAAGTCCTTGATTGAAGATTTCACCCCAATGTAGCTTCAGTAAACTTTAGTGATTCGTGACTTGGGTTGCATTATTCCACTTCTTTAGAAAAGATTCTTCTTAATAATGTAATTTAGAAAATACAGTTTATTCAAATTGCCATTTTAACCGTATGATGTTCATTAATATTGCCATGTAATTATGTTGTTCTTTAATAATTTAAAAAATGTGCTGAAGTGTTTCCTTTCTCTCTCTCTCCCCCTCTGTTGTAGGTGTGCCCTGTGTCGAGCAGTGGGGTGTTAGTCAGTGAGTGTGTGTTTGTACGCTCAGGATTATTGGGATTTGTAGGACCAGGTGGAGCCATCTTTGTTGCCGGAAAGATGGATGGATTAATGCAAGTTGGTGGCCGGAGACACAACGGTGATGATATCGTTGCTACTGCACTTGCTGTTGAACCCATGAAGTTTGTGTACAGAGGAAGGTGTGTGTTTTGTGTTGTGTGATGGTTGGCTCTGTAATTCTGTTCCAGTTTATAGAATACAGTACACTGAGTCTGGACACTTGAGTCTGTTGATATGAGCTTAATGAAAAACACTCACCACACCACTCAAACCTCTTAAAATATACTGTATATTTTATGAAGCGTATAAAAGGTCTCCACCCCAGTGCACAGATTGTATGTGCTGTAATGTGCGTCTGTAGGATAGCCGTGTTCTCCATTACTGTGCTTCATGATGAGAGGATCGTGGTGGTGGCGGAGCAGAGACCAGATTCTACTGAAGAGGAGAGCTTTCAGTGGATGAGCAGAGTACTACAGGTACATTTGAGCCATTCTGTAGTCATAATGTATTCCATAATTCTATCAAAATAATGTGTCCACCACTATAGGGTTTATATAAACTATCAAGTAACAAATTAGTTTTCCCTCCTGCTTTGCCTAACACATTTATCATATAAAAGAATTAATATAACGTCTTAATAGAATTTAATGTGTGTGTGTGTGTGTGTGTGTGTTTCTAGGCTATAGATAGCATCCATCAGGTTGGTGTGTATTGCCTGGCACTGGTTCCATCGAATACTCTGCCTAAAACTCCTCTTGGAGGAATCCACCTGTCTGAGACAAAGCAGCTGTTCCAGGATGGAGCTCTGCACCCCTGCAATGTCCTCATGTGCCCTCATTCCTGCGTCACCAATCTGCCCAAACCTCGACAGAAACAACCTGGTAAACATCATTTTTGTGTGTTTGTGTGTGTGTGTGCGCCTGCTTATGTGATTGTGAGTGTGGACTGTGTGTACAGAGTGCTGTATGTTTTTATTTAACACTTTTCTTCAGACAGCATGCCAGTGGCATTATGAGAGCTGCCAATTCTTGAGCTCTTCTGCACAGTTCAGTCTAAAAAGATTCTGTGTCTGTTATTTCTGATGAATGAGATGATGAGAGGAATAAGACAGAGGCTTGGTCAGATGGAATTGTTTACTTATATGGCATCAAAATAAAAACCAAAACAAAAGCATGAACATTGTGAATTAATATTGAAATGATCCATGAATCCATGGTCCAACACTTTGGATCATCTTCACACAAATATCTACATAGCTATAAAAATATGTACAGTATATGTCATCCTGTGCATAATTTATGTTTAAAATAATAATAATAATAATAATAATAATAAATGGGTCCTTGGGAAATGATGTTTTTTTTTTTTTTATCTTTTTAACATGTTTTATATATGTGTTAATAAATTTCCACATCTGTTCATGTAATGGTTTACTTCTTAGGCCTAGTCCAAGTTTTCGTCCAGCTTGATTTTTCATCTGTGTGTGTGTGTGTGTGTGTTGCAGAGGTTGGCCCTGCCTCTGTTATGGTGGGGAACCTGGTGGCAGGAAAGCGGATGGCGCAGGCCAGTGGGCGAGACCTCAGTCAGGAAGACAATGATCAGGTTTGTATGCATGCTCATGTCTGTATCTGACATGTCTGCCTTAATGTTCTTGAATTTTCTATTAGGAGTGAAGTAATGAAAGACGTCGAGTGAATTCCAAATGCAGATGTGTTTGAGTTCTTTATGGAATTCATGCTAACAATTTATAGTGTTTGAGAAAAATGCCAAGACACCGTTCTTTGTGATCTGTGATCTTTGGACACTAATAAGATGTCGTCAGATACAAATATCAGTCTCAAATATGCGTGGGCATTTTATTAGGAATGCCTGTACACCCGCTTACTTCTGCAATTTTACAGGTGGCCAATCATGTGGCAGCACTACAGCTTCAGAATGTAGGAAACTATAATCTCAGTAACTTGATCATGCTTATATATATATATATATATATATATATATATATATATATATATATATATATATATATATATATATATATAAAATTAGATATCCTGGGATTTTCATGTGCAGCAGTCTATAGAGTTTATGCAAATAAATAAAGAATGGTGCAAATAAAACAAAACAATATCCTTGCCTTGTTGATGAAAGAGTTCAGAGAAAAATGGTCAGATTTAATGCTATGCTGTGGTCACTCAAATAAACACTATTTACAGCCATGGTGGACAGAAAAGCATTTTAGAATGCACAACATGTTAAACCTTGATTCTGGATTTGCTACAACAGCAGAAAACCATATTGGGTTCCACTTCTGCCAGCCCAAACTGAAAACTGTAGCTACATTAGGCACAGGCTCAACAAAACCAGACAACTGAAGATTGGAAAATTCCTTGCCTGTCTGAAAAATCTCCATTACTACATTGACATGCAGATGGAGGGTTGAGAATTTAATGTCAACAGCATGAACACATCGACCCAACCTGGCTGAAACAGATGAGGGAGATTAGAGGAGAATCACCAGTGCTGACAGGAAGTCTATAGTAACTCTAAGACTTTCTGCATTGCGCTACAGCCACATGATTGTCCAGTTAGAAACCTACATAAATATGTAGGTGTCCAGTTGTTCCTAATAAAGTGCATGGGGAATGTGTATGACATTTACTTATTTGTAAGAGATCATTCAGGCCATTTAAATACAGCAACGCAAATGACTGACGATATGTAGATGTATAAGATATATTTATTCGGAACATTTTCCTTTTTTTGTGTGATTCAGTTCCTTTTCCTGCCTGAGGTGTTGCAGTGGAGAGCTCAAACTACACCTGACCACATACTTTACACACTCATTAACTCAAGGGTAATATATATACACACACACACATCACCTGACACTGTAAACACTGTGTGTGGTTCTTTAAATGCCACTCATAGCAGAGGATAAACATAAACTAAACTCACCCTACACTCATTTCTCTCACTTTAAATTGTTTGCTTGTGTGTTGAAGGGCGCAGTGGGGAGTTCTCTAACATGTCTGCAGCTCCATAAAAGAGCAGAGAAGATTGCTGCACTTCTGTTTGAGAGAGGACAACTGCGAGAGGGAGATCATGTAGCATTAGTGTATCCACCAGGTAACTTCACATTTCCCATTTTCCTTTTTTTATATTTACTCGTTCCTGGTTAGTCATGAGTGGAAGAGTACATTTTTAAACATCACTGAGAGTGAAATAAGGACAGCCATGTGGACCAAAAGTCTGAGAGCACTAGTGAAAGTGCTTCTATTTTTTCATTCTTTTCTAATTTAATACAAAAAAATGATTACAAATTATTTTACTGACAATGTATTATTTATTGAAATGTTATTATTTATTGCTACATTTTTTGCAAATTATTATTACAATTTATTTACATGAAGTTATTTAGTATGTTCTCGCTTTTACCTTTTTGTGCACTCGAGCTAGCATTTGCCTATAATATTATGATCCTTTTCAGATCAAATCCATCAGAGTGTCATCTATACACATCCTTTAAAAGGACATTAGACATGAGGAAAATCTGACTTTTTGGAAATACTGCAGAATCTTGAATATAAAATGTTCAAGATATTGAGCATCTACTGTCATAAATGACTAATCTTCTGCTTATTTAAAAATAAATAAGTTAGATAATGAACTTAATCTTAGATAAGTAAGCTTTTCAGTGTGGACTCAGATTTTTGGAGACCATTATAACTTCGTATGCACTGATGTGTGTGTATTTGTGTGTCACAGGTTTAGATCTGATTGCTGCTTTTTACGGTTGTTTGTATGCTGGCTGTATCCCTATCACAGTCCGGCCACCTCATCCCCAAAACATCTCTACAACTCTGCCAACTGTCAAAATGATTGTGGAGGTAAATACACCAACACATCCTTATACTGGAATGAGAAATCTATATATATAGACGGTTTATTTATTAATTTTTTAATTTTATGGAATTATAAGTACAGCTCATGCAGTGAAGGGCTTATCAACTAGGGGACAAGGGTCCAGGTTTCAGTTTTTGTTCAGTGGTCCATACTGACTATTTACTGCAGCAGAGCAGATCAACATATGAAAGAATTTGCGCATAGTTCTGTGACTTTAAACTTGAGCAGTTTCCATACCAGATCTTCTGCTCCAGTCACACATTATTGTATATTACTTCACTGAATTTCACTTATATGATCAGAGACTAGCTAACGTACTGGACACTGAGTATTCACAGACTATCATAGATCTTTCAAGAGGTAAAATAAAGTGTCTGCCAAAAACAAAATATAACCACTTGGAACTGTTTTATTTACAGCCCTGAACTTTAAAGTTTAACATTGACAGGTACATTTCAGCCATGTTAGTTTGGTTAGTTTCAATTTTTGTTGAAAACTTCTGGTCTATGCCGCCTTTGAAAAGACTTTAACGTTTAGATCACTATAACAAAAAGCCTACATTAGTCCAACTGTTTTTTATATATGGCTCAAATGCCATGAAAGCCAACATTACACATATGGAATATACACTGATTAGCCATAACATTAAAAGTGTGGTGAAGTGAATAGCACTGATTATCTCAGCGTGTGGTGGCTGGATGACTGGGTCAGGCATCTCCAAAAAGATAAGGTCTTTGAGCAGTTCCCAGTTCGCAGCCATTAGTACCTACCAAAAGTGGTCCAAGGACGGACAAATGTTGAACCAGCAACAGGGTCATAGAGCAATGTGGAGAGTAGAGTGCATTTTCCTGGGAAAAATATGGCACCAGGATGCACTATAGGAAGAAGGCAAGACGGCAGAGGCAGCGTGATGCTCTGAGCAATGTTCTGCTGAGAAACCTTGGGTCCTGGCATTTTAATACATATTACATACATAAACATTGCTCCAAAGTACAGCCCTTCATCACAACTGTATATCCTAATGGCAGTGGCCTCTTTCAGCAGGTTTAATACGCTCTGCCACACTGCAAAAATTGTTCATGAATGGGTTTAGGAACATGACATAGAGTTCAAGGCTCCAAATTCCACAGATCTCAATCCAATCGAGGATCTGTGGGATGTGCTGGACAAACGAGTCTGATCCATGGAGGCCCCACCTCACAACTTACTGGACTTAAAGGATCTGCTGCTAACATTTTGGTGTCAGATACCACAGCACATCTTCAGAGGTCTTGTGGATCCATACCTTGACGGGTCAGAGCTGTTTGGGTGGCACAAGGCGGACCTACACAATATTAGGCAGATGGTTTAATGTTATGGCTGACTGATGTATTAAAAATCACACTGGTTAAATTACTGACTGTAAAAATGATTGTGTTCTCACATAACTGCAGACACTTAACCACAATTTTGTGTGTGTAGGTGAGTCATTCGGGGTGTGTTATGACCACACAGGCAATCAGTAAACTTCTGAAGTCTAAAGAGGCATCAGCTGTGGTGGACCTACGATCATGGCCACCTGTCCTGGATACAGGTGAGTGTTGTGTGAGAAAAATAATTAGAGCAAACAGACTAGTGAGACTTCATGTTTACATATCTATATATTTATATATATATTTGTGTTTGTGTGATTAAGATGATCTGCCAAAGAGACGGTCTCATTTGCTGTATAAACCATGTGATCCTGAGTCTTTGGCCTACTTAGACTTCAGTGTGTCCACCACTGGCATGCTTGCTGGTGTAAAGGTACTTACACACACTCACTAATCACAAAACATGCTAAGATGAATGTACACAAAATTCCTGCTTGTAATGCTTTTAAAGAGATGGATATGACTTGACTACATCAGTGTTTTGACTCAACAGCACACTGGATATGAAATGAAATCTTGACTAGAATGTCAAAGTACATTTATTAAAGAGTTTATCTGTATAGAGTATATCTGATTGCATGTGAAATTCAGTCAGACATGTGGCCTTTCATGTAGGAAACAATGCTTTTTTTATTCTTTTGTTCTCATATTTTTGTATTATGCAACTGGTTTCTATAATTCGTGGCATTATACAATGTGCAGCAAAACATGATTCACAAAGGAGCATCATTGCCAGTAAAGCAAATTAAAGACCAGATAATTGCATTTGGTCTTTAATATCACAGTCTACTGATATTAAAATTTCTTAGCTTGGCAATTTGAAAAGACCTGTGAGATCAACAGTTATATTCACATACTTTCACGCTTACTGGTCCATGTGCAGAGTCTGAATCCCAGTGAAAGTGATGCTTTTGGTTTGTTTGCTGTTTGGTTTAGTTTCACATTGTTTAGTTAGATTAACATTATTAATCTAACCAAAAATAACCATAACACACTGGCTGAGAGGTGTGTAGGGTTCAAAATGTGCTTGTAAACATTCATACTTTCATTTATTTGTCAGAAATACAGCAATGGAAAAAGTTAAAGAAAACTTGCCATAGATTTGACAAAAATGATAACACAGTCAGCAATCAGTAAATTACTGGATCATTTTATATATATGGTTTAAAGCATTAATCTATTCACCATTTATTTTGTAAGTGTAAACTAAAAGATCTGCCAAGATGCAAAACATACCAGTAGAAGATGTAGATTACGCATATGAAGCTGCCCTTTACCTCCAACTATAACTCCTGACATACTCAACTGAACACTGGAGTGAACTTCCTTTTGCATCAGGACTCCTCTGAACCCTGCTAAACACCCTGTTATCAGGGCCAAAAGTGGAAATTAATCTGCAATTGACTTAATATCTGAATGTTGCCAGATATACATTTAAAATACATTTCACAGAAGACTTAATAAGAACTGAAAATATACAGGATACAGAGTGTCTGGTTAAGTCTGTTGCTCACAGAATTGAGGCGTCACAAATCAAAATGCATTTGCATTGATTGATTAATGAAAGTTTCCCCAATTTGTCCAATCCCTGATGACCCCTTCGAATGATTGGCTAACATAATGAAATGTATTTAGATTCTGCACCTCAATAATGCATTTTAAATCAAATGTGTGTTATTACAGAGCCAAAATGTGTGATCCACTAATATAATTTAGTGTAAATGTAGTCAATGTGGTTTGATAATTTTCTGGTGGTAATGACGATAATGACATTCTGTCTCATTTTTGTCTCTGTCTCTTCACCCCACAGATGTCTCATAATGCTACCAGTGCTTTATGTCGCTCTATAAAGTTGCAGTGTGAGCTTTATCCCTCCCGTGAAGTAGCTGTGTGTTTGGACCCTTACTGTGGATTGGGCTTTGTCATCTGGTGCCTCTGCAGGTAGAAAAACTCTTTATAGTCGTAAAACCCGTCCTCTCCTCAGCCCACTGAATTCTAGTATGAGAAAAGTGAAAAGATAAAATGTTGCTTTATTGCAAATCTCTTGCTGCTTAGAGTAGATTGCAGCTTGATTTAATAGGGAGTAGCAAGAGAGGTAACAGAGTAATGGAGGCAGAGGAAGTACTATTCAGACTGGATACATTTTCGATTTTACATCTTCTTGCCAGAGAGAATGTATGTTGCACAGGATAAGTGAATTCTGTTTAAAATACAAAGATGAGTGCTTCCACAATGTATGCATAGCCACCACCCACAAAAGTTTTAGTGTGTATGACTACATAATGTTTATTATAATTGCTGATTGTAGTTTGTTTTTTTTTTTTTTTATGTTGCATATATAAGATTTTACTACCATGTTTGGCTACCAAATTTGGTTTATAAATGGGAGACAATAGAAAAAGTGAAACCTCCTTATCTTACAGAATCTTTACCAACATATCAATACAGACAGGTTAGATATTTATTACACCAGGTCTTTTATGGTGGTCATTTTATAGTAGCAAAAAAAAAAGGTTTTTGTTTTTCTACTGGGTCGAAAACCTCGCAGCTCCATCAGTAATACATGCATTGTTCCACCTCCACATATAAAACTAATCCTGAATAGGGTTTAAAATGGTTTTATGTTGTTATGTTTATATTGTGTTTAATTAATGAAATGTGTGGTATCTATGTGTGCAGTGTGTATGCAGGGCACCAGTCCATACTGATCCCTCCAGCAGAGTTGGAGGTAAACCCGGCCCTGTGGTTGCTCTCTGTCAGCCAGTTTAAAGTGAGGGACACTTTCTGTTCTTACTCAGTCATGGAGCTCTGTACCAAGACCCTTGGCACACTCACTAACTCGCTCAAGGTGTGTATCTACACACGCACACAGTAAGTCACACACAGTCCCTTTCACAAACGCGAGACTCGCGTGTATACTATGAATGACAGAATCCATTTATAAACACCACTTCTAACTGCAGTACCTTAGCTTAGTACTTTTCAGCACTCTTGTGTATTCCTTGTAACTTTTACTCTTTCTCCCTTTTTATCTGTCTCTCAGGCACGTGGACTGGACCTGTCCCGTGTACGCACGTGTGTGGTGGTGGCAGAGGAGAGACCTCGCATCTCTCTGACTCAGTCCTTCTCCAAGCTTTTTAAAGATGTGGGGCTTCACCCTCGTGCTGTCAGCACTTCCTTCGGCTGCAGGGTGAATCTTGCTGTGTGTCTGCAGGTCAGTCAGCGCACACAAGTGGACTGTGTTAAATTTAGCAACATTTATCAGAAAATAATACAGCTTCCTTAATTTAATGGATTCATAGTCACCATATAATAAATATATTGACTGCATAAAGGTGATAAAATAGGTAACCTTGAGGAATCCTTGTGTGAAATACAAAAAAATAAATGTTTGTAGACACTCAACCATCATAACTATATGTGGGAGTGGCCACCCACAATCTAGCCACAAAGATGGAAGCACACAGTTGTATAGAATGTTTCTGTATGCTGAAGCATTAGAATTTCCCTTCACTGGAACTAAGAGACTCAAATGTGTTCCAGTATGACGATGTCCCTGTACACAGAGAGGTCAGTGAAACATGGTTTATCAAGGTTAGAGTAAATCAACTCAAGCGTCCTGCACAGAAACCCGACCTCAAACCCAATGAACACCTTTGGGATGAACTGAATTGCTGACGGCACTCAGACCTCGCCAGCGCCTCTGCACCTCATCACACTAATGTTCTTATGGCTGAATCTAGTGGAGGTTATTATAATCGTACACAGAGAACTAACTCAGGAATGGGATGCTCAAAAAACGCATAAGGGGTATGATGGTCAGGTGTCCACATACATTTGACTATATATTGTATATCTGACGGTCCCATTGCAGTATTTGCTTAATTTTTTCATTATAATGGTAGCACATGGATTTTATATTGTTAAACAATTTAGCATCTGATGTTAAAAACAAGAGCAGGTTTTGATTCGTGTATTGAGGTGTGCAATAATAAAGATAAATGCTTGAGACCTCTTATGTGACAGTGTGTGCGTGTGTGTGTGTGTAGGGGACCTCAGGACCAGACCCCACTACTGTCTATGTGGACATGAGAGCACTCAGACATGACAGGTAGCACATCCATATGGCCAGTTGATATGCTTTCTGTAAGTAGAGTTTGTCTTTGTTGTTGTTGTTTTTTTTCATCAGTGCTGTTATTGTGTGTCTGTGATGTAGAGTACGCTTGGTTGAAAAAGGGTCTCCACATAGTTTACCCCTCATGGAGTCAGGCAAGGTCAGAAATCAAATATGCAACCTTTTTTGAAAGTACTTAAAAACTTTAAATATATCGTGTGATTTGATGAAAATGTTGTATTTGATGAATAAACCTTTTGCTTGGATATGCAGATCTTACCAGGTGTCCGGATCATCATCGCCAATCCAGAGACGAAGGGGCCAATCGGAGATTCTCATTTAGGAGAGGTTAGACCAATCAAAGGCTGTCGTAGAGCAAATGCATAATAACATGAAATGGAGATTCTGGAATTGATAACTTGTAAATATAGGCGTATGAGTATATATGATAAGCATATGGAAATTGTGTGTGTATGTGCACGCAGATATGGGTGCACAGCAGTCAGAATGCTAGTGGATATTTCTCCGTATTTGGAGAGGAGAATGTGCGCTTGGATCATTTTAGCGCCAGACTCAGTTTTGGAGACACACAAACTGTCTGGGCGAGAACCGGCTACCTCGGCTTCCTCCGCAGGACAGAACTCACTGACGCCAGTGGAGGTGAGTGTGTATGTGTTGTGATACATCTTTAGTGTGTGATGTCTGCACTTGAGTTCAGAATTTTAATTTTCTCCATAATATTATCTCTCCAATCATCACCCACTAGCTCTAGTTGTTAAGTCTGCACCCCCTGCCCCCCCCATTACCCCAAACACACACACACCCATTACACAGCTGCCAACTGGAGAAAGGTGGGCAAAAACCGGCTTCCTCTGAGGCACGTAAAATTAACCTCAGCAACTTTATTTGAACTGTGTCACAGAGCAGCATAACAACCTTGGAGAAAGCCTGTACACCCCATTCTGTATACATGAGTTCACTGACACCCTCTGTTGAGTAATGTTACTGTGACTGACAGGGGAGAAGGGAGCACACTGACCCTCTAACCCAGAAGCATTTTGTTCTCTTGACGTTCGGCCACGGGCTCAACTCAACTCACCTCACGATCTTTCGACTGGGGTGAACGCTTTTTGAGGGCCTTCCAAAATAATTGGTTTTAAAACGTTTTAAAATGATCTGCACCCTTAAAATAATTTGTGACACTGTACCTGTAGTGAATAACACAGAGTGTTCCAGTAAAGTTTAGCAAGACTGAAGACACTCCTCCATACAGAGTGAACAGATCTCTTATATTTTTACATTTGTGCATGTGAGCTTGCCTCATCAATTCATACCACAGGGATTCATTAGGGTTCAGATCAACAGAGATGGTCATTGCATACAATTTGTTCTGAAATTCTTTGTCCATTTCTGTGCTGATTGAGAAATATGTTTGCTTCATCATCTTGTTAAAAGTTCTGTGGCCAAGTCTGCGCTCCTGGCAAAAGCAACTAGGACTTAAATCCTTAAATATCCTGGTAACATATGTTCACACTGTTCCTTATGGGTATCTCTTATTTTGGGAATAATATTTCTCAGATTGCTTTAATTTGGAAAAAAAAAAAAAAAAAGTTGATTATTGTGAGGGGTGCACGGTGGCTTAGTGGTTAGCACGTTTGCCTCACACCTCCAGGGTTGGGGGTTCGATTCCCACCTCCGCCATGTGTGTGTGGAGTTTGCATGTTCTCCCCGTGCATCGAGGGTTTCCTCCGGGTACTCCAGTTTCCTCCCCCAGTCCAAAGACATGCATTGTAGGTTGACTGACATCTCTAAATTGTCCGTAGTGTGTGAATGAGTGTGTGTGTGTGTCCTGCGATGGGTTGGCACTCCATTCAGGGTATATCCTGCCTTGATGCCCGATGACGCCTGAGATAGGCACAGGCTCCCCGTGACCCGAGTATAGATCGGATAAGCGGTAGACAATGAATAAATGAATGATTATTGTGATTTTTTTTTAAATAGAACAAATACAAAGAGTTTATCCTGTTTGAGTGGATATGTTGAATTATTCTGTGTAATGTTTTTCACTGAGTCTTTTGCTTTGAATGAAGAGTTTCAGTAATTGTGGGCAGCACTGTAGCTGGCTTCTCAATATATGATGTCTTGCTCTTTATCATTTTATTCTAAGCATATGCAGGGATATGTAGATGGTTAGCACGGTTGGATCTGTGTACATCATTTGTGATGAGTGTTTGAAGTGTGTTTGACAGAAACAATGAACAGAACACTAAATGCACAGGATGTCAGAACAGCATGCTTTCGTACTAGTTAAATTTGAAACTTGCAAAATGTTTCCAAATCCACACAAAAAATGGGGTAAATTACCACGGAATTGAGATGTTCACATGGAATAACATGATTCTGTACATTTGAATCCTTTATTTTCTTATAAATGTACTCAAGCTACCTTTACCCATGGTGCCAATAATTCTGTAGTTAAGTTTATCTTTATCAGTTGAGTGAGTGCTGCTTTCTGCATCGCAATATGTTAATTTTTTATTATTTATTTATTTATTTTAAGTGTTACTGACTGTTTTGGACCTAATAATGAAATTAAATCAAATGATTTAAACATCATATTTTCTGTACATGTTTTCTTGTAGAGAGGCACGATGCTCTGTATGTAGTGGGAGCGTTGGATGAGGCGATGGAGCTGAGAGGGATGCAGTACCACCCCATTGACATTGAGACTTCCATCATCCGCACCCACAAGAGCATTACAGAGTGGTGAGTACTCACAGAGATGCACATTACTAGTAATACACTAATACAGAAGCAGGTGTATTGAAGATTTATGCAAGAAGCTTAGTGCACAAACAGAATAGTTTGGCTCTCTCTAGTGTGTGTGTTTTGATCTTGATTGCATTCTCAACTTGATTTCTGATTGTGTGTGTCAGTGCCGTGTTCACCTGGACTAAGCTCTTGGTTGTGGTGGTCGAGCTGGACGGTTCAGAGCAGGAGGCCCTGGACCTGGTTCCCATGGTAACCAACGTAGTTCTGGAGGAGCATTACCTCATCGTGGGTGTGGTGGTCGTCGTAGATACCGGCGTTATTCCCATAAACTCACGTGGAGAGAAACAGCGCATGCACCTGAGAGACGGCTTTCTCGCCGACCAGCTCGACCCTATATATGTTGCCTACAACATGTAGAAAAGACAAACTCAAACAGTTCCAAAAAAAACTTTAAACATGTAGAAGGACTGAGCTGAGTGCATAGACATGGCCTAAAAATGCAGAAAAACAAACATTTAACCCTAAATATGGAAACCCACTGATAGAAACATGCACTTTCTCCAACACACTCCCATATAAATGGCTTAAAAATATGTAGAAACACAGGCATATCCATTTATGGAAGCTGAAAGCACTAACCGATAGAATGCAAATAATTCAAAAGTGGCAAAAGCCACTACTAAAGTAGTGGATTTTGCTAAAGTAGCCATCCACACACACGTAATGAGTAGATATGTGATCACAGGATTATTACCCGTCTGTAGTTAAACAGGTTGCACTTTTTGTCTCTACACACACACATTGCCATACACACAGGAGAATATGCATTTTTTACTGCATGCAGCGTTAATACAGTTTCCAGTGACTACATTGAAGGACACAATGGAAAGAATGTGTTGCACGCAATTTACCACATGAAGCCAATCCAAAAGTGTAGCTTAAAAAATGATGTTTAGCAGCCAAACTATCTATTCCAATTAGCCAACAAGACATTTCTCACCTTTTTGCAGCAGGTTACAGAGCCCGCAATCAGGACGTGTGCTGATGCAATAGACAGGTTTACAACGTTCCATGCAAAATCAAGTAACATACACAATCAAGCACTCACCCATATATGGGCCATGGCGCCTGTGTATATAAGGGACTTGGAGATGTATCTTAAATTTCTTTGGTGTTTGTGTTCATGTGCAATTCATTGTTTTGCTAGTGTTGTTAATTTTGTTAATCCTGCAATATTTTCAAGTCAGGGAATTTTATAAGATATTTACTGTCAAGTCTGACATACTGCTCATATTATCTGAAGGCTTTCTTTCTTTCTTTCTTTTTTTTTTTTTTAACATTTGGTGTTGCAAAAGTAGCCGTTTTATACGAATACATATCAAACAAAACATTTTAATGACCTATTTTCCTTAGTATGTTTTAAATGTGATTTGTGCACAGGTTGTTCTGTTTGTCATCCCTTTATTTTATGCAATAGCATAAGTTATTTTTCATGTTCTTTTATATTTTCGTCTGTCTTCATGGTTCCGGCATCTTGTGTAATAATATCCAACACGCAGATACATACATGTGTATATTATGTATAGCTTGTGTTTATGAAGATGACATAAAGCACTGCTTCCTCTCTGTTCTTGTATGTAGCTAGGGTGGAAAAAGAACGAGGCTCCACAAAAAAATAATGACAAGAGGGACGGAATAACAGTCAGAGAGGTGGAGATCACTGTGTGTGTAACTCCTGGTTCTTTTTTTGTTTTTTTCGTGTCTTAAATTTCCTGCAGGACTATGAGCTGTGGGTTCTGTCATTATGGTAAAAGCGAAAAAAGATGTCTTTTAAAATGTCAATAAAATATTTTCTATTATTCAGTAAAAGCAAGAAAACGGCTCTCTTTCTGGCATAATTGCTTCTGTTTAGATTTCTTTCAGTCTTTTTCACTTTCATTTGTTCATTCATTTTAATGTTTCGTACCATTATTTTAGAATTGCTTTAAAAAGGTAGGTAGCGGATTAGAAGATGTGTTAGAAAGTCATTATACCATTTATATAGCAGAGTTTGAGTAGAACTTTTTACTGTCTGAAAAGATGAGTCACTCTTCACTCATCTAATAAATAAATGTGTATGAGTGGATCTAATCTAATAAAAAGTTGATCTAGAATGAATCTGAGATTATAAACTAGGAGGTAAGGAGGATGAATTGTTAGTATGCTGTAAGTGAAATATTACTGAGGGTTGATTTAGAGTTGTGTTCGATTACTTTTTATTTTGTGTTCCATTCAAGTTCCATATGTTCAAAACAAAATGGATAGATTTAGGGCTATGGTAGATCTGTGTGTCATTGGTCTAACAATAAATGTTGAGATTTAAGTGTTGTGAAGTAACCGAGAGGGAGTATGTAAATAATAAAAAGAAAGGTCCCAAGCCTCCTTCAAGAGCCCCTTGAGAAACACTGGAGGGAGTAGAGCTGTGGTCTAAAGACAGAGACAGTCTAAAGCCCTTAATCCTACTAGTGTCATAGACCTGGATCTGACAATTTAAGGATAATTGAGGGCTCCAGATTGTGCAGATTTGAGAAGGTCCAATGCGCATATTACAGAACACATACTACATGTGACTTAAGCAAACCTAGTATAATGAAGAAGATTCTTTGTCACAAGAAACTGCCATAGTCTGCTAACAAGTTCACTTTGAATATATTATTACTAAAGAATGCACTAATTTATGGGCTCATATGGGCTAACACTCTCCCCTTACCTCATAAAACCATGTAAATCATTTTTTATGCATAATCATTAACTCATGCTGAGAGTATTTTATAACCTAAATGTATTCATATTAATTAAAAAGGCACTGACTCTTCCATCAGCTATCAGATAACGGTTGTCCTTGACCAATATATGAAAATAATCATTTGAATAAATCTGTATCCCCCCCTCTCTCTTTGTCGAGTTACACATACTGACCCCTGAGATGCCAGTACTACAGGTCTCTTTTGCTCTCTGGACCTGCTTGGACCCTAATGGTTGGAGTTATCATCAATTAGAAATCACTCACTGCTGAGGATAGTTCCATGTGATCAGCCTAAAATACATAACACAGGAGACTACTGTGGGCTCCAGAGAGACAGAGACAGAGAGAGACAGACAGACAGACAGAGAGAGAGAGAGACAGACAGACAGACAGACAGCGAGAGAGAGAGAGACACACACAGACAGACAGAGAGAGAGAGACAGACAGACAGACAGACAGACAGACAGACAGAGAGAGAGAGACAGACAGACAGACAGACAGACAGACAGAGAGAGAGAGAGAGAGACAGACAGACAGACAGACAGAGACAGACACAGAGAGAGAGAGAGACAGACACAGAGAGAGAGAGAGATCACAAGGTGGCGCACTTTAACCGCAGTTCTCTCTCTGTCTCCATTACTCACTGTTCCGCGTCACAGCTCTGTTGTTGTACAGTGAGAAGGGGCTGGTCCTTTAACATGTCGTTTGGGTGTGTGCCTGTGCCCGGACTATGTGCGTGTCTGTTCGCTGCCCCGAGGAAAGGCGCACGCCTGTGGCAGGATGTGGAGAGACATTACCATACACGACCGGAGTGCGACGCCATGCTGCTAGAGCTTGCGCTTCCGTGCGAAAGGCAGATGTGTAGGTAGGTCACTTACTGAGACGTGGCAAGCGCTCGGCGCCGGTAAAATGGCAACCGAAAGTTTTTAACAATTGCAAATTTATTACATAAGTACGTGAAAATTCAAGCCCCTCCTTATTAGTCAAGGTCAGGCGAGGACGCTGCGTAGTTTTCCAATCAGCCGAAAGTGATTCAATCATCAGCAATTTCAGGAAGTAGAGGAACTGCGCGGACGATATGAGTGGAGAGTAGTTTCTCCAGGTAGTGTGCACTTTAATGAAGTTATTCTTTACATATCCTGTATTTAGACAAATCTCGTTTATCGCTTAGACGAGGTTTATCATACGGATTGTAAATGACTACCACGGTAAATGGATCGGATCCCAAATGGACTGGAACTGCGCCTCGAGCCCAGGGTCCGAACCCAAACCCAAACCCTTCTCCATCCAGAACCCAACTGGATCCACCGGCAGACTTGGAGCCGTGCAGCGATCCTCAGACCGCCATCTCAGATGCCAAAAACTCTGGACTGAAATTCGCCAAGTCGTTCCTGCTGGTTTTCCCTGTTTATGTATTAGGTTATTTAGGGTTCAGTTTCAGTTGGATCCTTATCTCACTGGCCGTGCTGTTTTGGCTCAGACGGAACCAGGGAGCCAGGTTTTCAGGAGTAAACAAAGCACTGGCCTTTTTCGAGCATGAAGAGAAAGCAGCAAAACAGCGTTTACCAACTTCCGAGCTGCCGCCCTGGGTGAGTACGAGCTGTCGAATTTCACTCACTGTTCACGTTAGTGACCAGTCTTACATTCAGTGCCATGTTAGAGCAAGTGACCTCTCCGTGTTTGCCATCAGTGCAAAAATTACGGTGGCTGTAACCCTTAACCTAAAAAAGTGACGCAATTACAAACCTGGTGATTGTGAGAGAAGCGCTGAAGAGCTAGGTCTGACTCAGCTGACCATGAACTGTTTTTTCAGCAGTACTGAATTTCAGAGCTCTGACTACTCACTGCTGGAGTCACTTCCCAGTTTCCAACTCTGCTACCCCTTAGCATTTACACTGAGACGTTTTCAGATAGAATATTCGTGCATTACTACCTTGTATATAGATGATGTGTATTTGTGCTTGTATTTACTAACATTTTTCTTTAAGGAACTCCTTGGTGGGTTCTAATGGTAAAGGAGATGTGTGTAAGTGTGATAGCATGCATGTACATTTCGGTTTGCATATATGCTGCTTAAACCTGCGTGTTTGTGTTACTTGCAATAAATAAAACAAGTTGTTCAGAGATGTATAGTATAAGGGGCTATCGTGGTGGCACAGTGGGTTTCCTCACTTCTATACACCCCCTGAGTCATCGACTCAAGCCTTAGCTCTGGTTTCTGTTTATGTGGAGTCTTGCAAACATGACAAAACATGCTGGTAAGTGGATTGGTTGTGAACGGGTGAGCATAGTGCACTTTGATGAACTTTATTCCCACTTCACAGCCAGTATATATGGTATAGCCTCCTGAGCCACTGAGCAAGATATATATGTGCGATGCACTTCATGCGAAGCTGACCAGGATAAAGTGATCACTAAATATGAATGAAAAAACACCCCTATCTAATATTTCATTGAGGTTGGCAAAAAAAAGTCCAAATCTGACTGTTTAAGCCCATTTTTACCACAGGTTTGCTGATAGTGTGAAACTTGTTTTCTTTATTTGGGCACTTGCAGCTCAAGTCAAGTGAACATCAGCAGTTTGACTTGACAGTAGGCAGAATTCTATGGCAATTAAAGTTGGACTTTAAATGCGGCATTGTTATGGAAATGAAATGGTTACTACTGTGTAGTATTGAAAATGTATAGAAGATTTGATACCTTGTGCAACTCTACTGCTATTGTCACTTTGAATAACCTGGTAACAGAAGGCAATTGTGTCCACAAGGGATTAGTATCAAGTATCAGCCAATACTAGAACTATTAAGAAAGTAGGAAAATTCTTACTAAGGTACATTCTTAGGTTTTTTTTAATGTATTTATACAACATACCACTTCTCTCAATTTTTTTCTTGTAAATAGTTATTCTCTGTGAAGCAGGAATGGGCTTCACAATGTAGATAAAGCCACCTAAAGTAATCTGTTCAGGAATCTTCAGAATGAAAAATAATGCCCTTGATTCTGATCTCAGTCTATAGTGAGAAACACATGCAAACTTGGTTACATCAGGAAACATGATCTAGACCAAGGTTAATAATCGTAATCATGACTTCATTAATAAATTCTATTAATTGGAAAGTTCAGCATTGGAGATACTCAGCCTAAAGTTTAAGCCTGTATCTATTGTGTGTTTCTATGTGTGTTAAACCAAGCCAGCAGTAGAATAGGTCAGTGTAGGAAGCCATGACCACATTAATGTACTCTAAACAAAATCTACAATAGGCAATGTTTTTCATTCCTTTTATGTCTCAGCAATACAGAGCTGCTATGAACAAAAAATAGCTTTAATATATCTTTAATCTACCTCAAGGTAGAAATAAATTTAACCAATGACAATAACTACAGTTAATTAGTATCTTAAATGAAAACTGTGAGCCATGAAAAATGTTAGGAAGTGTGTATGAATGCATAGTGTAAGTATTATTTTCTGCACAATGCGACACATTCTTTCCCCATTAGAAAGTCGTAACTTACAATATGAATTGACAAGTTACAAGTTTTATGAATTGACAAAATACAAGTTTTAACTTTTTGCAACAGTCTAAGTGTAATAGTTAAAATAAAAGCATCAAATATGGTAAAGCCTCAAGTCCACTGGTCCATAGTTCAGTTTGTTTACGAAAAGAAATTTGATCTGTAAACTGAAGACATTTGGGTTTGAGACCAGTGAACGTGAGAGAGTTTTCAATTTCAGGTTTCATGTCCTGATATTTTTATGTAGATGTGTTAAAAAAGCTTAGAACATGTTTTTTTCTTTTTTAAAAATCAGATCACATATATTGTAATATTTTTGTGAGCAAAAATATTGGCACACATGATTGACAGGTGTTTCTTGTTACCCAGGTGTCAGCTGTTAGATTGAACGTTAAAACAATAAGTAGCTCTGAATTTCTACTCATGGTTTTAGTCTTCAGTTTCATTTGTGAATACTGCATTTGCTGTTAAAAATGATAAACAAAACATGAAGCCCAGAGAGCTGTCAGTAGGAGAAATCAAGCTGTTTTGAAACTGAGTGTTTTAGACTGGCCAAGTCAATCACCATACCTTAACCTCCTAACCTAATCAGCTTTACAGCTCCTAAAAAGGAGACTAAAGAAAGAACCCTAAAAGGGTCTGTGGTAAAAGCCTGAAAGAGCATCACAATTCGAGAATGAAACAGTTTGGTGATGTCATTGGGTCACAGACTAAATGTTGCTGTTGCAAGCAAGAGATCTGCAACCGAATATTAAGTGTTGTTTACTTTAATTGACTTGTTCCTATACTTTTGTTTGCCAAATAATTGTGTGGTCTGATACAAAATGCTCCAGTTTTTTTGTTGTTTAACACGTCTTGACATAAACACCAGGAAAAGAAATCTAAAATCGTAAACTCTCGTTTCATGTCCATATTTGTCTATGTAACATAGCACAAACAATTGAATCGGCCTTGCCATTCCAATAGTTTCGGAGGGAACTGTATTTGAAATTAGTAGTGATGAACTAAGGTGTTTGGGTATACTGGTACAACAGAGTCCTTCTTGAGTATGTTGGCTTTTTTCTTTTTAAATGTAAGATTAGTCAGATGAATTCACTGTTTGTTTAGCTTGTTCAATAGGCCAGCTAGAGTTCTGTTGCCATCCCTGGGCAGTGTTATCCATGACTTTGCAACTGTATGCTATAAGCTTAAAGAGATTGTGTTGAAAGGATGTTCAGTTCATTGTAGTCTGTATGACTGCAGCAACATGTCTGTGGTAAGTTTACAAAATCCAGGTGAGATTATTCCCTGAAGCAAGGGATTCCATGGAAAATGCAATCTTAAGGGTGTCCATGTGGGATCATAAACATCAGCAAAGAGTGAGTCATGAATGCTGACAGAAGTAACAGACAGTCAATGCCAAAGTAATCAGATAAGTCTAGATTGTGAGAGGAACTGGGTTTAACACAGCAAAGAAAAACATACTGAGTTAAAGGATAGCATACAGATTTAATTTTATGTTAAAATGTATGCATTTTGGCTACTCCCACCTTATATCAGAACTCAAATAAGCTGTACAGTGCACTTCCCCAATCAGCAGAAGATGTGGTCACTCCACACAGCCACAAGAGTTTTTGTCATTTGCTAGTGTGAGCAGAGTTAGGAGGTTTTACCATTCAAACCTGCCAACCATTGTCAGCTTTTCCACTTTACAGTTGTCTTCTATTTCTGGAGACCTGCTCTGCTGTGCTGCGTCTGTGTGTACAAGCTGAAGTGAGTTAACATGGGGAGGAGAGTTGTCAGACTGTATTTTTTTTTAACTTTCAGAGTACGAATGCTGATCCATAATCAGGCATGACCCTGGCTATTTAAATAAATCCAGATTGAGCTGCTCTTGAATCACAAGGCGTAGTGACACTCTGAATTATGTAGTATCAGCAGGTAGTGGTTGACAGACTCAATCTTTCAATTGTGACTATTCACTATGAGACAGAACAGACCTGGCTTGCTTTGATAAATATGTAATCATAGTTTTTCCCCCCAAAGATTAAATGTCATTTGAACATTTTAAGAAACAGGCTTGAATGTTCTATTGCTATTGGGAAAATGCTGTTTTAAGAAAATCGGAGGAAATTGCAGTGTTTTGATTGTGAGGACTCCCTTCCCTTAAATCAATAGAGTTACTGATGGAAAGAGAAGACAAGGAAGCAGAGAGGAAAGAATGTGTGCAGTATATGTGTGACATCATCAGGGTGTTCCCTTTGAGCATTTCTAAAGCAAGAGCCTGAAAATAGAACGTTCTCTCTGTCATTCTGTCTGACCCTGTTCTATTCCTAGGCATCTGTTAATGATATTAGCTTGAGCTTATACCAGATGTTTCTGAAAATAAAAGGGATCTGATATATATAATGATACTGAAGGATTTTTTTTTAATGAGCTGGATTAATGTTCATGCTCAGAAAACTGGAACTGAAAATGCCTCCATGCATTCCAGTGATCTCTAATCAGCAGCTGTACACAAAACCTTCCTGCATATTTCCAGTTAAACCTGCCAAGTGTGGAATTCTTTATACTTCAACATTTAATAACAAACAGGTGTGTTCTGAAGAGGCCGTTTTGAGCAGTTCATCAGAGGTCAGGAGTGTAAATTCAGCCTCTGGAGTACCACAACACTACAGAGGCATCCTTCTTCTCACAATTCAGTTTTTGTAATTCTGTAACAGGTCGACACTGGCATGCTGCATGAAATCCTAGCTAGCCTGTAGAATGCTAATAGCTAGTTAGCATCTGCACAAGCTGAACAATGCAGTCCGACAGCATTAGTTTTGTACCTTGGTACTCGGTGTCTCTGAGTCACCAGGCTTTTTAGTTTAATAAAATACTTCCTGGTTTATTCAAATAGCTTTCAAAGTATGTACCTACTTTAGCTGACTTAAGAAAGACATCCTTCAAATGTTCTACATGTTACTGCATGTTAGCACAGCCAGTCTTTAAAAAAATCCCAATGCCCAGTTTTTCAGATCTGCAAAATGTATACAAAATGGTTAAATGCATTATTTTTCTATTCAGTTTGAAAGCTAGAACCCTCATTAATTAGTTTCAGCTTAGTTTTGAATAGCATGTGATCCCATATAAAATGGATCCATAGAACCACAGGGATGGACAAATTATAAATGTAGTAGCTCATACATCAGGAAAGTAAAAGCTGTGATGTGCTTGCCCAGTGTGTATTTGAAACTGACTACCCTACATATAAATAACTGCATAAAATTATAATGCAATAACATACGGTAAGCTAGTTAACTTGTTAAGTACATTAATACAGAGTAAAAGAGCAAAACCAATTGGATTATGATCCTTTTCTAAGTTTCTGATAGAGTTCGACAAAGAGAAGGCAAGATGTTGGACAAGGTTTAAGCTAGAAACTGTGGGGTCCTCTCGCAACACAAGATATTATTTAGTCTCAGTAGCTTTATTTTCTGTTGACTTTTAACAGTGAGGCATCAATGCATAGCGGATAGTTTTTTTTTAGTAAGAACCCTTCATTTTATTAATTTTTTTTAGTGTATCCACATACCTCCACATGTCGAATCTGAAGATCGTTTATAATCTGTGCACGCAAATTGATTCACCAAGTGAAATGGTTCCACCACCTGCCAGATGGGATTGATATGATTGGGAACAAGTAAGATGAAGTATAGCAGCATTAAAGCATGCCGTAACTGTTACCTGCATTGAGAATGAGGAGGAGAATAAAGAAGTGAATGAGAATAGCATTGTGGACATTAAAACATTCATTTGTATGTAGAATGCTTATGATATGCCAATGTGATCAAAGCATCAGAACTGCTAAAGGAATTGTTAAGGGCTGAGCAGGAACCAAATAATTCATCTAAATCTGTATGGTCTATAACACACATCAGTGAGTGTGAGCAACCTCAAGAGGTTTGAATGGTTAATAAGTAGGACTGTAATAAGGTGGTGTATTGTATTGTTCGAGACGAGGATCTCCATTCAGTACATCAGAGTATGGAAGTAATGCATCTTACAAATGTCTTTTAAATGTCTTTTAGCCCACGTTGTGTGTTTTTTTTTTTTTTTTTTTTTTTTTTTTTTTTTTTTATAATTTAAATTCACTATATTCTGCTAAAGCTAGCAGTGTCACATTATGTGCATTTAACATCATGTGGCATTGAGTCTTGGAAACAGCTTATCCTTCAGGTTAGTTAAAAACTGCTAGTATTCCTTTTGAGACTCTTCTAAACTTCAGAAACTAGATGGTAGACTACATAGTGCATGGTGTAAGTGCAACAATTGGAACACGGCTATAGTCAATATATTTACATATACAGTCAATGGTAAACAAATGTCCCCTTTGCAGCATTTTTTAGTTGAAAGAACTTGATTTTTGTTGAGATATGCCTTTTGTGCTTTGGAAAGATGTTTTAAGATTAAATTTGCGACCTATGCCCATTGATTATAGTCCAATCACAACACTCAAAAGACTGCTCTTTTTTGTGTTTTTATAATTAAAAGTCAACTTATTTAAGTGCATATTAATATTTCATGTAAGTTTCCTTTATATGTTCAGCAAATTAAGAGACTACAAATTTTATTTATCTATCTATCGATCGATCGATCGATCGATCGATCGATCGATAGATAGAGATAGAGATATATATATATATATATATATATATATATATATATATATATATATATATATATATATATATATATAATAAGAGAGAGTCAGTGCTCTGGGCATCCATGTTTTTCCTAGAAGAGATGCTGGAACGTGTTTGGAGCTGAACTCTGGAAAAATGACTTGGAATTTTCCGAGTTCCAAGCATAATAGATGGCAACATAATTCCACAGACACGTCCATGCATCTGTTCTTACATCTCACTGCGTCTGTGTGTGATATTAGATGGAAACACCAAGCAACACACACACAGTATAGAGGAAGCATTTCCCAGCTGAATGGTTATGGATGGCATTTTTCTATTATAATGTTGAACATTGATATTTTTAATTTAGTTTAAATGCAAACTTTTGAACCTTTGCAAAAAAAAGTTGCTGTAGTGTGTTCAGCAGTTATACTTAGTGCATTTTAGTACATTTATTCAACATGTTTTTAGTTTTTGGGTCATGTGGGTAATGTGTGGAAGCCCCACCCCTCCTTTGCGGTGCGTGTGTGTGTGCGCGTGCATGTGTGGGTGTGTGTAGTGGTGCACATGTGAAAAGGGTCTGGATAAAAAGTTTAGTTTTCTTCTATAAAAAATAATATTCTGTAAAATATCAGGTGCCTTTTGAGTTGCAGATGGTACAATACTAATGGAAAATTCTCAGGAAAATGTAAAGTTCTCTAATCAAAGATTTTCAAAAGATGTTTTTTATTAAATGGTGTGGATAAGAAAATAAGTGTTAAGCATGACATAATTGCCTAAAAATGACACCACTTCCTTTCAGGGGGACCACAGAAACCTTAACCAAATATTCAGGCAATGCTCATTTTTGCCACTTTTGTTGTCAAGGTTTTTATTTGTTATGTACACATTTAACACTGTAGACAACTTACAGTGAAATTTGTGGATTGTGAAGTCTCAGAACCACACTGAGATCCACTGAGTCAGTAGACTTTCAGTCGATCCAGTATAGAATGTTCTCAGGATGACTGGGGAGATTCTCAATTTCCTCAGCAGTCTCAGGTAGTAAAAGAAAGAAAGTATGAAGCTGACAATTAACCAAGTGGAGCTGCATGTGGTCACAGAGAGAACTTATGAAACTAACCAGGATTGAAGCAGAGACCCTGGAGCTGTGAGACAACAGTACCTTCTATGCCACCGTCAACATTTCCCGTTTACAAATAGGCGTACTTCTTAAAACACATTTGTGTTGTACATTTTGGTAAAAAAATTAAACACAATACAAAAAACAAATGCAGCAATATTTCACCAGCGTCTTTTACAGAGTTTTTACCCAGCACAATGATTAGGTTCATGAATAAAACGTGGGATGGTTTTATTTTTACCTGACTGCAGACAGAAGCTGTATTTTGTGGGGTGCTGTCCTGCTTCAGCTTGCTCTTATGGAAGTGGAGTCTGATAGTAACATATATTAAAAATATAAAAAGATCTGATTTTAAAAATGATTTAAAAAGCACTTTATTTACTTATTGTTTTTTTTGTTTGTTTGCTTATTTATTTGTTAAGCAAACAATTAATCACTTCATTTTTAATATGTTATAAATAAACGTATGGAACAATTTTATTAATAAAAACAAGCCAAATGTCTTCGGTGTATATACACTAATGACAATGCAGTGTTCATTAGTAACAATCAGATATTTAAAACTTTCACTTTATTTGTCTGCTTCATTCTGTATCTACATAATCCACAAGAATTTAATTGAGCTTTAAGGACAATATAAATCTAACTTGTTAAGCTAGTTGCAGGAGCAGGTTTGCAGTGAAGAGCAGGTTTTGTTTCACTACAGAGGAGCGCTTCTGTTCAGCTTGAAGTTAAATGCGTTGTTGCCGTTTTCATTGTGTCTGAATCTTTTACACTCTCCTAAGGTTGTCGGCGTTTTTCACGGTGGCTTAGTGGTTAGCACGTTTGCCTCACACCTCCAGGGTTGGGGGTTCGATTCCCGCCTCCGCCATGTGTGTGTGGAGTTTGCATGTTCTCCCCGTGCCTCGGGGGTTTCCTCCGGGTACTCCGCTTTCCTCCCCCAGTCCAAAGACATGCATTGTAGGTTGATTGGCATCTCTAAATTGTCCGTAGTGTGTGATTGTGTGAGTGAATGAGAGTGTGTGTGTGCCCTGCGATGAGTTGGCACGCCGTCCAGGGTGTATCCTGCCTTGATGCCCGATGACGCCTGAGATAGGCACAGGCTCCCCGTGACCCGAGTATAGCTCGGATAAGCGGTAGACAATGAATGAATGAATATTTCAATTGCATAACAAATAGGTTCCATGTGTTCACAGTCGAATAAATATTATGAAACACATGTTGACAACTGACAGCATATATTTTATGTATTCATTAGGAATGTTTTATGTATTTGTTTCTTGCTGTTAGAATAGAATCACATTAATTTTAGTCTGTTTTTACCTTCACACAAAAAAACTCCCACGAAGTTTGTTCCTCTTAGGCATTTCACTGTGCGTGTGTGACATTATTTTGTATATCTAAATTACTTCCTATAATTACAGAAAATGGCTTTTCCTGTCTGAGAGAACGAGAAACGTAGAGAGAGAAACATCTCATGATTTTACTTCTTTTAAAAAAAGCAGAATATTATGACCAGTCATGCTCCTTCACTATAATGATCTGATATTATTGTTATGTTTTTGGGTTGCAGGTTCATTTTCCTGATGTGGAGAGAGTGGAATGGCTCAATAAGGTGTGTGTGACACTACTGTTTTTATATCATATATATGAAGTTGTATGCAAGTCTGTACTGTTTTATCTTACTCTAAACCTGAATCTTTGACAGTCAGTATGTGGTGACATGCCTCAAGATACACTCACATTTGTAGCAAGAATGCAAAACATCCAACACACACAGACAGACACACACACACACACAAATACATACATACTTTATGATCTTTCTAACTTTCTGTTAAAAATAATGGAATCTTTTGATACACATTTAAATTAAATACCACATTATTACATTGTCGTGGATGTATCTACATTTTGTTGTCATTTCAATCCAGTTATAATTTTAAAAACTGACCCTACTGACCAAAAACATCTTGAAATATATAACATTTGCACATTTGATCATTAAGAATGATCTTACAATCCTGATACAAATCAACATTTTTTAGAACTCAGCTCTTCTAAAGTAAACAGATCTGTACAGGACTTTAGATTGCTTTAGAAATTAACTAAAAAATTATTTTAAAAAAATCATTTAAATCAGCTGAGGATTTCATTACACTGAGTCTGTTATTTTAACTAGCTAGATGATTCATATGGGTTTTATTTGTACTGTCCAGACTCAAAGGGAAAGCAAGCTCTCTCACAAGCCATTCTCATGCATTGTGGTTTAAAAAAGGTCTAATTTTCTAAAGCTCGCTGTTGTAGCTTCTTGTGTTCCTGATGAGATCTCTGGGCCCAGGATTGATTGATTAACTGCTGCTTGGTCAGCTTGGATATTCTGAGTGAATTAACTCTTTATTTGGTGCCCATGCAGCTTCACAAGGAATTTTTTCTAAAGCTCACACTTAATAACAACAAAATACAACACAAATGTCCACACTGAGGTTCACTGAGGTTCACTGAGGTGTATATTATCCAGGCCGATGTTAGTGAAATTTTTTGTTTGTTTGTAATTCAATCATTGGCTCATTATCAGCTGTGATCAATCATTAGCTCATTATCATTATCTCACTTAGGATTTTGTTGCTTTACATTAAACTTTACTATGGAAGTTAATTAGACTTCTATACACTCGCTGATCACTTTAATAAGAAAACCTCAATCCCAAAATGTGATCTCGGTGAGTTTGTTTGTGCCAGATGAGTTGGTTTGAATATTTCAGAAACTGCCGCTCTCCTGGGATTTTATTTTCAGCACTGTTTAGAGTTTAACTTCAGTTTAACAACAACAGAAGATAGCATTGGGTCTCACTCCTTTCAGTAATTTGAGGCCACAGTCTGAGAACACAAGATCACAGAAACCAGACAGTTGAATATTCAGAAATGTGATTTTGTGGTTTTTCTAATCTTCAGCTGTCTAGGTTCAGTTAACCTGTGCTCACTGTAGCTGCAGATAACTGTTCTTGGTTGGCAGGAATGGAACTTGATGTAATCTTCTGCTGTTGTAGCTCATCTGCTTCCATGCTGCATGCTTTTCTGCTCACCACGGACATGAGAAGCAGTTGTTTAAGATACTGTTGCCTTCCTGTCAGCTTGAACTAGTCTAGTCATTCTCCTGTGATCTCTCTCGTGACAAATAGCATTTACGCCCACAGAACTGGCATTCACTGGATGCTTTTCCCCTGCAGCACTCTGTGTAAACTGTATAGAGTCTTGCACCAACAACCAGGTCAAAAGTTACTGAAATCACATTTCTTCCCATTCTGATGTTTGATGTTATCTGCATGATCTGTGCGTGGAGCTGATGTCACCTAATTGGTTGGAATAAAATGATTTGGCTGTGGCTTCTTATTTTAAGTAAAAATATAAAATGTCCTCCTCTCTCTCTCTCTCTCTCTCTCTCTCTCTCTCTCTCTCTCTCTCTCTCTCTCTCTCTCTCTCTCTCTCTCACACACTCACACACTACACACACACACACACACACACACACACACTTTTGAAAGCCAACCCAGACAAGTTCAGTAATTTATTTGTGTGTGTGTGTGTGTGTGTGTGTGTGCGCACAGTCTCTGCTGAATTGAGGCTGCATACATTATTGTTTGTCCAACAGTTAAATTCTCTCTGGATTAATACTCAGATCCTGACCACCCCCCCTCCCTTTCTCTCTCTCTCTACCTTTCTTTCTCTTTCTCTTTGCCTCATTTTCTCTTCCTCAGACAGTTCATCAGATGTGGCCATATATTTGTCAATTTGTTGACAAACTCTTCCGTGAGACCATCGAGCCATCCATCAAAGGAGCCAATGCTCACCTCAGCTCCTTCTGCTTCTCCAAGATTGACATGGGGGACAAGGTCTACATACACTTCCTCGCTTTAAACACCAGTCCAACTCTGAAATTAAAGTCATACAGTATAATTCTAATAGCTGATAATTAATTCTAATTACCTGCATACAAGCATTCTGCTTAGTATGTGTTCAATACACACACACACAGGCTAAAGCTGGAAAGCTGTTTTGTGAAGGGTAAAAGCTGTAAACAGATAAAATTGAACTGAAGTAAATTTGTATTTGCCCAGTGTTTCCCAGTGCTGCTCCTGAAATATGTCTCTGTGCAGTGTTTTAGTATTTTACAGGAACACTGCAAGAACACACAAAAGATGGCTGGTTAATTTAGCTTATTTAGGTCAGGGAAGTTGGGAATAAAGGGAGCACGGTGGCTTGGTGGTTAGCATGTTTGCCTCACACCTCCAGGGTTGGGGGTTCGATTCCCGCCTCCGCCATGTGTGTGTGGAGTTTGCATGTTCTCCCCGTGCCTTGGGGGTTTCCTCCGGGTACTCTGGTTTCCTCCGCCGGTCCAAAGACATGCATTGTAGGTTGATTGGCATCTCTAAAATTGTCCGTAGTGTGTGAGTGAATGAGAGTGTGCGTGTGCCCTGTGATGGGTTGGCACTCCGTCCAGGGTGTATCCTGCCTTGATGCCCTAATGACGCCTGAGACACACAGGCTCCCCATGACCCGAGAATAGATCGGATAAGCGGTAGACAACGAAGTTGGGAATAAAATGTGCAGTGCATGTGAGCACCAAGACTGGGAAACATTCCATACCTTATACTGTCTAGTTCAAGATGCATAAACACAATTGTAGAAAAATGCAAATACAAGCTGCATAAGCGAATCAGGGACACAAAGAGTTGATCTGTTGCTGTGCTTTAGGAGTTGATGGTACTTGGATTTTCTTTTTTCTCTTCTGTCATTATGTTTCACTCATGCTTGCTTCTTTTTTTCTCATTGTCTCTGCAGGCCCTGAGAGTGAATGGAGTGAAGGTTTACACTGAGAATGTAGACAAACGACAAATTATCATGGACCTACAAATCAGGTGAGATGCATGATGGAAATGGTATTACTTTAGTGATGAGTTGCTTCAGGGTTTGGAGCTGTTCCTAAATGTTTAAACATGATTTTAGATTTGTTTATTCACATAACATGTAACATCTCAGTATATGTAATATGATGATCTGTATTTGTGTAGCTTTGTTGGGAACACAGAGATCGATGTGGAGATTAAGAAATACTACTGCAGAGCAGGCATCACCAGCATTCAGGTAAAAATCAAGTTTTTGCAAGCTGTCTCTCTCCCTCTTTGTTGCTGAGTATTGGCTGTACAGACTGTATGAGTCTGGATGTCTGTGTATATCTATGTCTGTGTTTGTGTGCATGCTTTGAGAATCGAAAGTGACTTATTTCTTCAATCTAATACATTATATTTGGTCATGTATGGTGGTCAGTTTTTGCCACAGATCTGAAATATACCTGGCTGGAGGTCAGAGGATAGAAAAGGTTTTTAAGGAGATTAGGGTTGAGTTATTTGTTCATTTCTGTTCAAATGACTAATCCAGAATATTTTAATAAAACAAAGTTAATAATACTTTAATAAACAAAAGTTTTTGAGTCTGAGCTGCTTTTCCAGCTTATGGGTGTGACCTGAAATCATACAGGCCTTCCAACATGATCTAATTGACAAGAAATTGATATTGTTTATTACGTTTATATACCTGGCCCTTTCCACAGCTTGAAAGAACAATCACAGGTAGTCAGGACAGGATGCATGAAAGAAGCTGATTCATGTTCTTTACAACAACTGTACCCATCTCTCTTGAAGCTATGAAGAAGGGGAAAAAACAAATCCCCTTGTCTGAAAATGGAAAAGTTTTACTTTGAGGCCTTTCTATTGACCGGTGTCATAAAATAAACTTCACTACAGCTTCACTTTTTACTGCCAAATTACAAAACTGTTGCTTGATCCATTTATTGTAAGACTTACGTTATGGGATCATCCATCTTACTATTTACCTTGCCTCTCACACTATCTGAAATAAGAGAATTAATCCACATTTTTTTGGCCAATTAGATTTAAGAATTCGACAATTCCCCCTCATATGGAATACTAAATAAGACATGTTTTTAATGGGAAGAAATATATGTTACTTATTATAGTGATCCTTAACAAATGTCCCCTGTCTGTTCCGCTTATCCGATCTATCATCGGGTCATGGGGAGCCTGTACCTATCTCGGACCTTAACAAATGTAAATGTAAGTAATAATTAGCTATTGTTTTGTTTTTTATTTATCTTTAGCTTCATGGGATGTTGAGAGTCGTCATGGAGCCACTGCTGGGAGACATGCCTCTGATTGGAGCACTATCTGTTTTCTTCCTCAAAAAGCCTGTAAGACTCAGACACACACACACTATTAGATTATAGACAGTAGTGAGAATCAGCCCACACAAACGCACACATCTTTTATTAAAAGAACTTTAGGATCAAAGTGAGCTGAAGAGTGTATAGAAAAATGAAACAATAACTTATTCAAGTAGTGCTTTTGGACCTGGATTCAAGCAGCTGTATGTTCTGAAATAAAGTTAGTATATGCAAGGAATAAAACGCGACAAGCTGTGCTTTTATAAGGAAAGGTTTTTCCACCTGAAGTGGCTTGTAAGTGGTTTCCTGTAGCAGATTTCCTGTAGTGTGTGATGCCTTTTATATCACAGCAATTGGCCAACTCTTAATAACTGATATGTAAAGTGGCGTTTATATAAATATGAAGTAAGTTTTTCACCAGCCTCTTTTTTTATTCTTTTTTTATATCTTATATCTTCATATATATATATATATATATATATATATATATATATATATATATATATATATATATATATATATATATATATATATCTTTTTTAACAGCATCTTTTTTTAATTTAATCTTTCTTTTTTTTTTTTTGAAAACCACAAGATCTATGTGTAAATTCTCTCACTGGGAGACGAAACCATGTATCACCCAAAGTTATGTTTACTGTTTAAAGTGAATTCTTCTGAAATTGTCTTCTAATGATTGCTCATTAGAGAAATATTTAACATTAGTTAAATATCAGTTAACCCCATCTTTAGTATAATTTCAAAGAAAATAAAACTGTTTTGCTTTTCTGACAAAACAGGCCCAAATGAAAGCACTCTTGATACGAACAAAGCTTTACTGCTAGTTAGCTAGTTACCTCAGTTGTGGGAACCTGACATTCACACCAATATCTGCTTTTTTTTTTTTTTTTTTTTTTTTTTTTTTAAAACAACAACTACAACGTCCTAATCCAGTTTCCCTTTGCTGTCCACTCTTCTGAGAAGGCTTTACACTAGATTTTGGAACGTGGCTGTTGGAATTTGCTTAGTGATGTGCATTCCAGTTCATCCCAAAGGTCGAAGTCAGGACTCTGTGCAGACCATGCAAGTTCTACCTCTTCAAATTCAATCCAAAGGAACTATACTCCAGCATACAAAGACTTTCTGGTTGTGGTCTAATTGTGGTAACAGTATGGGGAGACACATTTATGGGTGAGATGGTCAGGTGTTCCAAACCTTAGTACATATATTATTACAAAAGGTGCCCCTGGTATCTAAGGAAGGTTCAAGGCTTGCTTCTGCTTAAGTTTGGGATGTTACCGCAGGTATTAGGGTGTGACAGGAATGAGGAGTATACACGAAAATGCTGTAGTGTGGTACGCCTGGTTTCTGTGGCACATACACACCCTCAGCCATATTCTTCATCATCAAGTAGTGTAGTAACCTCACACCATGATCCTGACCAGTGAGGTTTATTAGATGGGAGGCTAAAATCTAATATCTCTAACAGACTGGTAGTGAAACCACAAGGTTTTACTGGTAGTTATATCACAAGGATTCATTGATGGCATAAAAAAGAATGACGAGGGGCAAATTATCACAGACATTCACACTTTAGCTGATAAGCAGCTGCTAGGATTAAGAATTTGAAGAGTGTAATACTCTCTTGGGTTTGTAGTGTTTCCTCCAATTATCAAGCAGTAGAGCTGGAATCTGTTCAACAAAAAACATACTCAATTTTTTGCAGGCTGTATTTTTTCATTTTGTGTACTTTGATTGGACAATGCATGATTAGTCTATATACCTTTGGTTTCACCTTAAAAGGCTTTTAGGGGAATTAAAAGAATGATTGAGGACATATTACACTGTGTTTATGCTCAGTACCCCTGACTGTATTTCCCATGTGCTTTCGTAATACTGATATTGACCAAACAGACAGACCAAATAGAGATCAGCTCTAGAGGACGTTTCACTTGACTTGATTAGCACTGATGGGCTGTGTGGGCTAGAAGGAACCGCACTTTTTCATATGATTCTATGTATTTGTCTCATAATTGGTGGTGATGTACTTCCACAAAGTCTCCAAAATAATTTGTTTTAAAACAGTTGCTAACATGTGATTACAAAAACAATGAGACATGTCTCAGTCCTGCTAGCCGGGTTATAACAGCTGCCTCCTGACCCAATCGGCTCCGGTGGCAAATCACATTTTTAGTGACATTAGCTTCCAACCTCAAGATCCAGTTTAACCCCAGAACTGAAGAAACCTAATTTGATTGTCTGCACAAAACTAAAACTAATCAAAGCAAGAAAGATGATACATTCTACTTCTTGGATTTTGGGGTTTTTTGGTCATTTTACTGTTTTGAATTTGTCATTTTTAATTCGAAGACAACTGGAACAGTCATATAGTGAGAAATATAAATGCGACATCAGCGTCACTATAATGAAGCAAAAGCACACTAACTGTCTAATCAGCCTGTTGACAAACCAGCAACACTGAAGAGAATTTTAGATTTCATGATCATCATGATGATGATATTGGAATTAAAAGTAACATTGTAAAGATGAATGTACCTCTTTATATGGTCAGAAATCATTTCGTTCCTGTTCAGAAATGTAGCCTGTGTGCTCAGAAAATTAAATATTTGTGCCGGTTGATGGTACCAACAAGTTAGGCATTTTGGGGGTGGGGTGTTTTTCTTCAGTGTTTGCTGTATAACATGTGCAGTGGAACAGAACTATCTGTACTGCTAGTGTTAACTTTCCCATTTGTGCTCTACGCCATCCAGTAATAACCTCTTCAGTGTTCTGTGCTGTCTCTGCGGAAACAGCCTGACCGTCACAGGCATGCCCATGTTTGGTGAAGAATGTTTTACTGTATGTGTGTCTGTTATGTTTCATCCCTGCCCTTAGGGCTTGGGTGTTTACCTACTATATAAGACATTAGGGTGTGGCACAAATGTTGTTCTGTGTTTAGATATGTGCAATGCAATCAGAACATTCAAAAGAAAAAGGAGTATAAATTAAGAAAAGTTTCGAAAGCATTAGTTTATTTGGGGAATATTAATCAGGAGTTGGTGTTTTATTTTTGCAAGTATGTGTGTTTTAATGTTCAGTATAATATTTAGCTGTGGAGGTGTTATTGGTTGTTTGACATAATTTCTGGCAGCGTCTTCTGTGCTTTGACTGATTCACTCACACAGTTCTCCTTGTTTCCTTGCCAAAGACACCGACTCCTGCCTGAGCCTTACCGAGTCTGTTTTTTTTTCCTGATGTCAGTACAAGATCAGGGGCCGTTTTTCATAAAGACTCTTATGTTGCCACTAGCATTAGCATTACTTCACATAAAGTTCCTTAGTGTTTCTCTTTATTCTTAAAACAAGTGAAAATAAAATAAATAAAGTAAAACTTTATTCATTACAAGTGACCTCTGATCATTAGGTTTTTGTTTTTGTTGTGTTTTTGTTTACTGAAATGTTAGCATGCAGTGAGTTTAGCATGCAGATTAACAGTCCTCTGTCTGTCTGTCTGTCTGTCTGTCTGTCTGTCTGTCTGTCGTCCCGCACATGTCTCTAGTGCAGACTTCTACGTCAGCCAGCCACTATCAATATTCGGTCTTAAAAAAATGCCACCAGTATCAGTGATAGGTTAATAGTATTCTGGAGAAGATATTTGTTTGCTGGATGTAGTGTGTGACTTTGCAGATGATATTTGCACATAGTTACTAGGTAAAGTGTTATTAGGTCATTTTAGAATTAAATGGCAAAGGCAGAACACCAAATGAGGATGGCTTCCCTTCTGAGCCTGGTTCCTCTCAAGGTTTCTTCCTCATAATCTTAGGGAGTTTTTCCTCGCCACTGTCACCTCAGGCTTGCTCATTAGGTATAAATGTTGGGGATAAATAGTAACTTTAAACTTATAATTTTTATTACATGTTTCTATACTTCTGTAAAGCTGCTTTGAGACAATATCCATTGTTAAAATTGCTATATAAATAAATTGTATTGAATTGAACACCAACTTTTGCTGGATGTTGAATTTAATCAGGTTGATGCCAGGTTGGATGTTGAATTTAATCAGTCAGGTTGGTAAACAATACAGTGTCTGCCTGCAGCGTCACATAATCCTGTGTCCCTTATAGAGTAAATGTTCACATCAAACATCAGAGTAGTGAGTAAATGTGCAGTGACTGTGATGTTTATTAGTGACAGGAGTTTGAGTATTTCAGAAACTGCTAATCTTCTGGGATTTTCACACACAACAGTTTATAAATTTAGACAGAATGGTGTGAAAAAGAAAGAAACATCCAGTGAGTGGCAGATCTTGTTGAATGAGATCAAAGGTGAATGACCAGATGGGATGAGCAGAGACTCATTGTAACTGGGCAGTTGATAATTGGAAGGAAAAAAACAGGTGCTGTTAGCACGAGTGTAAAGGACTAAAGGTATAAAGGCTGTTTGAAGGGTTATGTATCCTGAAATAACATGGATAACATTTGAATAGTAGTCATCACCTTCTGTCTTATCCTGAGACAGGTGGTGGTATGAAAACATCCTTTTTGCATGGACACTTTACTGGAGAAAGTCAGACACATGCATTTTAACTGGGATGTGTATCAGAACCAGCCGCTTAATCTTGAACTCAGACAGCTTTGTATATTATAGCAAGCTGATATTCATATTCTGAATATAGCGCACTCATGTAGGATGTAGGGAACCAACAGTTACTACAACATTACTAACAGTTGAAACATGCTTTAGGTAAGAATGGTGTTGGAGTAGCAGTGTTATCAATGTTCATAAATGGTCCATAACGAGCAACTGCACTACCATTCAGAAGGTTGGGATCACTTGGAAATGTACTTTTTCCGAATAAAAACCCATTTTTATCCATTTCCTAAATGAATCGGATGAGTTTTAAAGAAAGATCTACATTGTCCCCCATTATCAGCAACCATCAGTCCTCTGTTTCAATCTCATGTTATGTTTGCTAATCCAAACTAATCATTTTATAAGGCTAATTGATTATTAGAAAATCATTTTGCAAAACCATTTTGCAAAGCTGAAAACTGTTGTACTGATTAAGGGAGCAATAAAATAGCCATTTTTAGCTTGGGTTAAATATCTGGAGCATCAGGAGTTGTGTATTTATTTACAGGCTCAAAATGGCCAGAAAGAAAGAACTTTTTTTTTTTTTTTTTTTTTTCCCATGGTAAGAACTTATCTTACCATGCTGTTACAGTACAAACTGGTTCTAACCAGAACAGAAAATGGCGTGGGAGGTCTTGGTGCACTACTGGAAATTTCCAAGTGATCCCAAACTTTTGAACAGTGATGAATAAGAGATGTATGTTAATACTCGCAGATCTATGTATTTATATCTCAAAGGCGAGGCATGTAGTTGCTTCCACATTGGGGACAACGACTCAGGAAAGCATTTTACATTTGGGGTGTGGGAATGTCAAGCAGCATACATGTGGTATAAGCGATGACATCAGACCTGAAATTATAGCCCGATAATTTTTTAACACGATTGGGAGTCTGTTGCAATGATTATACCCCAGTTTGGGTGAATTCTTGAATGGTAAGGTGTTGATTTAAATTGTTGTAGCAGCTCAGATCGGAATATTAACATAAAAACATACATGACCGGTTTCTATTATATTAATGCACTCATTTTAATGTTACTGTTCCTCTAACAGCTCATTCAAATAGACTTGTATGGCAGATAATCTGATGCTTTAAAGGAAATTTTTTAAAAATGTGTTACTATATAACAAAGACAATCATGTAATCTCTGACACGGTGAAGTGTATTTAATGTTTATGAAAAACATCATGTGTCATGATACATGAAACTCCTTTGTCCTGTAGACGGTTGCTGGTGCTCATGTTGGAAGAAATCACCAGCTCTTATGGTGGTTCCTGGTTGCTTTGCTGCAAGTTGCTGTGAATGTAACATTGTTAGAAATGTGTTTTATTTATGTGTTTTTCTTGTAAACGACTGGCCATATAAGTATGTTTGAATATATAATGTATATGATCAAAATATATAAGTGAGCTTCATTCACACATGGACTAACACTCCGTTTAACAGATGTTAGGTCTGTTCAACATTCTAAGCACTCTCTCAGAGCATTAATAATAACAGCAATTGCATTATCTGTTCTTTTCCTGGGGAAAGATGACTCTGTGTTAGATCAGTCTGTTGTTGGCCAGCCACAAAGAGTTTCCAAGCTGCACTCATTATACACAATAACAGGACTGATAAATGACAAGAACAGATGTGTACACAGAATAGCTCTCAAAATTGATTTATGACGGTGTATAGAATTACTGTAAAAATTGTACAATAGAAAATTATTCAGCTAAGCCAGATGTTAAGCTCTAATAAGTATTAAAGTTTTAAAAACTGAATATATTTAGTTTTAAATTTTATGGTACAAATACTGAAATTGTATTTATTTGTTCCAGTGCTCTTTAGGCCTAATCTTTTTCTACCATAGCGGTACAGAATAGTCGATTTATGTTCGAGTTTGGGTGGTGTTAGCAAGACAAAACACATTTTACACCAGACATGAGCACCACAGCTGTGCTATACACCCCAATGTTAATACAATGAGACATACACATCATTCTCACTACTCTGAGAAAAATGCATCAATATATACAGACCATGAAGCATTAAACCTGTATTTACCCTCAGATTATTTTGATCATGTTCATGATTATTAAATAAATTTCAGTAATCCAGTGAGATTTGTCCTCCAGTGTTGAACACTGCAGCTATTGGCTAAAATATGAAGATGTTCTGTTTAGATTAAATGCAGAAAGCACAGAAATTGTATTCATAGTGGTTCTAACATTGAGAAATGCTCACTGTGAACACACACAAGTGCTCGGTCTGCATCTGGTGTTGAAATGGGCTTAACACCCTGTCCTTACAATAAAAGTTTATATTTAAGTCTCATCTATTTTGCTTTCTACAATGAAGAAATATGTAATTATACTGCAGACTGTCTTATACCCTAATTTTAATTGTATATCAATAAATAGTGTGGCGTTATAATGTCATTAGCTAAGATATTTATATATGCAGTAAAACCTAAAATCATATCTTCTTACCATACATTTTAAGAAGTATTAAATGTCTTGAATAGTATTTTATTAAATCGGACAGTGCTTAGAGACACAGATTATTGAAAGTGCCATGTGGAACCCATAATGAACTCAGTTTCCAATAAAATCTTCAGTAATTATTAGAGACACAACAGCTTAAAAACCCAGCAGCACAACTTCCTCAGAACCAGTGTGTGATAAATGTACACATTCATAAATATCTGTTATTGCTAAGAAAAAACCTGCTCCAGTTACGGTTTGTGTTTTAATATAGAATTAATGCTTAATCAGAATGATTTTGTGTAATCAGCGAGAACTTAAAAACTCTAGTTGTCTTTATCTGTCTATATAAAAGTGAAAACTGAAGAGTAAGTGCAAGTGGATGTGTGTTTTTCAGCTGTTGGATTTTAACTGGACAGGTCTGACGAACATGCTCGACATCCCAGGGCTCAAGTGAGTAATTTTCCATTATTACCTTGTACTTTTTTGGACAAATGGATACAAATCATCATGTTTCTTATTTACAGTCATTGCCAAGCAAACAGCCTGAGGCAGACTCAGAGTTCATGGTTTAGACTTTTGCTATTACGTACAAACTCACTACTACAAGTTCTGGTTATTCTGCTCTCCTAGTTAGACTGCCTGTGAGAGCCACACCAAGAGTGGAACAATTTGCATCATTCATGTGCGTGTGTGTGTGTGTGGTGATTACTGTGGCTGGGTGGTGGTATGTTGCTGACTTTTTCTCCCCCTCACACTTGAATTTCAGATTTTTATTTCCCATAAAAGGTTATGGATGCCTTTCCTGGATGTTGTTTTGTTTTTATCTCCGCTCCTCTCTCCAGCCCCCCCTCCCACACGCACACATACAAAAGAAAACCCTACTAATCAAATAATAAAGCTAATGCACACCCCCTAGACGCCAGTCTAGGAAACTGCAACACAAATAAATGGACCACTCCTACTTCAGGCAAAAGTCTTCTTTTGCATAGCATATTACACGTCTATGCAACCAAGAGGCTTTCAGGAGCATTTAGACTGCAAATCTAGTGCAAATACTGTATGTCATTGAAGTTGATATTAAGATTAGGTGAAGAAGTTTATGAGGGTTAAAGCCATATATACACATTAAGACTCATCTTCCCAATCAGATGTTGGAGCTAATGCAGAAAACTACAGCACGGATAGCAGTGATGTAAAAAAAAATAATTGTTGGATAGGAGTTGGTTGGTTGGATGGGGAATTGCTTGAACCAACAGTAAAGTAATTATTCAATGCAAAGTGTTTCTGGACATCATCAGAAGTCTCTCTCTCTCTCTCTCTCCCCCTCCAGTGGACTATGTGATGGTGTGATTGAGGACATTATTTGCAGTTACTTGGTTCTTCCCCAGAGAATCACTATTCCACTGGTGGGAGAAGCACAACTGGCCCAATTACGCTTCCCAATGCCAAAGGTATCCATTCAGTGTGCCATACATGGTTTATATGTATTGAACCTGATTTATTGCTATTTTAATATTGTGTATTGTGTGGAATTGAACTAAATAGGTTTAAATAAGTATGTTAAACTTGATAGCATAATTTGTGTATTTAATTTGTAGTAACTCATTTGCAAATGATATTATTTAGCTTGAGATAAATGAACTTTACATTAGTTAGACTTCCTATGCGTTTTGATGTGTTTGTGGTTTGAACCTTAGGCAAAAACCCTAGCACCAGTAGGCAAAAATAAGTTTAGCATATCATGCAAAAACAAGTCCTAGGGTTTATGCCTTGCTCCTAGCTCAGGAGAACATTGCCCCATACCACCCCTTGTGATCTAACCAGAGAATTGTACTTCCTGTCCACAAAGTTTCCTGACCTAAAAAAATTGTAGTTCCAAAATTGTGTATATGTATGTATGTATGTATGTATGTATGTATGTATGGTTACTTTCACATATGTGTCTGTTTTTGTGTGTTAATTTGTATATTTGTGAATTTTAGGGTGTTTTGCGAGTACATTTTCTAGAAGCCCAGGATCTGTTGGCTAAAGACCGATATCTGGGTGGTCTGATCAAAGGAAAGTCTGATCCATACGGGGTCATTAAGATTGGCAATCAGCTTTTCCAGAGCAAGGTCATCAAGGACTGCTTGCATCCCAAATGGAATGAAGTATATGAGGTTTGTTTTGTCACATCTTATAGTTTTTAACCATCGATCACCCGAGAAGGTGGTCAATAGAATAAAGGAGTTGGCTGAAGATTCCACACTAATGTATGGGTAATGCTGACTGTCCATCATTCTGCAATTCTGTACTTTGATAGATTTTGGATTGTAAATATTTAAGCAGTGTGTTGTGGTAGTAGTGCTGTGCGGTCCAAGCCTTTTGGAAACAAATGAAGGAGAATTGCTGAAATGTTATAGTCAGTAGTAAATCTTATCTCTGAGGTGTGTGTGTGTGTATGTGTATTACAGGCACTGGTGTATGATAATTCAGCACAGAGTTTGGAAATTGAGTTGTTTGATGAAGACCCTGATGAAGATGACTTCCTTGGCAGGTAATGTTTCTGTAATGTTATTGTTTGTCATATAGAAGATGACATCAAATAGACTAGTGATGATATTGCATGGGGCTAGAATCTATTATTTCAATCATGATGTGTATATATATCATCACAGTACAACACCTTAGTTAGTTAAACTTCAAGGATTTCAATCTGTCTAGTTAGGAAGCATAAGTGTTGTGAATCAGTTTCACCTGTTGTGACAACAGGTGCACTGGAGAGGCAACAGCAAGACAACCCCCAAAAAGGGAATGGTTTTACAGATGGTGGCTAGAGACAATTGGTCTCTCATTATCCTTCCTGACTGATTTGCCTCTCCCAGTCAGGTTGCACAGGTAGTCCAGCTCCTCCATGATGGCACATCCATTTGTGCCATCACATGGTATGGTTTGGTATGTCTCCCAGCAGAGTTTCACGAGCATGGAGGAGATGCACAGCACAGCAGAGCACAGACCTCTACATGCTAGCCGATGGTACCCTTGCTGCTTACTCTGGTGCAGTGGGGCCCTGGGTTCCTCCTGGTACATGACAATACCTGGCTTCATTCAGACAGAGTTTGTAGGCAGTTTCGGATGACGAAGGCCTCAGAAACTGGCCCTCGTGTCCCAGACCTGAATCCACTTGAAAATCTCTGGGATGTTATGTATCAGAGCATCCAAAGCTACCAAGTAGTACCACAGTTTGTCCATGAACTCACTGAAGCATTGATCCAGGTCTGCTAGGAGATCCCCCAGGACACCAACCACCATCTCATCAGGAGCATGCTCAGACATTTACTGCTTTATTTCTTCTCCAAACACATTTTGAGAGCAAAAAGGGATGATAATCAAATTCATTCACATTCTTTACACCTACATACGTCTGAGTCCATAACGCATCTGCTGTTGACATGTTACTGAAGTATCAGTAAAACTGATTGAAAAATCTCAATTTAGGTGAAACTGAGTTAGCATTTCATGCTGTGTAGTCACCTGACCAGACTGTCACTGAAAGGCTGTGAGAATCTACTATGGCGGGCTCCACTGACACGATAGCCTCTAACATAATCTCTTACCATTGTGTGTGTTTTTTCCTACAACTGTGCTCGGTTACAATGAATTTAAAATAATTTAATACATGTGTTAACTGCAAATAAATACATGGATGCCAAAAATGAAACCTTTATATTCTTCTTTTTTTTTTTTTTTAGTATTTTTTTTTTTTAAAGTCAGCTTAGTGTAATGTGCTTATTTTAACTTGTGATTTAAGAAGATTTGTTTTTGCTTCCAGGCTTTCAGTTGACCTGAATGAGTTGGAGAAGGAGCAGAAAGTTGATGAGGTAAAAGTCACCTTTTTCGCCCACAGATTTACCTTCAGTTATTCTTGTTTTTCTTGAATAGTATTTGGAACTTAGGGACTTTATGCCAACTGAAACTTATCCATTATAGTTTCATAAACTGAAGTACTAAAACTGACTAAAATTAATGGGCCAAATGTCAATAATCGTAGTTCACTAGGCTATTTAAACATGCAGTCCAGCGTCTTTTGATTATTGATCATTTTGATGATTTTGGAATGTTGAATGTGCAAATCCCACAGTATCACATGGGAAAATGATGTGATTTATAATCAAAGTCATAATAAAAATTGTATTTCTTCTGTTGATGTGGATGTGTATATATAGTGGTTTGTGCTGGATGAGGTGGCATCAGGAAAACTACACTTAAAACTAGAGTGGCTCTCACCTCTCGCTACACCAGAGAAACTGGACCAGGTATCTCTTTCTCTCTCTCTCTGATCTCTCTCTCACACACATAAAACACACACACACACACACACACATTATGACAGCAGACAATTAGAATGATGAATAAATAGAAATTAAACATTCATTTAAAAAATTGTAACCATTCAAAGGTATAAGGGTAAATGTGTGTGTGCGCACATGGTGCCTTGCCTTGGTCTTGCCTCCTAACCAGGTTGTGTTCCCACCTCACTCCTAAGGTTACTGCATAGATCCTGTGTCTACCCTGACCTTTTAGGTTATTGAATATAATTGAATGAAAAGAAAGGAAATAAGAGGCTGAGTGTTTGATGTGGCTGGCTGAATACAGATAAAATCTGTTAATATTCATCAGTTGTTTTTTAACACATCTCCTCCAGCATTAGCAGCATTGTCATAGCAGGTGCATAACTATAGCCACAAATGTGGAGACTGAATTGGTGTAAATTTTTGTTTGAGTTGTTCTGTAAGTTTGCCTCTGGTTGTCATGCCAAGGGTCTTCATTAAAATTAAACAAGCTATTATTATTATTATTATTATTATTATTATTATTATTATTATTATTAAATTTATTTATTTTTAATTAATGTATTACTTTTTTTAATATATGAAGCTCCACCACTAGGATCTACTGTGACCTGTGGAGTGTCTATAAAATGAAACAACTTCACTCTCAGCAACTTAATACACTTTTACTAAAGCCACAATTTAATAAATCGTTTTTTATAATCTTTCAGGTAATTTAGTAAAGTAAATTAGTAAAGAATAAAAAACAACCTTTTAAAAGATAATTAGTAATGAATCAATGAATCAATAACCTTTTAAAAGATCATTTTAACACTTAAACTCATAGCTTTTTGGAGATTTGCATGATGACCTGTAAGAAATAGAAGATTGTACACACATAATGTGTGTGTGTGTGTGTGTGTGTGTTTGTCTCTTGGAAAGAGAGAGGAAGAAGGCATTGAGTAGCTATGTCCTTTTAAGATGGTGACTTAGTTGATGTTGAGCATGTATGTTGAACATGTGTTTGATGTTGCAGGTGTTGAGCAGTATTAGGGCAGATAAAGGCCAAGCGAATGATGGTCTCTCCTCAGCACTACTGCTTGTACACCTGGATTCAGGCAAGAACCTGCCCGTAAGTTCTGACACACACACACACACACACACACACACACACACACACACAAACATGCATACATATTCATATATGTGTGCATACATTTTGTTCTTGCCATGGTTATTCTCTTTTACATGGTTTCCCCCTTTTGGTAATTCTTCTCCTACATGTCTGGTCATTCCTTTATTTCTGATTCCTTATACCCAGTGTCAGTTTCTTCCTCTTTCTTTTCCCCCCTTGCTCTCGCATGATGTTTCTTGTGGTGAAGAGTGTGTTTGAAGGCAATCTGTCCGGTGGCTGTCTGAAGGAGCGTCGCTCTGCTGGGTTCGTGTTCTGTGAGAACACAGCAACACTATACAGGACTCTGTTTGTGAGTCTTTGCCTCTGCTTGTGCTTGTTTATCTTTGCACTTCTGTATGCTTTTCTTCACTTGTCTTTTGAGAGCGTTTCCTTGTAAATGTTTCCTAATGACTTGATTTCTGCGGGACTTTGGCACTTTACTTTGTCTGTGTGCTTGTTTTTTAGTAGTAGTGTTGCAAATCTTTTGTGAGTTTTCTAGTAACAGAAATGCTGGTATTAAGTGTCTGATTTTCTTAAAATTCTGCTTGCAAACAAAATGTACTGCTCTACTAATAACGTCATTCAGATGCACAAAATAACACATCTCTTTTTCATGTTTGCCTTAATGAACTGCAATTGCATCTAAATAGCCATTGTATTCATTATACTCGTGATTTTATACACGTGGCAAGTTTTAGTTTAGATCTTTCATTCCTGCTATTAGGAATAGTGAAGTCTTTAAAGTGAGAAAATCATTGTGTGATTTAATGTAAAAGCCTGCTTTCAAAACAGTATAAAATTAACAAGTAGTTGGATTCTCTTTCTGTCAGAGATGAAAATATCATTACCACTTTGATGTGGGTGTTTGTGACTGAACATAACATGCTGTCCTCAGTGGCTTGTGATGCCATGGTTTTGATTAATAGTGATTAGTGATTAAGTGTCTTGTGAATGAATGGGAGGGAAGTGGAACAGTAAGGTTACAGGGTTAAGAGGTGAAGAAGGTACAGGAGTTTAAGTACTTGGGGTCAATAGTCCAGAGTAACGGAGAGTGTGGGAAAGAGGTAAAGAAGCGAGTGCAGGCAGGTTGGAATGGGTGGAGAAAGGTGTCGGGAGTTCTGTGTGAAAATATCAGCGAGAATCAAGGGGAAGGTGTACAGGACAGTGGTGAGACCGGCCATGCTGAATGGTTTATAGACTGTGTCACTGAGGAAGAGACAGGAGTCAGAGCTAGAGGTAGCAGAGCTGAAGATGTTGAGGTTCTCTTTGGGAGTGACAAGATTGGACAGGATTAGGAACGAGTACATCAGAGGGACAGCTCATGTTGGACGTTTGGGGGACAAAGTTAGGGAGGCCAGATTAAGATGGTTTGGACATGTTTAGAGGAGGGAGAGTGAGTATATTGGTAGGAGAATGTTGGACATGGAGCTGCCAGGCAGGAGGCAAAGAGGAAGGCCAAAGAGGAGGTATATAGATGGAATTAATGATGATATGAAGTTAGTGGGTGTAAGTGTTGAGGATGCAGAAGATAGGGATAGGTGGAGAGAGATGATTCGCTGTGGCTGCCCCTGAAAGGAAAAGCCAAAAGAAGAAGAAGAAGTGATTAAGTGTCTTGCTTGCTGCCTTGTTTTCTATGCTGTTTCAAAAGGTCTTACACCAATTTGATATTTATCAAGGTAGCTTTAAGAACATGATTTGAGAGGGGCTTTGAAACCAGAAGGCATCACAGTATTGCCGGTTTTCAAGTCCAGTAGGTTGTATGTTTAATAACTATTTCTTTGGGTGGAAAAGTGAATATTCTGTGACAGCACCAAGGATTTCTTGCAAGAAATTAAAAGAAAAAAAAAAAATTATTTGTATTGAATAGTATGCAGAAATATTGAAACCATATTATAAAAATTACAAAGTTTAAAATAAAATGAATATTTATCCTTAAACTTTATTCCTAATGAGCAAGCCTTGTCGGTGAGTTCGGGGCACGGTGGCTTAGTGGTTAGCACGTTTGCCTCACACCTCCAGGGTTGGGGGTTTGATTCCCACCTCTGCCGTGTGTGTGGAGTTTGCATGCTCTCCCTGTGCCTCGGGGGTTTACTCCCCCGGTCCAAAGACATGCGTGGTAGGTTGATTGACATCTCCAAATTGTCCGTAGTGTGTGATTGCACAGGCTCCCCGTGACCCGAGAATAGATCGGATAAGCGGTAGACAATGAATGAATGAATTAATATTTGTCAGCAAAATAATGCCCCTCTTTTCTGTCAAATAATAGTGTAGAACTGTAATATTGCAGATTATAAAATTGGTGATCATTTTTTAATGATTTAAGAAGGCCCATAATTACTATTGCACCAATTATTGAGTGTCTCCAGACACACTCTGTGAACATGTATGTTAGTTTTCAATTTGCAATGAATACAAACCAAAATTTTCTAAATAATAATTCAATATATGCAACCAATGGCAAGCTTGTCAGCTTTTATCCTATTATGATAAAATGTTAGACTGCTGCCAGTGTGATGAATATTAATGATAAGTAAACAAATAACGTTATCACAAATAAATTCATGCTCATGTAGAGGCGACGACAGCACATGCAAGTGCAGAATAGGTTTATTTACAATGTAAAAGAAATGAATAAATTAAGAAACAAAAGCAAAACAAACACTGAAGTCAGGAATAAAAAACAAGAACTAGGGTCAAGGCTAGGTACAACAAACATGCTGACATCAACAGAAGCTAGACAAAGACAGTGAAATAAAGGAGCTTAAATCAGGTAGCTATCCACAAAACACAAACAGCTGAGTTTAATAAACTGGGGAAATAAACACCACTGAAGGAGAGTTCAACTAAAATGTGCAGGGTTGCCCTCTGGTGGTCTGGCTGGGAAATGTCCAAGGTATCCATGACAGTCAGCTCTCATGGAGGCGTCTGTGGTGATCAGACATGTGAAATGGAGAGCTGTGTGTCTTGTGGACAATTAAAACACTTAAACCTTTTTGAAGTAATTTCCTTCATTCAAGGGAATAAGTACAAACAGGCAAATTGGCAAAACCCAAAGCATCCACATGTCTGATAAATCAGAACATGAACATGCAGCTTGGTTTGTTTGATTGATTGATTGATTGATTGATTGATTGATTGATTGTTGTTTTTGTGGTTGTTTTCCACATGTATGTTACGTTACTGTTAAAGCGGTCAAATGCGAATTTAAATTACTTGTTTAATGTTTTTTACAAAAATATATTCCAGCATGTATTTCATGTTGTTCTGTTTATGTTTATGAAGATAAAATTGTGACATTTAATATGTAAAATAATGTCATTTGATGAAATGCTAATCACTGAAACATGCTTGTCATTCTGTAGTCTGCGAAGAAGGTCACCAGTGATCCCAGTCCCTTGGTCCAGTTTAAAGTTGGACACACAGTTTTTGAGAGTAAGGTGAGACAAAAGTGCATACTAACACAGTATTGTTGACTGTGTTCATTATTTGTGCTTTTATATTTATTACCGTACACAGCAAAATTGTTAAATTAATTTACATGTACATTCATGAATCATTTACATTTCATCTATATTACATATAGCTCAAGTAAAAAAAAAATCTACTTATTCTTTATTCTTTACTGAACAGCTGGTGTATTCATTCAGAATGTATTTAGTCATTTATGGATTTCCTATTTTACTCACACAGATCTCTGCACAGCTTACAGGGCTGTTAAAGGAGCGTATCTTATTTACCCAAGCATTATGTAGTCATCAGTGTGCATAAGATGCGCTCAACTATTGGAACATATGAATAGTGCCGCCATATTAAAGTCACATTAAATGAAAGTATTGCTGTAGACTTCTAAAGGTGTTTAAATGAAAAAGAACAGAAACAGACTCATGTATAAGAATAAAACTGAAAAATCCTAGAGCTTAACATTTGTATTTGTGTGCTATGAAGCACCCTATGTAATGCTTTATTGAGCCGTTGTCATAAAATAATGTTGACACTCATGCGAGCATGCTATAATCTAGACACTGTGAATTCCATCCATATCACCACAATACCGCCAACAATGAAAAGATGTGTCCTTGTCTATGTTGAGCATCAGTATCAGATATCAGAACATGGTGAGGGACCACTCAAAAGCCTGGATATATTGTTTATTGAGTTATATTTATGTGTTTTTGTTTTTGTTTTCTTTTCATAGACACGTTATAAAACCAATGAACCTGTTTGGGAGGAGGCCTTCACATTCCTAATACATAACCCAAAGAGTCAAGACCTAGAAGTGGAGGTACATACACACACGCACGCACGCACGCACGCACGCGCGCGCATGCGCATGCGCGCACACACACACACACACACACACACACACACACACACACATTGTGTTGTGGTGGTCTGGGAAAACTGTGGGATATTGCTGCACCTCTACAACTTCGTTTTATGAAACCATCAACATATTTCACACAGACAGTTTAACACAATAATGTCACAAAACAGCGAGTCTCCCTAAAGTCTTAAATCTTCCTAGTTAAGTGTGATTACTGCACACAGTGAATATCAGGCTTAGATAATTTTTTACATAATTAAAAAAAAACATGGTATAGAAAGATGTATATGACTCTAATCAATTCAGTTTGTAATCAGATGCCAGCTGTCAAAATATCTGCAATGCCTGCAGTCTGCACACTGGCATCATCTAAACCAAAAAGCACTTACACACTCTAGAACAGTAGCCTGAACAGTAGAAGTGTTGAAAAATAGGAAATTAATCAAAGATAATGAGGCTAGATATCATAAGAGTTCTTAAAGACTCAAAATATATCAAAATAATGTATGCACTCACCGAACATCTGTATAACTACACATTCGTGCACTTTCTAATCAGCCAATCGTATATAGAAGGTGTATATATCGTATCATAAACTCCTGCAGATATGGGTCAGCAGCTTCAAGTTATTTTCACAGCAAACATCAGAATGAAGAGACTAATCCAAGTGATTTTGACTGTGACATGATTGTTGGTGCCCAGTGGGTATTGTTTGAATATTTCTGTAAATGCTGCTTTCCAGGAATTTTCACACAAACGCTCTCTCTCAGTTAAGTTAACTGAGACTGGTACAGTAAATAAACATCCAGTGAGCAGCAGTTCTGCAAAAATACCTTGGTGTAGAGAGAGAGGTGTCAGTGGAGAGGTACTTCAGACACCGCGGTACAATTGTTTTGAGCAGAAAAGCATCTGAGACACAAAGAGGGTAGGGTCAGAATTCCACACCAACAGCATGAATCCAGGCTCACAACCTGCTTTGTGTCAGCAGTTCAGGCTGGTGGAGGTGGTGTGGGGAAAGTTTTCTGTTTCTACAGCCTATTTGAGTATTATTGCTGCTCATGTGCATCTCTTCATGGCCACAATTTACCATCTTCTAATGGCTACTTCCAAAAATAATGATGCACCATGTCAAAAAGCAAAAGTTGTCTCAAACTGATTTCATGAACACAGAACACACTCTTCAGGGTCTTTCCAGCCACCAGATCTGAATCCAGTTGAACACCATTGGGATGTGGTAGAGAAAAGGAGATTCACTGTATGAAAGTACACCTGAAAAACCTAAAAAGATCTGTGTCATGTAATCATGTCAACACGGACCAGAATCTCAAAGGACTGTTTACAAGACTGTTTTGAGAGCAACGAGAGACCCTACCTATTAGTGGGAGTATCTGTGTTTAGTGTTCCTAATAAAGTGCTGAGTGAGTGTATATGAGCAAAATAGTGTATTAAAAAAGTATATAGCTCATTTTTATTAATGTATAAGTGCAGTTTGCCCTTAAAAGAAAAATGAACTGAATTATCTTGTGTTATTAAACACGGAATGCCTGCTGAAGGTTGATAAAACCCGATGCTTGATCCTTCTGTTTAGAACGCATTATATATGTAGATATAATATATATTCAATGTAGAAATTTGTATTTGGTTCTATTGCTAATGTATAAAGATACTCTAAGTCAAAGGTTAAAACAAGGAAGCTCTTAACTCAGTCACATGCTTTCTGTTTACCTTGTTTACTATGTTACTGTGTAAATCAGTTTCATTACTGTCATTCATCATAATCGGTTTTATGGTCGTGATTTATAATTCATTTATTATCATTTGTCATTTACTTATTTATTATGTATTAAATTAAATGCGGATATGTTTGTGTCTGTCAGTAGAGTTGAAATGTAAAAGGAATCTTAAACAGTATTTTTCTCCCTGTTCAGTTTTAGGAGTTAAATTGTCTTTAAAATGTTATACCTTTGCTTCTGGTTGAGATACGAGCAAACGAGAAACCTATTTCAGAATTTTGCATAGTAAAAAATGTCAAAATTATATCATGTGCTGGGTGTTTCCAGGCATTAAACATGTCCTTATTCTTGTGGCTTTAGGTAAAAGACGAGAGGCATGAGTGTACGTTGGGGACTTTTTCTCTCCCTTTGACTCAGCTGCTGCAGGCTGAGCAGATGACTATGAATCAGAGATTCCCACTGAAGAGTGCAGGACCCAGTGCCACTCTCAAAATGAAGATTGCTCTAAGGGTACACAGAAAAACTGCCACTCATACCCATAAACACACATTATCACATTCCTAACATACTTACAGTAAATGGTATTCTTTCGATTCAAGAGATCAGCATTAATTGAACTAATTTGTTTTCGGCGCATGTGTGTTCCAGGTTCTTAGTTTGGAAAGGTTTACAGTTTCACAACAGCCATCTGTGCAGGTTCACAGAAGTTCCAATGCCATTCCGAGTGCATCAAATTCCAGTCTTGCCCAGAATGCCTCAAAGAACACCATTAAAACCTCAGGTTCTGGTGTCAGCTCCAAGCCTTCTTCACAGCTCCCACATGTTTCTGAACATCAGTCTGTCCCTGACCTCAAAGGGTTGAGTGAGTCCACCTCTAGCACCCCACTGGAGGACTCACCTATTCGTCTATCAGATGCAGGCAGGAGTACATCTAACCTGGCAATTTCAGGCTCCCAGATGAACCTGAACAGCAAAGAGCCAACACCGAGCATTGCCTCTGATATCTCCCACCCATATGCTTCCCAGGAACTACAGCAGAGAATTAAAGATCTGCAGAAGTAAAGGATCCAACACACACACACACACACACACACACTTGATTTGTGAGGTTTCTCTGGGATCATTCTGTTTTCCTAATTATATTGTGAACAAAGGGGGAATATGGGGGAATTGATACTACAGAAAATAATAAATAATAATGTGTCTTTACAGTGGTTCCACTCCTGGTCATTTTCCCTTGGGAGAGATTGAGCTGACAATAAGACACAGCTCCCAACGAAACAAACTTATAGTAGTGGTACACCGCTGCAGGTAACACAGCAATCCACATGCATGCATGCATGCATACTGATAAACAACTAAAGGAATCTAGGTTACCAGCTACATGTGAAAGTGAGCCACAGTTGAAGTGCCAGAAAGTAAACTGTAACAGACGTGGAGGAGTAAAATGCAAAAAGCACATATGGGTGTGATGGTCTTCAGATTTTGACCAAATTGTATTCATTTATCTGCTATGGATGGTCTGCTGTAATACTTTATTGGGTCCACTTGTTGAAGACCCTTGCTATATATAGACAAATTCATACGCACACACACACAGCCTTAAACATTGTTGCACATTAGACATTGTTATGCAGTCTATTTGACCCGTTTCTGTGTCTGTCTGTAGGAATCTGATATCATTCACAGATAGTGGTTCTGACCCTTACGTGCGTTTGTATCTGCTCCCCGATAAGCGACGATCTGGACGTAGAAAAACGAGCATGATCAAGAAAAACCTCAACCCAGTCTATGACCAAACGTGAGCTTCCTTTTTTCCTCACCTCTATTATCTTTTCTTATCTTTCTCTATTTTTATGTGATTAATTAACAATTTTAAAACTTGTGGGTTTTATATGTACATGGCTATATATCTGTGTAGATTTGAGTTCAGTGTGTCACTGGTGGAGTTACACAGGAGAACACTGGATGTAGCAGTGAAAAATGGAGGAGGACTTCTGTCTAAACACAAGGGTCTTCTGGGCAAGGTGAGGGAGAGAAGAAAACGGACGTTGTTGACTGATTAGTAAAGCTGTTTGTATTTCGGGAGAATCTCATGAAAATTAAGACAAATAGAAAAGCCCTCGTATTTAAAAAGTTCTTTTAAAAAAATTAAGAATCGAAATGTAGGTGTTATAAAATGATTACTATGCAGTTTACCTGAGATTTTTTGCACATCTCAGGTGATGGTGGATTTGACATCAGAGGACATATCAAAGAGCTGGACACAATGGTGAGTCATTCTTGAATATTGTTTGTGCAAACCCTTTAAATTCACTTTGTTTTGATCACCATTTCTTTTTGGTAGGTATGAACTGAGCGAGGATGGACTGAGAAAACCATCTGTTTAATCAGAACACTCAGTTTCCTTCTGCTGGCCAAAAATCAGGACTCCTGCATGGATTCCCTGCACAGATGACAAATGTCAGCCATGTTTAAGTGTTGTAATTTTAATGAATGGACATTGTCTCTATATATAATATGTATAATATTCATTTTAATCAAGCTCATTTTTATTTAGATGACCTGCCAAAAGAATTTAATGCTTTGGATCTGATTTCAGAAATGCATCTGCTGAGGTTACTTTATGGACTCATGGTTTAATTTGTGCAATAGGGAAGTTTGTGTGTGTGCGTCTTTATAAGAAAGATTATTAACAGTTACAAATCAAATAAATATACAGAATATGACCTTTTACTAGGAGTCACAGCCAGGTGTGTGTATGTATTCATGCATAAGTGTGTTTAGTTATAAACTAATAATGAACCTATACTGTGTACTAGTATGACATTTTGCACTTGCAAATGTGTTTATTTGCTTTGGGGTTGGGGAGACAGAACATAAAGTTTTTGTTTTGTTTTGCTTTTTTTTTTAATAATTACCATGATGTATATGCTCACTGCTTACTTGCAAATGCCTTTATAAAATTTTGTAAGTCTGTATAGATGCAAACCAAAGCATAGTCTCTCCTGCTGGTTACTGCTGTCCCTTTACATCATCTGAACTGAACTTTGTAGGAGACAGGGACACATTTAAATTTTTTTTTATTTTTTTCAGTAAAGGGGGGGGGGTATCAGTAAAAATGACTACACAGAGTGAAGTAATAACAAAATTCTGTTGACATGCTCCTATGTGATGAGCTTTTCTTTCAGGGTTTTATGTTTGTGTATGTATATATTTTTCATGTGCCTTAGCCCTCCTTGGGTGTATCAAGGGCAACTGCATGCCCCTGCAAATCACAACACATATTCATTAACTAAATATTGTTGCAAGCCATACTGTTAACAATCCATACATAGGTTATACATTAGACAACACGCAAGGTCATCTGATGCATGTTTTGATAGACAAGTAATGCACATCATCTTCAATTTTGTCAGTTTCATTGTTTATACACACCAAATCTATCACTAGTCATGACTCATTAGCAGTTATCAGAAAGCTAGCTGCAAATCACCAAACATTAGCTAGATTCTGTAGACATGTGGCTCATACTACAGCATTATTGAGACTGAGACTTAATAAACATAAAATTATTGTAAACCTTTGTCTTGTCTTTAATATGGGCTGAAGCAATTCTCTAAAGAAGAGTGGTCCAAAATTCCTTTGGAGCAACTGATAAATCAGCATAATTTCCATTATAGATTTTACAGTAATTCCTTCTGGCCAAAGCCATCAAATGTTCAATAGTGGAGACCCAAGTGCAAAAACAAAATCCTAATGTTTGAAACATTCTGATGTGGTGATGTGGCAGCACTAGGAGATGCTGTTTGCATGCTGTTTGAAATACTACTAATTTAGTTTGATGCCATTTATGTTCTAATTTTTTGAATGGTCTGTTTTAAGGTGTGTGATCACTATACCAGGGTGCTAATAATCTGCATTATCTAGAGTGTAGCAGAACATTGACTCTAAGCATTCAGTTGCATGATCCTGTGCTGTGGGGTTACAGTCATAGTTGATAATGCTAAGAGATATTGATAACATTCTTTTACGTTATGGTTAAGCCCTACTGACACAATCATTCTCAGAGGGTCTTACAGATTATCGAAATAAACATTCCAGATGATCAAAATGAACATTAAAGTCTCCAGCAATTAATGCTTTGTCTTAAAGAAATTAAGAATATGGCCTTGGGGATCTGTAAATAACAACCAGTGATGGTTTTATATGTTATGTTGGTATAAAAAACTTCAAATGCATTTAATTTATGTATCTTTTTGTATGACACCTTGATTATCATTAGAAATAACAGCAACACATTATCCTCTGCCAGTTAGGTGAGAATGATATATATACCTGTATCTAGCTTCATTTAATGTTAAATACTCGTTGGATTTAATCCACATTTCTGTTAAACACAGTACATTAAATTCCTGCTCATCAGTGGTTTCATTAACCATAAGTGCTTTAGATGTAAGTGATCTAATGTATAACAGTCCTAGCTTCAGATCACAGGTGCTGGTTGAGTATTCATTATGATAAAATTTATTTCAATTATGTTACTAAAACTTTGAGTGTTTTTGTTTAGCTCAGGGAAAACAGTCTCAGTCATATGTGCCTAAGGGATGAATAGCAGATGGTCAGTTTAGCCTGCTTGTCTGCTCTCTGGTCTTGGATTGTTACCAATTAACAAGGCCTGTTCTGAGACTTGCTGCAAGAAATGCGATCAACACCTTTTCTAGTGGGACAGATACTATCCCACCTTAACAGGCCAGTCTTACCCTCAGATCTACTCTAATTGTTTTCAGAGCACCACCTGGAACTCCAACAGGTTAATAACCATAACCTGATGTAAGCTACAATGCCACACCAGGTTGGGATAGGGTCCGAGCATACCATTGGATCAGACATTGCTTTCACTACTTTACAGACCTCTACAGTGTTACTTTTAGTATCCTCTGAATGAGGTCTTTTATCTTTAGTGTCTATAAGTCATAAACCCATGCTCGCTAAGACCCTAAGATTACCTGCTATTAGCAGAGAGCTATCTAAAATGCACTTATCACAAATAAAGGTACTACTAAAAACTGAGGAAGAATGACTACGCTCAACACACTGAACAACTTGAATGTTTGCCATGTTGAGTGTTTAACAGACCTTAGATGAAGATTTGTTGATATTATTTTAGATAGATCTAATATGGATGGCCTCTGCTTGCTATCTTTAGACAAAAACAAAAGAAAATGAAAATTCAACAAATGAAAACAATAATGTAAAATTATTGATATAAAAGAAAAAGATGTGTAGATTAAACCTAAGGTCTCCCCACCTGCTTTGGCTCATTTCTACATATTGCATAGTCTCCTGATTATTGGGCCTCTGGCTAAGCTTGTTCTTAGCTTGTTCTCACTGCCTAGAGGTTTCTATCCATTAAAGTTGAGCAGTAGTTATTACACTGAGCTTTCGGTTCAACTTCCAGATTGCATTTCTTTATTTACTTCTAACAAACTAAAAATACATCTGTATGTACAGTATAATCCATTTTTTCCCAATAAATGCATTCATGTCTATCACAATTACATTCTTGCAGTTCTTTCCAAGATACATTCACATTGTCATCATTTTCACATTCTCTACTGTACTTTCTATAGATCCATATATAGTGCAATTGTACAGGAATACTCTACTGTACTGAAGAAGAAGAAATTTTTGTCATATACACATTACACTAAAATTCTTTCTTCACATATCCTAGCTTTTGAAGATAAGGTCAGGGTGCAGGGTCAGCCATGATGCAGTGCCCCTGGAGCAGAGAGGGTTAGGGGCCTTGCTCAGGGGCCCAGCAGTCCATCCAGTCAACAGCACCTACGATCATGCATGTGAGGTATCATTTAACAATAACCCATTTTGCCACAAAACAGCAGCTAACCTGCCATCGCATTTACACTTAAATACAGTTTTACCCCATACTAACCTGAAAATACAGGTAAAATTGAGCAGCAGTAAAGACAAGGAGCTTTCAAATTGCATCTGAAGGGCTAATGGGAGTCTCTTCCCTGAGGCAGCCTGGGCAAAACTGCTCCATTACATTTGGCAGACACCCTTATCCAGAACAACTTATGTTTAACTCATTTATACAACTGAGGGTTAAGGGCCTTGCTCCAGAGCACGGCAGTGGCAGCTTGGTGGTCCTTTGATTTGAACTCACAACGTTCCAAGCAGTAGTCCATCTCCTTAACCACTGAGCTATCACTTCCCTGTGCCTGCCTCAAAAGTTCCTACTGGGTGCTGCTCTCCTTCTTTCTTTACAGTTTACATTACAAAATAGCAGTTCACAATGAATTGCTACCTGAATTTTTAGGCTTATTTTTACTGCCATATGTGATGGTGGAATGTACATTTAAGAAATTAATTAATTTAAATTCATTCAAAATGGTGACCAATGTGGTCATCTGTTTTGGTTGTGTCACACACTCCCCAACAACAAGAGTTGTGTTGTACTTCTCAACATAACATATGCAAGGATATACATTTCAAACATATGACCCCAAAGTATGCAACTATTAAGTCATGTTATTACAGGTGACCCAGATCTATCAATAGTAACAGCTTAACTGGACTGGCAGATATGTCGAAGTAATGATATGCATGGGCTGGACTGAATAGAAGGTTGGCTGTGGGTGTTGGTAAGTATATCTCTATAGTGCTAACAATAATGCGTGACTGGTATATGAGTTGCCCAAGAGAGATGTAAGTCAGGTTGGGTATCAGGCTGAGGCTCTTGCATATCTCCATTTGGGTTGTGATCCTAAGGCAGCTCCTGCTCCTCGCAAGACTGGATCTCATTTTTTTCTTCTTGTTCCTCCTCAGCTACAAGTCTTCTTTCAGGTTCAGGTCTTTCATGATCAAATTCTCCATGGTGCCATCCCATGGTTGATCTGTGGCTCACTTGTAACACATTGGTGAGGAATGAAAGTACTCCTGGTACTTCTCTTGGTATCCAAAGACAGTTACACGCTGTTCTTTGTCTTCTTCGGAATTGCTTGTGTCACCTCATGTCTGTTCAAAGGTCCTTATGCTGACTTTGTTTTTCTCTTTTGTGACTTAAAGGTAAGACATTTGCTGCACAAGAGCAGCAAGTTTCATGGATGAAACAACTTTCAGTCTCAGGAACTTCCAGTCTTGAGTTATCACCAATTAAGTTGCTCTTTGACAATGTATACTACCTTTTTTCTCACCATCTCGCTGTGTTTGTCCCTTCTTCTGCTTTCAGTACTGATGTGATGTAATCACTCATGAGGCATCTGCAGTGATGATCCTATTTCATTTTTGATATTAATTTATTGTAATTTGTGAGACTGAATGTGTAAGCGTCAAATATCTACACAGGCCACCTACTGGTACTTTCTTACCATTCTGTGATGGATTGGCATGCACTATATGATTGCCCATTCAACTGCAATCTACTGTATGGCCACTGCTGCAGTAGGTTTTAGTAAGTGCTATGACCCTGTCATTACATGACATTGTGGTGGTGAACACATTCACTAAAGAATGCAACTGGTGGTTGTCTGTTGTTCATAGAACCGCAGTTACGTAACTAGCATTTTGCTGTCCTGAGTAAATATCCAGTCAAGGGAAACACACCAGGAGCATCAGCAACAACAATTTTGTCTTTTTTTATTAGATATTTTGCACATTAGACTGCAGGAAAAAAAAGGACTTATGGTCTTTCTAAAAAAATGTTTAAAAAAAGTAATAAAATGGACAATGTTAAGTATTGGTTATAATGGTTATGCTCTACATTGTTTTTATTGTGCTGCTGCATGTTGATGTTGCTCCCATGTGCTCCCATTTTCCTGGGGACTAACTGTCCCCACAAGAATAGAAATATCTGACTGGTTTGACCTTGTGGGGACATTGATCCTTGAGGAAAGCTTCTTATTTGTATTTGTTTGTTTGGTTTTTATTTTATGTTTTCTAAAATAAATAGGCATAGCGTTAATAAGCTGCATTCAGCTCTGTGTGTGTGTGTGTGTGCGTGTTTGTGTGTGTGTGTGTTTGCGAAAGATGAAGATAAAGTGTTTGACGTCACTGTGAGTCAGGGAGGGCCTGCAGGAAGAGCACTGACAGGTTTTACGTCTCCTCTTCTTCCCTCCTCCTCGTACGTCAATCGCTCCATCATCTCTGCCTTCACTCCACATCGTCCTGGAAATATATATCTATTTATATACACATACCCGAATAACATCGACATGGATTTTTAGCGCGTTTGTGTCATGGATATATGAGAGAAGAAATGGATTCCTTCTACCTGCTCCTGTCTCTTCTTGCTCTCCAAGTGCATCTCATCGCCGCGGCCGATAGAAAATTCGGTGGGTGTGCGTGTATGATGAGAGGAAGGGGGTGGCGGTGGGGGGCGTTTGGTACTGTTTCTGATTTTCGGGGTTCACCGGCTACTAGATGTGGGATAATATAGATAATATTTGCTCGGTGATATGTTTAGCAACATCGTGCATGTCTTCTAGATGAACCTACAGTTACATGTACGTGGTTAATAACAGCGCTACATGGTGCATGGATAAAATCAGCGCAGGCTTCATAGAAAATGTTCTAACTGTGTTCTGTAATTCACGCAAACATCTTGACCTTCAATAATCTGCCTCACACATGCTCAACCTGCCTTATTATAAGTTGATTATAATGTTATAAGGTTAATTCGGCTGCTGTTTTATTCGCTTTCCCTAATTACAGAGACGAATGCACGATGCAGTACAAGCTCGGTCGAATAAAAGGCGATTTTAGAGATGATGCGTTTAAAGAGAAGAAATGATTCACATACATATCGTACTTTACGTATAGCGGGATGAAAACTGGACAGGAGGCTGTGTTTGGAAAGACTGGCCTGGGCCTGTGGGATAAACATAAACCTGCATATCATATGCATATATTCACACTAAGACGAGGCCTACGTCTATATGTAAATAATGTTGGTGTCAATAATGCGGTGGTATCAGCTGAAAAGTACTACATGAAAAGACTTTTTAATAGAGATAAGTGTGTGTACGTGTGTGTGAAAAAGAGATTCAGATTCAAGCTGTTCTAAAGGTTACCCTGTAGATAGGGCATCCCATTACCATAGCAACCGCTTTGAGCATCCTTAATTCATAGAGAAGGCCTGTGAGAGAAAGCGGGCAGTTGTTTCTCCAAATAGCCTTCTGTGTCTTCTGTTTAGGCCACAGCATGTCGGTTAACCCTGAAGAGGTCTCTGGTAACGATCTTCAGCAAGCAGCACAATGAAAACCTTACTAAAAAGTGTTAAAAAGCCATCTGTTCAAATGCACAGCTTTCACTTAGTTCTCTTATAGAGACCTATTGCTGTACTCTTTAAATTTTTTTGTTGGGAATTTATCTGATTTACCAGACAGCCTATATTGTTCATTTTTAAAGATTTTTTAAAGATTTTGTAAAAAAAAATTTAAAGATTGAAAACGTGTCTTGCAGAAGCATTAACAAACCCTGTATTATTAAAATTCAAAATGACATACATCAAAAACTCACAGTTATCCACAAAGTTAGATGCAAAATTTCACAACTGCATGATTGGACAAGATGTTAAAAATCAGTTATTTAAAGTTACATCAAGTCCTATAGAGGAAAAAACATGTTTCTTGTTTCTTGAAAGTGTGACTATCAAAGTCTCTAGAGGAACTGTGGCACATTCCCCAAGAAGCACAGTTAAACGTACCAGACAATTTCCTTTGTAAATTTAAGCTCAAAGTTTTCAACCTTAATTTGATATTTAAAAAGAAAATCAGTATTGAGATGAGAAACTAGATAAGGAAAAAATAAATACACCCTTCCTACTTCCACAATGATTAAGAGAATAATTAGAAGCCAGGTGTTCCTAATAAAATGCACAAGATTAGTTAATCATCAAGTGTGACTAGCTCTATAAAAGCAGAACCTTTGTCTGATTGGTGTGCTGGAGCACTCAGATCTCTGTGTTTATATCATGCCAAGAAGAAAGGTCATCCTCCATGACCTTAGATATGCAGTTGTTGCTGTTCATCAGTCTGGGATGGGTTATAAGGCCATATCCAAAAAATGTCAGCATTCTAAAGTGAGAAGTTTATAAAGGATTATTAGGATTGTTTATAAATGAAGAGTCTTTAAGGCAATTGCCAGTATTCCCAGTAGTGGGTGTCCTAGCAGATTCGGTCCAAAGTCAGACCGTTTAACCTACAGAAATATAAAGAAAAAGCCGAGAGCTACATCATGTGACCTACAGTCCTACAGTCCTCTGTGAGCACATTACATATAATATTCATTACAGCACAATCAAAAAAAGGCTGAACAATTTTGGCTTACATTAAAGGGTGTTTAGGAAAAAGCTCTTCTCTCCAAAGAGGACTGGTGCAAGACTTATGTTTACAAAATTCTTAACAATCCACAAAAGTTCTGGAACAATATCTTTTGCTCTGATGAGACCAAGGAAGAGATGTTTGTTTATCATGTACAGTGGAAATTACAGTGTCAAAACAAACACAGTGTATCTCCACAAACAATTCATATCAAGGATGGTGATGGAGGCATGATGATTTGGGCTTGTTTTTCCGATGATCTTGCATTCATTGAGACAACGATGAACTCCACTTTATACCAGAATATTCTTGAGACAAATGTGAGGCCATCTGTCCAGCAGCTTATGTTGGGCCGAAAATGAGTCATGCAACAGGGCAATGATTCTGAGCAAACCAGCAAATCGACATCTGAATGGATAAATAATGTTTGATGTAAATGCACCTGGCCATCCACAAGATGTAAAAGAAAGTATGATTCATCAGACCAGGCCACCTTCTTTCTTTGTTCCATGGTACAGTTCTGACGTTCACATGCCAATTGCAGGTGCTTTCAGCAGTGTACAGGGGTCAGCATGGGCACTTTGACCAGTTTGTGGCTATACAGCCTATACACATCAAGCTTTCTATCATAGACAGAATTAAATTATTCAGCAATTTGTGCTACAGTAGCTCTCCTGTGGGACTAAACCAGATCAGCTAACCTTTGCTTATCACGTGCAACAATGAGCTTTGTGCACCTATCACCGGTTCACTGGTTGTCTTTCCTTGGACCTCTTTTGATAGGTATTAGCAACTGCACATTGGGGAACGCCCCACAAGACCTGCTGTTTTGGAGATGTTATGATTCAGTTATCTAGCCATCAGAATTTTGCTCTTCTCAAAGTCACTCAGAGCCCCTTTTCCTGCTTCCAACATCTTTGAGAACTGATGGTTCACTTGCTGCCTAATATATCCTATCCAATGACATGTGCTATTGTAATGAGGTAATTTATGTTATACTTAGAGACAGACACACATAGAATTTGTGTGAGCCATTCGGAGCCTTAGTGGTACATGCTATTAAATACAAGCTTTGCATTAGAATGTATGCATGGATAATTCAGATAAGCTTTCTAAGCATCTCAATGTGTGTTCGTGTTTGTGGTGAACCATATGTTTGCAGTGTGTTAGCATTGTATTGTACACATATTCTGTCTTATTTTTCTATTACATAGCTTTAAAAGTCTCTGCTGTAAAGAATATGAGTTCTTGCAAAAAAAAAATATACAGTATGAGACTTTTTAATACTAACTAGCTATATTTAATAAATGTGTTTTTATACCATCTGTTGGTCCAGAGATACACATAACAACAGAATGCCTGCAATGCCTATACATAACAATGCCTGCTTTAAATTTACAATTTTATTCTCTCCTTTCAACAGGTTGCCTGTTTGAGGAGAATCTGTGTATGAGCTATGAGATATGTGTCAATGGTAAGAAATTTAGATACGTACAGTGATATAAAAAAAAATAGAACAAAGACACCTTTCACTCTTCTATGAGTTGTATTTTATTAGATATATAATTACATCATACCTTCACTCAGTGGCAATTAGCAGTTACACCATCCATATATACACCATAGGAATAGAAGCCTTTGGATGTAAATGATGAAAATAATGAAATAGTTTTTTCAGTAAAATGTTTATTTTTTTCTTAAATATTATTTCTGCATAGTGTAACACACACACACTCACTCACACACACACACACACACACACACACACACACACACACACACACACACACACACACACAATTTTTACAAAAAAGTTTTACAATTGAAGCCCTTATTGCCTAACAAAAAAACTAATTATAACAACTTCAACCACAAAATCCACAAGGATAAAATATATCTTGTATTAATATACAGAGTTTAGGCTGCAGCCAGAAATGTAATGATAATTATTTATTTTGACACCTGTATAGTTATATAGCTAAATAGAAATGAATATTTATTTTTTCTCTTCTCTGGAAGTGGATTGTTTTGTATAACCACACTCTGGAGTATAATGTTCTGCCTATCCCACAACTATTTGACAATAATGACAGCGTTTCTTTAAAAAAATGCAACCATAATGTGGTAAAATAATAGTTTTTAATAATATGTTTAATGTACAATAATAAATATAAATGAAATTATTTATTGAACACAGGATTTTATCATATTTTTTAAGCAATAAGCCACATAAGAACATTGTGATAAAGTCATTGTAATGCACACCCTCAAGATACTTATTGCTTGAATTACATTACATTCAGCTTATGAAGGCTTTAGGGATCAGCTGATTGATTAGTATTTAGATTATCTGAATCAGATGTAGGGGGCACGGTGGCTTAGTGGTTAGCACGTTTGCCTCACACTTCCAGGGTTGGGGGTTCAATTCCCGCCTCCGCCGTGTGTGTGTGGAGTTTGCATGTTCTCCCCGTGCCTCAGGGGTTTCCTCCAGGTACTCCGGTTTCCTCCCCTGGTCCAAAGACATGCACTGTAGGTTGATTGGCATCTCTAAATTGCCTGTAGTGTGTGAGAGTGTGTGTACCCTGCGATGGGTTGGCACTCTGTCCATCAAGGCAGTCTGTATCCTGCCTTGATGCCCAATGATGCCTGAGATAGGCACAGGCTCCCTGTGACCTGAGTATAGATCGGATAAGCGGTAGACAATGAATGAATGAATGAATCAGATGTGTTAAATACACCAGTCCAATGCTGAAGTCTTGCTTCATTTAAATCAGGATAAAGGTGATGTACCTACACAGCATGTTCCCACATTCCCAACCAATATCTGCAAAACCACTTCATTTTTTTGCAGATGTTGTACAATCATAGTTAAAGCTATCATTGTTTTGCAGATGGAATGTTCGGCCGTTGTCAGATGATGATGGGAGCAGATGTGTACGCATATGATATCACACCAGCAACCCTGCAAAGATTTCGCACATTATTCTTGAAACTTTCACTTCGAGGTAGGTAGCAAATAATGATATACAGTTATGATACTTATAGGATGTCAGTGTGCACAGTAGAATAAGATAAATATCCTTTCACATGCTCCTCCATACATCTCAGAACTTTGCTGAATTAAACTAGTCATAGTGATAGTGGAGGAGCTGGATGGGATTGATGCAGTATGAGTAGAAGCACAGTGCCATTACCACTGTGAAGTGGATTATTTTCACAATACCATAAAAACCCCTGTCTTAGTTCCAATAGTTATGCCTCATAGTGGTGAGATTAAGGTGACCGAACACAAAACAAAACTTTCCTGAAAAACGAGGAATTTGACATGGTATAAGTATTACAAATGCAAAGTCTGTACCTTAGCTTAGGAGAAAACTCTGTATTGTAACTTAGAAGAAAGCTATTTTCATGAGTGCAGTCACATAAGGTGCAGGAGACAAATAGTGACACATAGGCCAATCCATTCCTTTTAAATAATGCATTTAAATTTGCCATGCGGAAAGTCCCATGAGGTGCAACAGAACCGTGTTTTCTTCATTGTTGAAGGATTTTTATTTGTAATCCCAATGATGCAACAGCCATTTGTGGCCCTGCTCTCTGAATGGGAAGAATTGCATTATTTTCTCTCGCGTAATTAGAGCAGCACTAGCAATCTAGAGAGCTTGTGATGGAGAGAACAAGTGATGATGGGGTGATTAAAACTGGTAGAAAATTAGGTAATTAAAAAAATTTACTGTGCAATAAAATACATTTCAACTCTTCTATCAGGCAGTTTATGTTCTAGGCTTTTGGTAGAGATGCATATTATTTATAGAGATGCATATAATTTTGATCATCTTTAACATTAAATATTTTATATGTATATATATATATATATATATATATATATATATATATATATATATATATATATATATATGCACCAGAGTTAATGTGCAGATGATTTCTTGAGCCAGAATGAGGAACAATATTTAGGAAGGAGCTACAGCAAGCCTCACCGCAATGTGGTCTAATTTGTTCATGACAGCATTGTCTAATTATGCTCCCCCAGGCCTGTCATGGCACGACGACATCACTCAGCAGGTCTTGTCTAAAGAATTTTCTAAACTACACAGGATCCCTCTGTCACCACCTGACTCAAGGTAATATACTCACAGAGACATAAAAAATAAAAGCCAAATGCAAAGCAAACTAAGAAACTGTTGGGGTTCCTGGAAAATTAACATAAAAATGGTGTGCATATTCATTTACATTTACTTGTTGAAGTGTTGTAGATTCTCTGTGTAGCTTACTTTCATTGGATAGTAGGGGGAAAATGCTAAATAAAAATAAGTGTTTTATTGCTGTAAGAACTTTCCATGACCATGTGTAAAAACCAAGATATATGATAGACTTTAAATAAACACCATCTTGGATATATGTCCAAAAGTTTGTACACACCTGACCATCACACCTATATGTGCTTTTTGAACATTTCTTTGCAGTTTTAGTCCACCCTATGCTGTTTAAATAACCTCCAATCTTCTGGAAAGGTGTTCTACAAGATTTTGAAGTGTGAGGTGGGGCCCTGAGGGGTCTTCCAGTTAATCCAAAAAGTGTTCACTGGGGTTGAGGTCAGGGCTCTGTGAGTTCTTTTAATCAAATTTGGCAAACCATGTTTTCATGGACCTCACCTTGTGCAAAAACATTGTCATACTGGAAGAGGTTTGGGCATCTCAGTTCCAGTGAAGGGAAATTGTAATGCTTCAGTATATAAATACTTTCTATACACTTTTGTGATTACAAATTTTGTGGATATATTATGGGTGTGATGGTCAGTTGGACATGAACTCTTGGACATTTTACCATATAGGCTGGCTTGGATTGGCAATGATCTCTGGTTAGCATAAAATTCATGTTAGTGAATATGGAGGAAGGCCTCACTACATTGCAGTGTTTTCCCTGGTGGTGTAATTTTTTCTTTCACTCTGTAGCTTGCTGTGGGTTTCAGTTTTCAACCCAGCTGCTTCTGGTACCAATAGGTTTCCCCAGATTGGCGCTTGTGATGAGTGATAATAATCTTATGATGCTACTCTTGAGCACATCAGCAGCGGCCAAATATAGATGCCATTATGATGCTTATATTATAATGCAGGGCTGATAATGTTAAAATCTTTCTTACTATGCAGACAACTGGTACAGACGGCTGCTGTGGAAGGTGAAAGACTGAAGCCACTGGAGGAGAAACTTAGCAAAAGTCTGCAGAAGTATTTACTGAACATGAGTCTGCTACCTAAACTAAATGGTCAGGTAAGGCACTCTTAGGTTTTTGTGTTATTACTACTATAGCACTACTACGTTTGCAGCACCTATGCTCATGCAATGATGTGCTCTAGCACAGCATTTGAGCAGCACACTACTCAACCATGATTCAACCCCCCTGTTTGCTAAGTGGCTGCACAGATGTAAGGCTATTAGTGTCCAGATACTGGCATATCCACATACTTCACATGTATATGATGAATTTTAACCTCAATTAATGATTATTTTATATCATTTTATAAATCCCTATACAAATAAATTGTAATTGAATTGAAATTGATTTGAATCATCTAATATGTTCTACAGAATCCTTAAGTAAGCTTGAACAGGTCACCAACTACAATATAATAATAATGACATTTATTAGGCAATCTGTCATGATATGAATAATCATCAAATACTTTCCACTTTTTTCAAGTCATAAACTAAGTAACAAAAGGTCACAATTTACTGTAAATAGTTCCTGGTTCTGTGTAGTTGCCATTTTTTGCAATTGTATGTCAATGGGTCAGAATGGCCAACTGTTTCAATCACTGGTAGCTGGACTTACCTACATTTCAAGTACAGATTTGTTCAGTTACAGCCAGCCATATTCAAAATAAAGGCCAATCCAATGGCTGTCTTCCTAACAAACAGTAACAACGTTTCTTAATTTTTAATGCCTTGAACCAAGTAATCTTTTTGGGATTGCCTCCTGGCAGCTACCATGGGAACTAAAACAGGATGACATTCGTTTTTAATTATTTTTGTAGCATTACCTGGCAATACAACAATACAAAAATATTTTAAAATTCTTTATTCTAACGTTTGGAATTAAGTTTTTTGTATTAGTAGAGAAGTTTAGGCTTATATAAGGACCACAGCTACATACATTTAGGCATGGAAAGCAGAGAGAAGCAGTCTAAAACCTGTGAAGTACATTTGCAGCGCTAATACTGATTTTTGAAGTTTTCTCTAAATTGATGAGAGAAGAGACTAGATATAGAAATAGACAAGATAAATATAGAAATAGAATACACTAGAGTTTTAACAGAATTGACTAAAAGATTGTTTCTAATTTAATTTAGAATTAATAAGATATTAGTTATGGCATGACAAACCATTTACACTATATACCATATATGCTATATGCCAAAAGTATGTGACCCTAATATTCATATGTGGGCCACAAAAGCAAACAACTGCTGTAGTATTAAGATTAAGATTTCCTTTGACTAGAACTAAGTTGCCTAAACCTGTTCTGTGTCCCTGTTAAGTGCTTCATTAAAAATATTAAAAGATGGATTGCAAATGCTGATGGAAATGGGATATTTAACAAGATCTTGTGGGTGGGGTGGGCTAGGTATCCACATATTTTTTGACCATATAGATGATGTATTTACAAAAGACTATAGTATATGCAGAAAATACAAAGCACATGTTGTAAATAGTCGGAACACAAAGGAAATTTATTAGTTTCGTTTTTTTTCTGAAATATTTTAGAACTTTTAAAAAATTGTCAGTATAGCCAAGAAAAGAGACTTAAATGAAGAATGCAGCGGTGGCATGGGGACAAACTCTGGTGGTCAGTGAACAGATAGGCAGTCATAAAAGATCTGTTCAAAAAAGTTGGTAGATTTGTTACTGTTTTTGAACAGGATTGGCTATATGTGGTTTTAATAACATGCCCTTAAATCAATTTACTCTGCTGTCACTGAACAGACAAAGGAAATCTTAAGGAGTCTTAAGGTTGTCCTATAAACTGTGTGTGTGTATGTGTAAAGTAAATTTGTTATTATTATTACCAGCATAAATATTAAGTGTTTGTATTTATTGGTTTGTACAGGTCACCAAAATGAAGTCTTCTCTGCCATCAGCATATTATTACTCTGGAAAACCAAACGTTAAAATCAGCACGATCCCACCTGAGTTCACCCCAGATTCACCCTATCAGGCTGCTCCTTTCCCTGACCTTACTCGTTATCAGAGTGACACAGTGTACAACACACAACAACTGCTGGATGGTTCAGACTTCGCTCTTACTGCCTTAAAGCAGTATGTGTCTCAAAAAATGTCATCTGGCCAGAGAAGCAGACCAAAACCAGAGCCAGTATTTCCTAAGGGTGGATCCTCACAATTGCTGGCAAAAAAACCTCTGACTCCAATAGATGGTATGACCTGTTTCCTCTATATGTAGTATAGCGCTTACCAGTAAGTTTATCAGTGTATAATTTTGCAACTGACATCTAATTTTATATCATGTATAATATTGCTTTCATAAAAATTGATTAACAAACTGTAATTTCATCTGATACATTCATTCATTCATTGTCTTCTACTTAAACGGAGCTGGGTCATGGGGGCAGCAGTCTAAGCAGGGATGCCCAGACTTCCCTCTCCCTAGACACTTCCTCCAGCTCTTCCAGGAGGATTCCGAGGTGTTTCCAGGTCAGCCGAGAGACATAGTCCCTCCAGCGTGTCCTGGGTCTTCCCGCCTCTTCCCGGTGGGGCATGCATGGAACACCTCCCCAGGAAGACGTCCAGGAGGCTCTGCTCCGAGCTCCTCCTGGGTGACAGAGCTCCTTACTCTATTTCTAAGGGAGCGCCCCACCACCCTACGGAGGAAACTCATTTAAGCCGCTGTATCCAGGATCTTGTCCTTTCAGTCATGACCCAAAGCTCATGACCATAGGTGAGAGTGAGAATGTAGATTGACTGGTAAATCAAGAGCTTCGCCTTTTGGCTCAGCTCCTTCTTCACCACAACAGACCGGTACATAGACTGCATTACTGCTGCCGCTGCACCGATCCATCTGTCAATCTCATGCTCCATCCTTCCCTTACTCCTAAACAAGACCGCAAGATACTTAAACTTCTCCACTTGAGGGAGGAACTCCCCTCCAACCTGGAGGGGGCAAGCCACCTTTTTCCATTCGAGAACCATGGCCTCAGATTTGGAGGTGCTGATCCTCATCTCAGCTGCTTTGCACTCAGCTGCAAACTGCCCCAGTGCATTCTGTAGGTCCCATACTCCCATACAGATCCCATACTCCCATACAGATCCCATACTCCCATAGCACCTCCCACAGAATGCCACGAGGGATACAGTCAAATGCCTTCTCCAAGTCTCCAACCAGGCTCGATAGGACTCCTTCTTCAGCTTGACAGCATCCCTTACTCCCGGTGTCCACCACTGGGTTAGGGGATTGCCGCCATGACAGGCACCAAAGACCTTACGGCCACAGCTCCGGGTGGCTGCGTCAACAATGGAGGAGAACATGGTCCACTCAGACTCAATGTCCCCAACCTCCCTTGGGATCTGGTTGAAACTACAGAGGTGGAAGTTGAAGACCCTGCAACAGAGGGTTCAGCAAGACGTTCCCAACAGACCCTCACAATACATTTGGTTCTGCCAAGTCTGTCCGGCATCCCCCTCCGTAAGCAGATCCAGCTTATCACCAGGTGGTGATCGGTTGACAGCTCAGCCCCTCTCTTCACCCGAGTGTCCAAGACATGAGACCGAAGGTCAGATGACATGACCACAAGGTCGATCATCAACCTCCAGCCTAGGGTGTCCTGGTACCACGTGTACTGAGGGGCACCCTTATGCTTGAACATGGTGTTCATTATGGACAAACTGTGACTAGCACAGAAGTCCAACAACAGAGCACCACTCGAGTTCAGATCGGGGGGCCGTTCCTCCCAATCACGCCCCTCCATGTATCAGTCCCCCAGTACAACTATGGAGTCCCCAGTAAGAGCACCTTCCAGCACCCCTTGCAAGGTCTCCAAGAAGGTCAGGTACTCCACACTGCTGTTCAGCCCATAAGCCAAAACAACAGTGAGACACCTATCCCCAACCCGAAGGGAAACAACCCTCTCGTTTACCAGGGAAAACTCCAACACATGGCGGCTGAGCTGGGGGGCTATAAGCAAGCCCACCCCAGCCCGCTGCCTCTCACCATGGGGCACTCCAGAGTAGAAAAGGGTCCAACCTCTCTCAAGGAGTTGGGTTCCAGAGCCCAGGCTGTGCGTGGAGGCGAACCCGACTATCTCTAGATGCTACCGCTCAACCTCCCTCACCAGCTCAGGCTCCTTCCCCCCAGTGAGGTGACATTCCATGTCCCAAGAGCCAGATTCTTTGACCACATTGCAGTAAACCACAAACCAGATTGCACCTTATGCTCCTTCCTGCAGGTGGTGGGCCTACGGGAAGGCGGGCTTACTTCACTCCTTTGGGCTGTGCCCAGCTGGGTCCCATACGCAAAGACTTGGCCACAAGGCGCTCGCCTGCATGCCCCAACCCTCATGTTCAAATCATGAGGGGATTTGAACTGCACTTAGTTTGATCCATCACCTGTTTGCCTTGGGAGACCCTACCAGGAGCACTAGACCCCCCCAACAACATGGCTCCTAGGGTCCTTCGGGGTACTCAAACCCCTTCACCACAATAAGGTGGCGGTTCAAGGAGGGGCTCTGATACAAGAACTCTTTAATTGTTTGTAGATAACATGACTAATAGATAAAGCCATATTAATATTCATAAGTTCATTGTTCATGCATGATACTTTTTTAATGTTTATTTTAATGTAACATTTTAATGTTTAATCTCTCCTTGGCAACAGATTTGATTGTTTCTGATTCATGACTAGGAGCCAAATGAGCAAAACTGGTCAATGCTCTCTTGGTGGGAGGGACTCTCTGTCTATCTATTATCAATCACATTAACATTAGCCAAAACATTTGTGAGCTTATGTATGCTTTCCTTTGGGGGTGGCATTTTAAAAAATGTATTCATCTGTCTCAGAGGAAGAATTTCAATTTCCTATCTGTTGCTTGATAGAGGAGCTGGCAGGTGGGTGGGAATTGGCATGTATAGAGTTAAATGAATATGTAAGAGATGTTGGTTTATCTCAAATGTAACTTACAGCAACTTGTAATGCTGCTCTTAAATATTCCTTGTTTTGGAAACTAAGTGCCTTTTGGTTTTGCTCTTCACAGAGACCTTTATCCGAAATGTTTTACGCAGTGTAGGAAGGCACAATGTAGATGTGGAGAGTTTGAGTGCAGCAGATCTGGACCAGCTGGCCTCTCTCATAGCTGATGCTCTGCAGTTAGTAGAGAAGCAAGCAGAAAATGGATACAAACCCAGAGACCTGCAAACAGAAGATCTGCAAACCGAAGACCAGGAAACTGGGGAACTGCTGCCCAGTGATCAAGAGCCAGGAGTAGATTCATCAGATGACAATACCTCAGAGTCAGTAAAGCAACTAAGTGAAGAAACACCAAACAGTCAAATGATTCAGACCATGCCATCTGTGTCAGGTAAATCTCCTGGATATTATTAAAGGCAGTTAATTCTAGTATGTAATGTTTTTAATATGTTCCTTTATTAATATTAATGAGTTGTGCTACTCATTCTGTGCAGGGGGACAAAGCAGAAAGGAACAGAGATCTAGTGCAGACCATAAGGTATTTATGTTTGCCTGTGTTCGCGATCACTTTTTATATACACTTAATATTCAAATTGCTAAGATTTAGGGGTATGAGTTTTGTGGTCAAAAGTATGAGAAACCTTGAGCATCACACCCATGTGTGGGCCATCACCAAACTGTTGCCCCAAAGTTGGAAGCACAGAATTATATATGATGGCTTTGTATGCTGTAACATTACAATTTCCTTTCACTGGAACAAACATATTAGTGCTCATGTGCACAAAGTGAGGTCCTTGAAGGGTTCTGACCCTTTATTACCCACATTAGTGCCTAACCTCACAAATTCTCTTGTAGCTGAATGGAAAATTCCCTACACACACTCCAAAACCTTAGAAAGCTGTAATGCGATGTGAAAAAGAGCACATGGATGTGAAGATCAATTGACCACAAACGTTTGGACATATAGTGTATATTTCATATATATAGTGTATGTTCTGTTTTTAGTATGAGCTGGGTTTCAAAATGAGAGTTGTTTACTGTCATGTGCACAGACAATACAGTAAAAGTCTTACATAGTATGACATTTCTAAAGCTTTAAACATTCCCAGGTGCAGAGTGGGCTCCATTATTGTTAAATGGAAAATGTATGGAATCCACCAATACTGTTGCAAGAGCTGCCACCTGGCCAAACTCAGTAAATGAGCTATCATGGAGGTGACCAAGAACCAATGGCCACTCTAACTGAGCTTCAAAAGTCCTCTGCAGAGATTGAAGAACCTGCTTGAATGACAACCATCTCAGATGTACTTCATGCATTAGGCCTTTATGGTAGAGAAGCTAGACAGAAGCCACTCTTGAATGAAATGCATTTGGCAGGCACATAAAAGACTCTGAGCTTGAGATGATCTGAGAGAAGAATGTGAGAAATTGCCTGCACTTTCATTAATATTACAAATGTAAGGAAGCATTTTAACAAGGGACATTGGTGGCTCAGTGGTAGGTTTCTTGCCTATCATGTGGATGGTCTGGGTTCAATTCCCAGCCACTGGAAGCAGTGCTAGTCCTGAGCCTGGAAAAATGGGTGGGTTGCATCAGGAAGGCCTTCTGGCGTAAAACATTTGCCAAGTTGTTGTCCGGACCAGTTGGTCCGCTGTGGTGACCCCAAACAGAAAGCAACTTTTAATGAAGCTTTTTAACAGAAATTCCCAGGCTGATTTTTGTTCCCATTATCTCCATGCTGCTGATACTTGAGGTTTGGGCTAAAAGTCTTGTTGATGGGGCACAGATCTGCTGCTGAAATTTAAGAAAAAAGGTTATAAAGTCATTTCTAAAGCTTTGGAACTGCCACGAAAAACAGTGAGAGCCGTTATCTACAAATGGCGAAAACATGGAACAGTGGAGAACCTTCCCAGGAGTGGCCGGCCGACCAAAATTACCCCAAGAGCTCAGCGACAACTCATCCAGGAGGTCACAAAAGACCCCACAACAACATCTAAAGAACTGCAGGCCTCACTTGCCTCAGTTAAGGTAAGTGTTCATGACTCCACCATAAGAAAGAAACTGGGCAAAAATGGTTCCAAGTCCCCAAGAGTTCCAAGACGAAAACTGCTGCTGAGCAAAAAGAACATAAAGGCTCGTCTCAGTTTTGCCAGAAAACATCTTGATGATCCCCAAGACTTTTGGGAAAATACTCTGTGGACTGTCGAGACAAAAATGGAACTTTTTGGAAGGTCTGTGTCCCATTATGTCTGGCCTAAAAGTAACACCGCATTTCAAAAAAAGAACATCATAGCAACAGTAAAATATGGTGGTGGTAGTGTGATGGTCTGGGGCTGTTTTGCTGCTTCAGGACCTGGAAGACTTGCTGTGATAAATGGAACCATGAATTCTGCTGTCTACCAAAAAATCCTGAAGGAGAATGTCCGGCCATCTGTTTGTGACCTCAAGCTGAAGCGAACTTGGGTTCTGCAGCAGGACAATGATCCAAAACACACCAGCAAGTCCACCTCTGAATGGCTGAAGAAAAACAAAATGAAGACTTTGGAGTGGGCTAGTCAAAGTCCTGACCTCAATCCCATTGAGATGCTGTGGCATGACCTTAAAAAGGTGGTTCATGCTCGAAAACCCTCCAATGTGGCTGAATTACAACAATTCTGCAAAGATGAGTGGGCCAAAATTCCTCCATAGCGCTGTACCAGACTCATTGCAAGTTATTGAAAACGTTTGATTGCAGTTGTTGCTGCTAAGGGTGGCCCAACCAGTTATTAGGCTTAGGGGGCAAACACTTTTTCACACAGGGCCATGTAGTTTTGGATTTTGTTTTCCCTTAATAATAAAAACTTTCATTTAAAAACTGCATGATGTGTTTACTTGTGTTATCTTTGACTAATATTTAAATGTGTTTGATTATCTGAAACATTAAAGTGTGACAAACATACAAAAAAAAATAAGAAATCAGGAAGGGGGCTTTTTCACACCACTGTAGACATTTGAAAATTTCTAATATGAACAATGGCTGTCCACCAGCCTTTAAAATAAACACAAAGATTACCACTATTTATGTGCAATATGTGTGATTTCTAGGTTGAATGAATACTACTGAATGAAAACTATTATTCAGTGCACTCTTTCTGACAGACAGAAAGTAATATTTGAGTATATTCTCTAATTATTTATATTGGCTTTTTTTCTGTCTTTGCAGGATGTGGAATTATTGGGGAAGTTGTTAGAGTATCTGGATAAAACCACCACCTCAGAGCCGAGCCCGTCTGTAAAGGAGCAGGGCGTATCAGTGGAGAGAGTACACAGCAGAACAACCGAGCTGGGCGTAAAAGTACAGAAGAAGGCAATGGCACAGGTGGAGGAGGTGGAGGGATGGGTGGAGGCTGCTGCTCTAGCACCCTCTTCTGTCTTAGAGATGGATGTCACACCACACCGCCAAAATGTGAAAGTGCAGGATCTACAACTTGATGTACAGGCCAACAGTAATGATGATGTCTATGGCTATATCATTACAGATACTGAGTAAGTCTTAAACACAAATATCAAAAGAAAAAACTATATAATAAATAATTACAAACTAATGACTCGCTCACTTCTTTCTCACTGTGTTTATTCTTTATCAGTTCTCTTCCCACTGATCAAGGTTTGCACCTGATGGAGCTGTTGTGTCGCAAAGCAAAGATCCAGATGACTGATTTCCTTGAGCTTTCGTGAGTCTTCTCTCTCTCTCTATGTGTGTGTTTGTAAAATCCTCATTGCTGCCTTTACACATTCAATATTCAATTAACTCACAGTTTAGTTTCCTTTATGTATTTATGTCTGTTTCGTAAACATGTTAGTCATTTATCAAATGTCCTACTAACAGCTCATTATTACTTCAACATGCATAACACCACTAACTCCATTACAAAATCTTAAACCAATTTTCTGTGTGTGAATGTGTGCAGTGTTGTTGGTCCAGCTGTGACATTCCAGGTCCGCACTAATGATCAGAATGTCACCACAGCTGCCATTGCCAATTTGGCTGGTAAGAATTTTTCACATGGGCACACACGTACACACACATGCACACACACGCACGCACGCACGCACGCACGCACGCACGCACGCACACACACACACACACACACACACACACACACACACACACACACACACACACACACACACACACACTCTCACTTTAATATTGTACATATGTCATGACTGACACTTCTGCTGTGGGTGTAATCAGTTAAACAGAAGGCTGCACTAGAGAAGGAGGCTGGAGTCACCATTTTGGAGGCAGGAGTTACTGATGTAAGTAACTTCTCAGTAATGTTTCTCACTCACTCTGCTGCTTAAAAAGAAGATACATTTAAAAGTAATTGATTTGAAGACTTATTTGTAGAAGTTACACTATATGGCTAAAGTTTTATGAACACTTGACCATCACATGCGGCCTTCTCCTCAAAGTTGAAAACAAACAGTTGTCTAGAATGTCTTTGTTACTGTCCCTTTAAGATTTCCTTTCACTGAAATTTGAGCTTAGATTGAATATACTACAGCATGTTAATGCCCCTGTGCATAAAGTGAGGTCCTATGTTCAACATGTACATATAGGTGTGATGTTCAGGTGTCCAATTACATTATGACAATAAATAACCTCATACTCAATGATTTGGAATCTCAAAATCTGTCTTTCTGTCTCTGTGTCTGTAGAAGACTACGTTGAACCAAATTCCTACTAAGTACAGCCACTCTGAATCTATGAAGTTCCTAATCCTTACAGTAATATCCATTGTGTGCATCATCGTGGTCCTGCTGATCTCTACTATTATTTACTGTCTGCGCCATCGATCACATCACAAACTCAAAGAGAAACTCACTAACCTCAGCACAGACCCTGCTACTGAAGCCACAGCTACCTATCAGGTACGAAGTATTGACCTTGTGTACGAGATAGGGTGGCTGGTATAAATGGGATCATAGGAAAAATACCCAGCATGGTATGAAGAAGCAATGCTGATGCTGTATTCTAAGACAGTAGATTCATTACCGAACACTCAGAATGTGTAAATATTAACCAAATAGCTGTATTATTGACTGCTGAAGTGTTTTCTGTGTGTATGTGAGACAAAGTTCATTTCCTGCATTCTTTTACTAGTTTCATCTTTCATTACACATCTGCTCCACTCCCCCATATGTGCAGGAATTGTGTAGACAGCGGATGGCTGTGAAACCCCCAGTGGAAAGGGCAGAACTTCGACAGTCTTCTCGAATTAACAGTGTGTCTTCTCAGCTGAGTGATGGACCAATCCTTAGCCCCTCTGCCCGCACGAGCACATCCTCCTGGAGTGAAGAGCCTGCGCACTCAAACATGGACATCTCCACTGGACATATGATACTGGTAACCACTCAGATGTATAGCCCCCTCCAAAAGTATTAGAACGGTTAATTTGTTTTGTTTTTGCTGTACAAAGAAGACATTTGGGTTAGAGATCAAAGGGTAAATATGAGACAATAGGTCAGCATTTCAACTTTTGTTTTTTTCTGGACAGGTTGGACTGACAGTTTGTCAGATTTGCAAACTGAATTGAATTGAACTGATCTGGGTGGGTGGGTTTTTACAGCGAGTGACTTTCAGCATTTTACTCACTTGCAGACACACATACACACACATAAACACGCTGAGTTCAGCACAGCTCTCTCTCTTTCCAGTACGCTGATGCTTGACCACATTTCTCCCTGCCCAATGCCCAACTCAAACCAAGGAGCCATCTGGCCTGCAGCCAACTGTTGGTGCTCAAACACGAGCCTGTTGACCCAGACATAGAAAATGACTACTGTAAAGTTGTACAATATTGACAAAACATATTGTAATTACATTACCACAATTATGCATCATAATAATAATCAAATTGAGTGAACAGCTAGACATGGACTGAGTAATGAATATATAAAAAGAATGTACTATTCTATAAACAAAATAGTGTACAACAAACTCTTTCTTTTTTCTATCTGTCTTTGTTTTTCTCCTTCTCTTCTGTTGGTTTCTAGTCATATATGGAGGATCACCTGAAGAATAAGAACAGGTTGGAGAAGGAGTGGGAAGCTCTGTGTGCGTATCAGGCAGAACCGAACAACTGCAGTATTGGCCAGAGAGACTGCAATACCAAGAAGAACCGCACCTCTGCTATCATACCTTGTGAGCATGTGCCTTTATATATCCAGAGCCACTGCTGCATTTTTATTTTATTTTTTTTGCAGTGTTGCAGACAAGTTAATACATAAACCTGTTTTCAGGGAACATCTTTTATAATGCTAAATAAAACTGAACTAAAACCTAATCTACATTTGTGTGTGTACTTGTGTTTCAGATGATCATTCTAGGATTTGCCTGAAAGTGGAGAACAGCCAAGGCAACTCTGAATACATCAACGCTAGTCCTATTGTAAGTACATTCTATAAAATTCCACTTACTGTTTTCCTTACTGTACACACTGCACTCCTGTTCCAGTACAAATGGAACAATATAATACAAATTGCTTGATGGTGTGTTTGTTTCTTAGATGGATCATGACCCTAGAAACCCAGCTTACATTGCCACTCAAGGTCCTCTGCCTTCAACTGTTTCTGACTTCTGGCAGGTGAATCCCAACCCCCCCCCAACCCCCCGCCCGCTCTCTCTCTGTGTTTGTGTGCGTGTGTGTGTGCATGTGTGTGTGCGTGTGTGTGTGTGTGTGTGTGTGACTGTGTGTGTGCGTGTGTGCATAAATGTGAGAAACTACCTGTATGCATGAATCTTGTGTGTGTTTGAGAAATTAGTTATTGTGATAGACAATAATTAATCATAACTGCACCTCAACCCATTACATACCCAGGCTCAATCCTTTAATCATTGGGGAGTTTAATCCTTTAATCATGTTCTATTCATTTATATATGAATTCAGGAGTGTGTTATTTCTTTATCATTTTTTAATATTTTAAGCCCATTATGCATTGTTATTTAATTTGCACTGCGCTGTACATCTGTGTGAGCAATGTGTGTGTTTTTAGATGGTGTGGGAAAGCGGTTGTGTGGTGATCGTCATGCTGACTCCTCTAACAGAAAGTGGAGTTAAACAGTGTTACCACTACTGGCCAGATGAGGGCTCAAATCTCTACCATATATATGAGGTACTAAACACAGATAAGCAACCACAGACAAAAAAAATTATATACACACTGACCAGGCATAAAATTATCACCACCTGCCTAATACTGTGTTAGTCCCCTGCCAGAACAGCCCTGACTCATCATGCACCATGTATTCTGACACCTTTCTATCAGAAACAGCATTAACTTCTTCAGCAATTGAGCAACAGTAGCTCGTCTGTTGGATCGGATCACACGGGCCAGCCTTTGCTCCCCATGTCCATCAATGAGCCTTGGCCGCCCATGACCCTGTCGCAGGTTCAGCATTGTTCCTTCCTTGGACCACTTTCAATAGATACTGACCACTGCAGACCAGGAACACCCCACAAGAGCTGCAGTTTTGGAGATGCTCTGATCCAGTCGTCTAGCCATCACAATTTGGCCCTTGTCAAACTCGCTCAAATCTTTACGCTTGCCCATTTTGAGGACACACATCAACTTTGAGGACAAAAATGTTCACTTGCTGCCTAATATATCTCACCCATTAACAGGTGCCATGATGAGGAGATAATCAGTGTTATTCACTTCATCTGTCAGTGCCCATAATGCTATGGTTGATTGATGTATGGATGCACACAGTGCTGAAAACGCTAGCACACACATCCTTTTATTGTCACCTGAAACTCTACACAGAGTTGAGACTGCAGTAATAATTAGACTGAATAAAATAAGAATTCATAAAGTGTTTGTTGTTTATGTATGTGTGTAGGTTAACCTGGTGTCAGAACATGTGTGGTGTGAGGATTTCCTGGTTCGCAGTTTTTACTTGAAGAACATGCAGACCAATGAAAGTCGCACAGTCACCCAGTTCCATTACCACACCTGGCTCAACCAGCACACACCTGAGACCAGCCAGGCTCTACTCGACTTCCGCAGGTACACATCTCTGTGTGTGTATGTGCGTGTGTGTGTGTGTGCGTGTGTGTGTGTGTGTGTGTGTGTTCATGTGTTCACATGGGTGATTAAACATATGCATCTGCACTTTTTAGTATTGTTTCATTTATTATTCATATATTTCATTTATAACACTGCCAATTTATCTATTTTTGTTCATGTTCTATTTTTGTTCATGTTATTCTAACTGTTTTGTATAACTGTTTTGTATATCAGTTGTAGCTTTGTTATGCTCTGTCACTCTACTATTTTCCATTCAATTTTCTCATTCACATTCTCAGTCATTCTCCTGCTCATTCAATCAATCTCTCTACCTCTGTAACGCTTAATTCATTGAGGGTTGATTTTAAAGCTATTATAGCTCACATCTTGCTTTAATTTTCGCAACAGTGAAATAGAAATCTCAGGAGATATTACACTGCATAGAGCTGTATATAATTACAAATTGTAGAAGGAATTTTGCAAAGATTGCCCACAAATAGTTTGGGTGATTTTGCACGTAAGTATTTGTACTTCCCAGTATAGCTGAATATTCAGTTAAATTCTGTTTTATTTGTATAACATTATTAACAATGGATACTGTTGCAAAGTAATTTTATAGGAACATAAAACATTCAGAATGATCAAGTTTCAAATTGAAGTGCATTAAGGCATTTATTTTGTTTATTATCAAGCGTTTCAGTCCATACTAGTTGTGTTAGAAGATCATCAAACTTGATGTGTGTTGTGTTTCTCCTCTGCAAATTTCCCCTCTGAACATGCATTCCAGTTCTTATGAAGATGAACAGCATCTTTTTGTTTTTGTTTTGATCTTTTCTGCTTTATTGTTTTTAGTTTTCCCTGAGTAGTCTGTGTATTTATAGTCTTGCCAAGTGCTTCATGTACTACTAATCCTTATTTTCAGTTTCTGTGTTCCAATGACCCAGAGCTGCCAACATCTAAGTCCCCTTCAAAGGTCCAAGTAACATAAAAACTGCAATACAAATGTACACACACAACATATTTACAGCAAACTCCAGGACAAAGTCATTAAAGCAACCCAGTAGCCAAATGGCCTGTTTTAATTTTTAAAGCTGGTCTTGTGGTACTGTATGATATAGGGCAACACAGTCCAGCTATCCTTGTCCCCATTCAGACCCAAGTACACCACTTTCAAGGGTCCATCTACCAGGACACAGGGCCCCTCCTAGATACTCTGTAGCTTGGAGTTGCACCATCTACCAATTATCCCTGGTTACCAACACACATAGGCTGAAGCTACATGAAGCCTCATCGCTCTGTTGACTCCAAACATTTGCAGCAATGGCCAGTGTAGGGAATGGAGATGGTCCATCTTGGTGTCCAGCTTGAACTGCCATTGGCTTATCCCCTGTCTGCTGTTGGCTCTGCTCTTCTCCACCAGTCCATACTGCCTTCAGCTAGTTTTGCATCATGTGATGTTTCCTACCTCACATGCCCTTTTGAAGTCACTCCACCTGCCTGCACCTCTTGGCTCAGGAGTCGTACCTTAAATGGAGGGCTACATCATGTTATTTGCCCACTCAGTGCATGTTGTTGCATTCTGCAAGCATCATGGCACGCAGCACAAACAGTGCTTCCCTTTTGTAGTGTTTTGTTTTGATCACTGCCCTTGGGCTTCTTTGTTTACACTTCCATGTTCATTCTGTTTTGAATTGTATATGGTATCTGCCCCTGTCCTGTTATTGGTATACATGTTCACCTTTGATTAGATCATGTTCTAAGCCCTGATATTTCAGTTTTTCAATGTGTAGTCTCATGGGACCTCTGTGTTGTGTTCTGAGCCTAGTTTCTTTGTTGTACTAATTCTGTGTTACATGTTTTCTAGTATGATTTCCCAGTTTTGACTTGTACTTGTTCATCTTGTTTTGATCATAGATTACTATAGGGTCACATTGTCTGCTTGTGCTCTGACTCCCGCCTGGATTAAGAATACTGATTTCTCATTTACCCTAAATAACAAGTACACTGATTTCACACAATTCTATCCTGCTTCATCTCCATACTGCATGTTACAGAAGCTGGGCTGTAGTCTGTTTTTTCAGTCAGTTAAAATGTAAGAGCTGCTCATTTTTAACAAGTGCTCACAATTAACAAGTATAAGGGGCATTGGTGGCTCAGTGGTAGGTTTCTCGCCTATCATGCGGAAGGCCTGGGTTCGATTCCCAGCCACTGGATGCAGTGCCGGTCCCAAGCCTGGAAAAATGGGAGGGTTGCGTCAGGAAGGGCATCTGGTGTAAAACCTGTGCCAAGTTGTTGTGCGGACCAGTTGGTCTGCTGTGGCGACCCCGAACAGGGAGCAGCCGAAAGCTCACAATTAACAAGTATAACCAAGTTGTTGCTTGGATCAAAGGGGGAAAAAAATCCATGTCTCCAAAATCACACTCACCAGAAACATATTGTTGTGTGCAACTTGACAGTGTAACATGATCAGTTAGTCTGTGACCTTCCAAAAACAGACTGGATCTGAGTCCCATCCAATTTATGTGTTTTGTTTGGAAAGTTTTTTGTTCTTGTCTACTGGTTTCAGTGGCAGTGTGCTTGACATCACCCCAGCCAAAGCTTGGCATTGTGCATGTTAAGCTTAGGTTTTTGTGTACCTGCTTGGCTATGAAAATCCATGTCATGAAGCTGACTCATAGCTCTTGTGCTTATGTTGATTCCAGAGGCACTGTACTGACTGATGCAACAGTGTATAGATTATTTTTATAGTGCTGTGTTGCTGAGCTGTTGCTGTTCTTAGGTGCTTCCAAAATAACGGCACTTACAGTTGAGAGGGGCACATCTAGCAGGGCAGACATTTCGCACACTGACTTGTAGCGCAGGCCACAATTTTAGCCTTATATTGTTTGTTTGATTCAAAAACAAGAGAGCTTATCACCCAAAGACCACCATACACATGATGTAACATGATGTGGCAGCAGCATGGTGATAAGGAGCTGCTTCTCTTCAGCTGAGCCTGGGGTAGTCTGTAGGCCTGTTTTAGACAGCTGAAGATGAAGAAAATGTGACTTTCTAACTTCAAATGACCCAAAGCACAAACCAAGTCAACACAGCTACAGAAGAAGAATGCACACAGACACACACACACACACACACACACACACACACATCAGTGTGTGGTGGAGGGCTCCTTCTCTCCTCTCTCTACTTTTACTTATACTTAATCCTTTGCCATTTCCCTCTCTCTGTCTCATTGTTAGAACAGTTGCCAGTGTCATTTTTGTGCTAATGCAGCTTGTGCACTCTGACCCCAGTTGCATAGTCACAAAAGTGATCACTGACAGCTGTTACTCCACATCCTTGTGCACCTGGGACATTACCTCTTCCGTTACCCCACGAGCACTCTTCTGGCCTTTGCCTTTATTCTACTCTTTATCTTTTTTCCTTACCCATTGAACTTGGGGACTATGTTTTCTGTTTCTGTCTGCCACTATTTGATTTCAGTTCTACTATACTCCTTGATCATGTCACTTATTTAGTCTTCATATCACAGCATTTTGCCTATATGACTAAATAACTGGACATTATGCAAACGCAATTCCTTTTGTGTGAACTGTGATGTTCTAACACTCACTGACAGCACTGAAGTGTATGTGTGTGTGTGTGTGTGTGTGTGTGTGTTCGTATATGTGGGTGCGTACACTATACTGTATATATGTAAATGTGTTAAATATTCATTTGTAATTATCACCAGTATGATCCCAGCATGTTTGTCATGATGTGTTGTTTCACAGAAAAGTAAATAAATGCTACAGAGGAAGATCCTGCCCCATCATAGTTCACTGCAGGCAAGTATAACACTATACTTTTCATGAACATAAATTTGTTGCAATTAAATAAATCAGTAGTCTCAGTATCCTTTTCTCTCTCTCTCTCTCGCTCTCTCTCTCTCTCTCTCTCTCTCTCTCTCTCTCTCTCTCTCTTTGACTCTCTCTCTCAGTGATGGAGCAGGGAGGACTGGGACATATATACTGATTGATATGGTTCTGAATAAGATGGCTAAAGGTAGGTGCACATAAACCTCTTTTCTGACCTTTTTATAAATGGCAAATATTCACTGGGAAACACTTTCAACTCTGCAGCAATGATCATATGATGATGTTTAGTCAGTCAAATTAAGAATCTAAGGAACGTTGAAAAATAGACTAATGTCCCTGAAATCTTTTAGGTTAATATTTGTAATAAATATTCCTCTCTTCAGGTTTTGAATTGTTAAGTGCTTGTTTAAGAATGTGAGCAATATACAGATTCCATACCATAATTCAAGGCACATTTTACTGTATAGAATGTACCACTATCAATTTTTGCAGCTATTTATAAATAATAGCATCTTTGGAGGATGGTTGGCATGTCCAAGTGCAGGGAACAACAGCAGTGCCATCATCATCAACCTTTTCCCCCAAAGCAAATCATCAGCTTCATTAGAACTGGAGAAAAGTAAAGAACAACACCTAAAGCAACAGCAGGGTTTCTCAATACAGCACAAGACCGGCACTTAACGGTGGACCTGGGCACGCAACTTAGGTTTCCTCAGCATGTCCTTAAGACCATTCTAAGACCTGACCTCGTTCTGGTGTCAAAGGTAATGAAGCGGACTGACATGCTGGTGCTTATTGTGCCATGGAGGAGGCCAATAAATGAAACAGGCAGAAATATGAGCTGCTACTGACAAGGCTGGAAAGCAAGGTGTTTACCTCTGGAGGTAGGGTACAGATGTTTTGCAAGACAGTGCTTCAGTAGGGTTTACACTGCACTCAGCATCACAGGCAAGAAGAGGAGTTGGACCATCTACAACAGCCCAGAGGGTTAAGAGGGCAGATCTGTGTGCTAGGGCACAAACTGAGGCAACCTCAACCTCAGCTGGGTTGCACAAAAGAGGGTGCCTGTTGTTCAAAAAAACCAAAAACACCTGAGAAAAACTCAGAAAACCTCAGGAAACTGGTAATTTTTATTAAAAATGTACACTCATGGACTCATGAGTGTCAATGGACTTAAGCACAATAAGCACAGTTAGACAGATAGATAATGTTTTCACAACAATCTTGAATTTTCAGGATTTTTTGCACTTTGCTTTTATAGAAATTAAAGAAAGAGCTCACTCTGCTAATGTAAAATCATTGATGGCACTAGGCATAAATAAGGGTTAGATGCATAAAATAATTACAAAAAAAAAAAAAAAAAAACCCTCTTTGAACCGGCGCCTTATTGTGGTGGAGGGGTTTGAGTACTCGAATGAACCTAGGAGCCATGTTGTCAGGGGCCTAGTGCTCCTGGTAGGGTCTCCCAAGGCAAACGGGTTCTAGGTGACGGGTCAGACTAAGAGCGGTTCAAGACCCTTATGGAAACTAGATCAAGGACCGTTACGTTGCCCGGACTGGCGTCACCGGGGCCCCACCCTGGAGCCAGGCCTGGGGTTGGGGCACGCAGGCAAGCGCCTGGTGGCCGAGTCTTTGCCTGTGGGAATCGGCCAGGCACAGCCTGAAGAAAAGACGTCCGGTGCAATGTGTTTTGGGTAGCAGTCATGGGCGGAGGCCCCGGCGACCTAAACCCTGGACAAAGAATCTGGCTTTTGGGACATGAAATGTCACCTCACTGGGGGGGAAGGAGCCTGAGCTGGTGAGGGAGGTTGAGCGGTACCGGCTAGAGATAGTCGGGCTTGCCTCCATGCACAGCCTGGGCTCTGGAACCCAACTCCTTGAGAGAGGTTGGACACTCTTCTTCTCTGGAGTGCCCCATGGTGAGAGGCGTCGGGCTGGGGTGGGCTTGCTTATAGCCCCCCAGCTCAGCCGCCATGTGCTGGAGTTTTCCCCGGTAAACGAGAGGGTTGTTTCCCTGTGCCTTCGGGCCGGGGATAGGTGTCTCACTGTTGTTTCGGCTTATGGGCCAAACGGCAGTGTGGAGTACCCAACCTTCTTGGAGACCCTGCGAGGGGTGTTGGAAGGTGCTCCAACTGGGGACCCCATAGTTTTGCTGGGGGACTTCAACGCCCATGTGGGCAATGACAGTGATACATGGAGGGGCGTGATTGGGAGGAACGGCCCCCCTGATCTGAACTTGAGTGGTGTCCTGTTGCTGGACTTCTGTGCTAGTCACAGCCTGTCCATAACGAACACCATGTTCAAGCATAAGGGTGCCCATCAGTACACGTGGTACCAGGACACCCTAGGCCGGAGATCAATGATCGACCTTGTGGTCATGTCATCTGACCTTCGGCCGCATGTCTTGGACACTTGGGTGAAGAGAGGGGCGGAGCTGTCAACCGATCACCACCTGGTGGTGAGTTGGATCCGCTTATGGAGGAGGATGCCGGACAGACTTGGCAGGCCCAAACGTATTGTGAGGGTCTGTTGGGAACGTCTTGCTGATCTCTCTGTTAAGGGGGTCTTCAACTCCCACCTCCGGGAGAGTTTCAACCAGATCCCGAGGGAGGTTGGGGACATTGAGTCTGAGTGGACCATGTTCTCCTCCTCCATTGTTGACGCAGCCATCCGGAGCTGTGGCCGTAAGGTCTCTGGTGCTGGTCGCGGCGGCAATCCCCGAACACAGTGGTGGACACTGGAAGTAAGGGATGCCGTCAAGCTGAAGAAGGAGTTCTATCGAGCCTGGTTGGCTCGGGGGACTCCGGAGGCAGCTGAGGCATACCGGCAGGCCAAGCGAACTACAGCCGTGGTGGTCTCGGAAGCAAAAACTCGGGTTTGGGAGGAGTTCGGTGAGGCCATGGAGAAGGACTATCGGACGGCCTCGGGGAAATTCTGGCAGACCGTTCGGCACCTCAGAAGGGGTAAGCAGCTCTCTGCCAACACTGTTTATGGTGGAGGTGGTGAGTTGCTGGCCTCGACTGGGGATATTGTCGGACGGTGGAAGGAATACTTTGAGGATCTCCTCAACCTCACTGACACGCCTTCCGTAGAGGAACCAGAGGCCGAGGACTCAGAGGTAGATTCATTCATCACCCAAGCTGAGGTCACTGAGGTAGTTCAGCAGCTCCTTGGTGGCAAGGCACTGGGGGTGGATGAGATTCGCCTGAGTACCTTAAGTCTCTGGATGTTGTGGGGCTGTCTTGGCTGACATGTCTCTGCAACATAGAGTGGCGGTCAGGGACAGTGCCTCTGGACTGGGCGACCGGGGTGGTGATTCCTCTTTTTAAGAAGGGGGACCGGAGGGTGTGTTCCAACTATAGGGGAATCACACTCCTCAGCCTCCCAGGGAAAGTCTACTCCAGAATACTGGAGAGGAGAGTCCGACCGTTAGTTGAACCTCAGATACAGGAGGAGCAATGCGGTTTTTGACCTAGTCGTGGAACACTGGATCAGCTCTATACCCTCCACAGGGTGCTCGAGGGTTCGTGGGAGTTTGCCCAACCAGACCACATGTGTTTTGTGGACTTGGAGAAGGCTTTCGACCGTGTCCCTCGTGGCATTCTGTGGGAGGTGCTCTGGGAGTACGGGGTCCGTGGCCCTCTGTTAATGGCTGTTCGGTTTCTATATAACTGGAGCAGGAGCTTGGTTCGCATTGCCAGCTGTAAGTCAGATCTGTTCCCAGTGCATGTTGTATTTCATCGCTGATTTTTGCAGATGATGTTGTCCTGTTGGCTCCTTCAAGCCTGGACTTACAGCATGCACTGGGGCGTTTTGCAGCTGAGTGTGAAGCGGCTGGGATGAGGGTCAGCACCTCCAAATCTGAGGCCATGGTTCTCGACCGGAAAAAGGTGGCTTGCACCCTCCAGGTTGGAGGGGAGGTCCTTCCTCAAGTGGAGCAGTTTAAGTATCTCGGGGTCTTGTTCACGAGTGAGGGAAGGATGGATCGTGAGATTGACAGACGGATCGGTGCAGCGGCAGCAGTAATGCGGTCTATGTACAGGTCTGTTGTGGTGAAGAAGGAACTGAGCCGGAAGGCGAAGCTCTCGATTTAACAGTCAATCTACGTTCCTACTCTCACCTATGGTCATGAGCTCTGGGTCATGACCGAAATGGTAAGATCCCGGATACAAGCGGCCGAAATGAGCTTCCTCCGTAGGGTGGCGGGGCGCTCCCTTAGAGATAGGGTAAGAAGCTCTGTCACCTGGGAGGAGCTCGGAGTAGAGCCGCTGCTCCTCCACATCGAAAGGGGGCAGTTGAGGTGGCTCGGGCATCTGTTTCAGATGCCTCCGGGACGTCTCCCTGGAGAGGTGTTCTGGGCATGCCCCACCGGGAAGAGGCCCCGGGGAAGACCCAGGACATGCTGGAGAGACTATGTCTCTCGGCTGGCCTGGGAACGCCTCGGGGTCCCTCCGGAAGAGCTGGAGGAAGTGTCTGGGGAGAGGGAGGTCTGGGCATCCCTGCTTAGACTGCTGCCCCCGCGACCCGGCTCCAGATAAGCGGAAGACAATGAATGAATGAACTTACAAAAAATAAAGTAAATATAGGACTCACAATTTATAAGGTTAATGTAACAGATTACTTCTTTTTATGTAAGATGAGGCTTATCACTTAAATTTCAGCAGTTTCACCCTGGTGGATCAATAAAATACATCAATTAATATCTATCTAAAACTTACTGTAGGTTCCACTTACTAATACAAAACACCTTTAGTATTGCTTGTCAGAGATTCATTTAAACATGTCTAGCATGGCATTATAGTCAATCTTGTATAACAGATTTCTTCCTTAAGCACTCAGTCACTCTTTTTTAGGAAATAGGTTAAATGAATGCTCAAATTTAATTTTCACACCATTCAAAGAAGGAATGAAAAAAAAAAACCAACAGATAAAGGAAGTAGAGGATGCAGACTAAATTGATGGCATAATGTTTTGAGAGAAATAATGTATTGTGGTGAATTGTTGTGTAGTGATTTCCTTACATAATAACTGCCAGGAAAAATGGAAATCTCTCTACCATGTACTAGTGTAGGGGATTGGTTGGTAATGTTTTTTATTTCACAAAGATTATTTCACAAATATTATTTCACGAAGATGTGTGAGAAATATCTCTCACCACAACATAAGTATTAAAGCCTATATTTGAATATAGCTTTTGCACATAGTTTTCCTATGTGTTCTCAGGACTGTATAAAGAGATTTATTTTATTAATGTCAGTTTTGTCTTGTTTAAAGACAAACTGTGTGTGTGTGTGTATGTGTGTGTGTGTGTGTGTGTGTGTGTGTGTGTGTGTGTGTGTGTGTGTG
>JAUCMX010000022.1:11856258-12063758 GCA_033459395.1 Hemibagrus guttatus | reverse complement strand
TGAAATTCGTACTGACGATTCGCATGGTTAAATTTGGCAATGCTTTACGCCGGATGCCCTTCCTGATGCAACCCTCTCAATTTATCCGGGCTTGGGACCGGCACAGAAGTCACTGGACTGTGACCCCCATGGCTAGATTAATATTAACACTTAGAACACAAATATAAAACATTGTTTATTATTATTTATTGTTTATGTATGATCAATCCTATGCTGTTTTACTCGTTCACTGTTTCAAGATTGCCCATGACACCCCAAAGACCAACAGGTGCATGATTTTGCAGGAACCTGGGCAAATGTGGTGGGAACACAGGCAGTTCTTGGGACAAATTCAAGCTCCCCCTTGAACATGGTCACCACTGTCCCATAAAAAATACACACATACATGTACCCTTTCACAGTTTGAAGATTCCCACCATTTTCCTTGATTTAACACACAGTGGGGAATCTAAAATCCATTTTAATAGATTATAGGTCAAATCTAACCTGGAATAGCCTCAATGTACAAAAAATTGTAGCATCTATACAAAAGTATAATATTTTTTAAATATTTTCATTTTTGTGTTTTGTATTTTGGGTCATTTTAGGAAAAGACGTCAGATTTCAGTCTAAAAGAAGGGTATATTTATTACTGTCAAATGTCAAAACTGGTCAAATTTATGTAAGGGTTAAATATAATCTGAGTTCATATTATTTTCATTTCTGAAATCGTCGGGTCCTGATTTATATAATCTGACAACTTACTCTTAGCAAGTTCAAAACAAAGATAAAATTAAATAACAAATGATTTTATAAAATAAGAAAAAAATGTGTATATACTTAATATTCATGTATGTATATTAATTAATATTGTATAGAATTAATATTCAAAGATTTAAAATCTATTGTTTTACAGACTATTATTGACAATTTATGTTTCAAAATTCTAAATGGGTTTTGTATTTCTCTTTTTTTTTTTTTATTTCACACAAAACACAAAAAAATCTCCGAATTAATAATGGCATTAAAATGGCCTCTTACCTTTCAATATAAACGACTTTTATTTTGCCATGCATGCCTGAACTTTCAACCGGAAATTGTTTATTTGACAAGTATGGGTCAAAGACTATATCAAGTGTAGTAGACAGTATTAGGTACATGCAAAATTCCGTGGTATTTAGCAGCATAAAACTAAAGCTAAATAGACATTTCTATACATTAAAACCATATTAGTCCTTTTCCCGGAGAAAATGTCTGCTATGATTCCTCGCATCGAGCAGCTTTCATGCAGAGTTCTGCGTGTGCTGGGCTGTAATCCCGGACCCATGACACTACAGGGAACCAATACGTACTTGGTGGGGACTGGGAAAAGGTACTAATATGTAAAAAATATACCCATACAAAATTAGAAGTCAAACATTGGTGTTAATTATATTCACACTTTTTTTTGTTGGTAACCAAACCAATAACACGGAAGTGTGTAATCAAACGTAACAGCATGTAATAGGCTAATAATCTGACCTGAGACAACTGGTACGAAATCAAATGAACGAAACGTTCACATTTTTGCATAAACAATAAATCTCTCTGTTATGGGCATTATTAACAGTGAAATAGCAGCCATTAAAATCACATGTGCATATTTATGGAAGCATTTTCTGTTTATGGGCGCATAAAGTGTGACACATTTCAAGTGGCGTGTTACAGTTCACGTTTTCGTTTACACAAACATAGTGTCTTCCCCCAAAAAACAAATGGAAAAGCAAAGTCCATTTTCAACTGCATTTGTAATGTTGCACGAGTTATGGCCCTGTCAAACAGGAAGAGTGTGCTTTTACTCCGTGTGCTTTTTAATGAACTCGTACAAAAATAGTGGCCTTAACCTTTTAGATAACTTCTTATATATTTTGCCTTACATACATCTTGCACATATGTGTAAGTTATCCTTTATTTGCATTTTCATGAATAGCCCTTAATATATATTTATATTTCTTACTTTTATTTGCTCAACAGCTTCTGTACATACTCTTTGCCATAGGCTATTAATTATTCTTTGTACATATCCTCCTGACTACCCACAGTTCAAATTTGTCCTCTGTAGTGGACATTTGTCAACCTTAATATCTTCTACACCCTGCATACTACTGAGCCAACTCCTTGTGTGCTCTAAAGAGGACGTTTAGCACTTTCAAATGAGACCAAAAATGTCTTTAGTATAATCATTACCTTCCAAACAATTGGGAAAGTTAAAAAAACAAGTATTTGGGACATTTATTTTTTCCTGGTAGTCAGGAGGATATGTTTACATGTTTAACTGCACTTTTTTATTTGCATTATTTTATTAGTTGTACTTCTGTAAGAAGCTAAACGCCATTCCGTTGCTGTGTACTTGTACTATGCAATTACAATAAAGTTCTATCTAGCTCTCTATCCTCCATTAGAACTTGATTTGTAATGATATTCTTCTCCATATCTTATCTAACTTGGGTGGCATATATTTCTAATTTTTCAACTGTCTAACTTCCTCTACCAAACCTTTTTGGGTTTTCACGTCACAAATATATGCAACAATAGTATGTAACAATAAAAGAACATTTTATATACGCAAGACACTTTGAAAATTACTTTTGAAATAATACACAGATAGGCAGCACGGTGGCTTAGTGGTTACCACGTCATGGGTTCGAGTCTCGCTCCTGCTCAGTGTGTGTGGAGTTTGCATGTTCTCCATGTGCTTGGTGGGTTTCCTCCCACGGTCCAAAGACATGCTTCTAGGCTGATTGGAGTCTCTAAATTGTCCGTAGTGTGTGATTGCATGAGTGAATGAATGTGTGTGTGCCCTGCGATGGGTTGGCACCCCGTCCAGGGTGTATTCTGCCTGATGCCCGATGACGCCTGATGACCCGATGATAGATCGGATAGGCGGTACAGACAATAGAATAATACACAGATGGTTTTATCTTTACATATAGTGAGTGTTATAACATCCCTGTGCCACCAGGGGAAGCAGAAGAGTTTGGATCGTCACCATCTCTAACCACCTCACCTTACAAACACTTTGAAGTAGATGATATGTTTTTTCTTCTCATTGTCTCAGTATTAACAGTCAATAAGAGCTCTGTTCCAAAAAAGACATTGTTACATGTAGAAAGGTACATACTGGAGTCAGTTTGTGGGATAGTGTCAACTAGAAAATTCTGGCTTTTGCCCAATTGTTATTTTATAACAAAAATAGTAAAGAAGTGTTTTTAGATTTACAGAACATATCCTGCTAAAAATCTTTTTACATGTAAAAAATATATCGATCTAGACTAGCTTTTGCAATTTATGTCAGGAGACAGCTACTCATCTGTTTCGGCATTGTCCAGTGGTAGCGTTTTTAATATTATGAAACATGTTTTGTTGAAAAACACTATTTGAACTGTAAAGGCATGTATTGTTCCATGTTAATGTGTAATATTGTTTATTCATTTTAGCTATTTTTTTTTGCTAAAACATTTTTAGATGTGTGTATATTATTTATGTATATGTTGCTAAAAAAAACAACAACAAAAAAAACATTTGCTATTTCACTTCCTCAGCATTGCGTATGGAGCCTGTAAAATTCAAATGGAATCACAATTTGTATTTCCATTTCTGATGCCTTGCACAGAAACCTGTCAGTCAGTATTACGGGCGAGAATATACTATGGGGAAGGTTTGTATTTGGAAGTGATGTCAGCACAAATTGCCACATTTTAGAGCTACTTCTGGTGGATGGTCAAGAAGGTACATGTGCAGAACGGACGCTTGTGTAGATGTAGAAAAGTCAATTAATAATAATAATATTCTTTTGATTGACAGGTTTCTGTGGAAAGCATCGGAAATACAAAAGCAAAGAGATTCGCGATTCCATTTGAATTTTGTCAGGGTTTATAAGCAACACTGAGGAAGTGAAATGGCAAGATAAACTAGTAAAGAACATAGTCATTCCTATTGTTATTTTGATATGACCTGGTCATAACTCGTGAGGCATGGAGATGCTAATTGGGCAGACATTGTACATTCGTAAATAGTAATATGTAATTTGCATTTTCATTTAATTAATGTCACAATTTCTGTGACCTTTGCCGCAACTTTTTTCAGATTACAAAATATAAGATGTTGAATTGTCAAAGAAGAGCAGTAAGACCATTTTCCCCAGAATATCTGGGTGGTGTGGATGAGTATGGCTGTATTTTGTCTGTAATAAAATATTTAAATGAGACATTCAGACACTGAATAAAAGCAGCTTTTAGCAGCATTCTTACAAAAAAAAGTCAAGTAAACAAGTTTTTAAGGAACGCTTTATTTTTAATTTTGTTATTACATTATGCCATGTCATAGGTTACGTTTTTTTCAATATCTTATTTCTGTGTACGGAAAACTAACAGGTAAGCAAAACCAGGATGTCTATATAGTGATCTGAATGCAATAAATGATTGTGAGAATGAGAAACACATCCTATAATCAGACAATATTTCAGGTATTTTGCTAGATACTAAAATGTTTATTGTTCATTTTTTCATATGTTGTGCATATGGTTCTAAGTGATTGTCTGCTGTATGGGGGTGTGTGAGGCGTGTGTTAATAGACACTGGGGAGCCTTCTGTTTCTGAGTACATCTCTAATCTGAAGCAAGCTCTGTGCCAGAGTGAGTCCTCTATACAGGAGATCCTTGTCACACACTGGCACCATGACCACACAGGAGGAGTACCTGACATCCTTACAAACATACACTCAGGTCAGAGATTTACACATACACCTGCACTCATATACAGAATGGAATCTAAGACACGCATATTTTCTAGCCTCACATATACCTAAATATTTATACTATCTCTGTAGTCTAATTGCACTTTCTTTTCATTTCACATTTTGAATTTTCCTAAGGTTCAAGTGACATACTAAACTGTAAATACAGCCAATAAACAGTGGAAATAGTTTTTAGTTTTCAACTGTTTGCTAGACTGCGTGGAGCTCTTGCTAATACTGCATTCAAGTTCTTTTTTTAATGAAATTAATACAATTTATTCTATTGTGTCTTCATCATGTGTGATTGTTTGTATATGTGCACTATTCAGATTTGCAGGTGAGTAAACTCCCCCGTTCTCCCCCACAGCCAGAGGTAATTGGAGATGAGAAGAAGAAATACACATACCTTAAGGATGGGGATGTTATCAAGACAGAGGGAGCCACATTACGGTGAGTGGAAGCACATAAGAGGAAGCGTGTACACTATGCAGGTGACAATGTGTTTGCACATATGTATAATAATTATGTGTTTGTACAAGATGGATACATGTTAAGTGCATATGTGCAGGGTCTTATTCACCCCAGGCCACACTGATGACCACATGGCTCTGTATCTGGAGGAGGAGGGAGCGGTGTTCTCTGGAGACTGCATTCTGGGGGAAGGGACAGCTGTGTTTGAGGACCTACATGATTACATGCTCTCACTTCAGATACTGCTTGGCATCAATGCAGACATTATCTACCCAGGTGTGTGTGTGTGTGTGTGACAACTTTGACAGCTATCATAAAGTTAAAACATTAATACACAGTTGGATGCATTTAGGAAACATCCTAAGAATTATCACTAAAATAAATGCTTTAGGCTCTGTAAGCCACATCTAATTAAGTTCATTTAAATTTTATTAGCATAGTGCTTTTGTCACAAAGAAACTTAAGAAATCAGGACATAATCCATAATGAGCAGATGATAACACTAAACAGCTAACACTATATATAAATATAGCAGCACTTTAGCCAGGCCTAACTATTGTCTCTGTGTTGCCTATGTAAAAAGGTGGACAAGAAATAGTAAATTATTTGCTTCCAAGTAACCATATAGCTCTCAGTACAGCCCACAGACTACCTTTTAATGATGTATTGCAGTGCATATGTTAGATAGCCATTGTGGGCATGTGCAATAGTGCAAATCAGCATTCTATTCAGTATGCATGCAATGCAGTTGCACTGTTTGAAGACCAGGGTCGCTGGTTTGCACAACACATCGAGGTAAAATAAAGAGCACGCTGGTCCAGAGAGCAGTAGCTTCACTAATATCAATACGACACCAAAAGACAGTTGAAATCAGGCATAAGATAGTAAACCTGTAGCACATTTTGTTTCCAATATTGTAACCTCTGTTCATAGCAATGTTTTGTTTAGTTTTATACAGACAAATATTGCTTTACATTTTTTATGATTCAGAAATAAGAGTCCTTCAGTCACACTTTTTTCTTTCAGATTTTGTTAAAAATTTTCTGAGGCTTGAATCAAATCAAAATTGTGAATTAAATTATGACTGGAGTGTACCATCACACTCCACCCTAACTGCAGCAATTTATTCTGTTAGTCTTGACTTAGTGTTGCTTGTGTCCCTCATCAGGTCATGGCCCTGTGGTGTTAAGTGCATGCAGTAAGATCCGGGAGTACATTTCCCATCGCACTAACCGTGAGCAGCAGATTCTAGCCGTGCTGAGAAATAATCCCGGAGATGCCTTCAGTTCCTCTGCCCTGGTTAAACTGGTGTACAAGGTGTTGTGTTGTCTACTGATTGGTGATATATCATCATATGGCTTTGGGTTAGCGCTCCTTATTTATTTTGTATATTTTGATATTTTGTTTATTAGGACACCCCTGAACACTTACATAGAGCTGCAGAAATCAACCTGGTTCATCACTTAAGAAAACTACAGAAGGAAGGAACAGTATGCTTGGGTAAGACCCATGTGTACATCATTGAATATTAATAATCAATAATCACTGAACTTTTATTTGTCCACCTGTTTTTGGTTGTTTGTTAAATTTTTGTTGATTGTTGGTTACATTTCTCATTTTTGCTAATACACATTTTTTTTTGCATATTTATAGTTGGAAAGCCAGAAAAGTGGAAGAGCAACCTGTGACCACCATCATAACAAACATGCACAAAAAATGTAATAGTGGAATAATTAATGTCTACCACAAATACATTGTTGTATTACGTATATTTCCTAGTATTGCAGTGAATATTTGAAAATGTATTCAAATCTATCAGCACTTTTACTATTAAACTTCTAACTATCATAGACCTACATGGCAGAATGTGCTGTACTGTCTGAACTTGGTGTGACACCAGTAAAATCCTTTTCTTCACAGCACTCAATATTCAACTATAGCTAAGTAGGTACAGTCACCTGAAAGCGTGAAAGAAAATTATGAGGTTAGTGAAACAATGTGAAAACAAAAGTTAGATAGTAGAATAGATACTGATAATAGAATAGAAAGTGTTGGTGAAACTGGAACATTCGGCCGACATTAACTAGCCTGGTACAGCAACACGTTTGATATGAGTGAGCTCACTGAAGAGCAAAACATGATGCTGACTAGTTGAGTTGACTAGCCTTAACTAAATGATTGATGAACAAAAAAATCAAGGATCATAAGCGAATGCTAAATTTAGTTCTCATTAAATTAATGTATTATGAGTTCTGTTGAGACTGTTATTGCCATCTTAAATAAAAGATTTTAAAAAACATAACCCAAAAATAAGGGGGGGGCACAGTGGCTTGGTGGTTAGCACATTTGCCTCACACCTCCAGGGTTGGGGGTTTGATTCCCGCCTCAGCCATGTGTGTGTGGAGTTTGCATGTTCTCCCTGTGCAAAGCATACTTTATTTATAAGAACTGTTAGTCATACCAGCCATTTTGCCAATTGCAATACAGTTACCCAGAGTTAACATTAGAAGCAGTACATCATAGTGAAGAAGGAAATATACTTTCATAAAGTGGTGGAAAATGTGTGAATTAAAAATTTGGTCTTTGTAATTTAATAAACATAAGTTCAAATGTTTATGCCTGCATTGCTAGATGGTGAAGGCATTATGTTTTCCTCTGTTCATCCTTTCAAGATATTCTTTAGTCTGATATCTCAAGAACAGGTGGTTGAATGTTCGTAGTACTTGTATGGAATTATCATTGTAATCAGCAGATAAACTGTAAACTGAAATTGATCCAAAGAGGCTTAAGCTCACAAAAGGGTCAAATGTGACAGTCTTTCTTCAATAGCTTCCTTCCTGGTTTTTATTCAGAGATGTCACTTACACATTCATGCTTAGAAACTTATGGCACATTTTCCAGCTATCTAAGATTTTGCCATCAGTCCACTCATCTCTCCATCAATCTGAGATTTATTTCAGCACAAAATAATTAAAGAAGTAGTTGTAGAAATTATTTATATGAAATTATTTTTGTATTCAGCAGATGACATGATTAGATTGCAGAATTTATCCAAAGGGGGTCAAGCTCAGAGGACACTGTTAATGGGGTGGGTATGACTAACTTCAGAGCATCACTCCCTCCAAAATCAGTTGACCAATAGAGTCACCAAGAGGTGAATGTCCTCTTCTAAAACCTATGTCACTTTAGAAAATGTGCCAAAAGTCAGAAGCAGCAAGAGATTTCAGAATTTTTTATTAATTATTTAATTAACAAAATTAATTCCATAGTCTCTGGGGGCACAGTGGCTTGGTGGTTAGCACACTTGCCTGACACCTCCAGGGTTGGGGGTTCGATTCCTGCTTCCGCCATGTGTGTGTGGAGTTTGCATGTTCTCCCCATGCCTTGGGGGGTTTCCTCCGGGTACTTCGGTTTCCTCCCCCGGTCCAAAGACATGCATTGTAGGTTGATTGGCATCTCTAAATTGTGTGTGTGTGTGTGTGTGTGTGTGTGTGTGTGTGTCCTGCGATGGGTTGGCACTCCATCCATCCAGGCATCGTGCCTTGATGCCTGAGATAGGCACAGGCTCCCCGTGACCCGAGAATAGATCGGATAAGCGGTAGACAATGAATGAATTCCATAGCCTCGTGGAATTGGTCTGGAACATACACCAATCAGCCATAACATGAAAACTAGCAAAACAGCACTGACCCATTGAGGTATGGACTTCACAAGACCACAGTGTGAATGGTTTTAGGATTATAATTTGTGTAAATGAACACCAATGAGAAATGCTGGACTGATGTGTAGAGACATCAACAAAATACCAACTGAGGGAATGGTGTTCCTAGGCCAGTTCGAAATTGCTTTTGGTGCAGATCTGCAAAATGGATCACTTCTTAAATTGAGCCTTTATGCAGATAAACATTGATCCAACTAGGCTATACAAATCCAGAGTAGATGCAACACTAAATTTGCTCCTTTGGTGCAGTGTTCATTTCTTAGGTGAGTTTTAGCACACTGATCAGTTGGCTCTCGATTCCACCATGTTTCTTCTGTGCACTTTAGATTAGGTGAAGTGAATGGCCCTTTTTTTGGGGGGGGGGGGATTACATAGCAAATGTAAATGCAGCTCAAAAGTCTTGCCTAAATCCTAGACATAGTAGTAACTTTAACATTTACAGATGAAATCAACAAAAAAGCGGGCAAATTTTGATAATTTAATTCACAGTGAAAGAATGTTAGAAAGTTCACATGTATGACATGTAATGTAATGACAATTCAGCTCTTCAGTTTTGATCATCAAGCCATGAGCATTTAGTTAGTGTGCAAACTGTAGCCAATTGTAATTGTTATTATTTATGCACGTGCAATTGTAATTGTATTCTTTTGCACATGTTCAATTGCATAAATGAATTAAAAAAAAACCTTTAACCAATGGAGCTTTAACGTGTTAACGCGGATTTAGTAACATGTTTTTGACACCAATGGCTTTCCACATAATTGACTGAACGCCGCAGTGAGTACATTCCTCCCGCGAGCGATGCACCGTAAACAGCAATTCATGCGACCCCTGTACCAAGGACATATTAGAAGAACACGGATATTCTTCATTTTAACGTGTCTATAAAAATGTTCATCTTTCGATTTTGAGATGGATTTGCGTGTGCTGAGAGGAGAAATACCTCCATGGGTGTTACACGAGGTGCCGTTTTTGTTGTTTTCTCGGGACGTTTGCGGTGAGCTTGAAGCATGCTAACTGCGCTAAACTGCTGAGCCGTGGAGTTGCAGTACTACTGCTTTTGCACACACCAGTCAGTATTTTACAGTATGTTTATTTGGCACTGATGGGTAACTGTGATGTTAGCTGCCACATGCATGTTTAATCGATTGTACGTTTTACTTTGCGAGTGAAGTATAGATTCCTGGATGATGCTTTGTGTCGGGATCATCGGAGTTTTCTTGCCTGTATAAAGGCATCTGGCTAGATCTAAATCTGTTGTATTAGTCTGTGCCATAATATTAACCTGTGCTATTATGAAATGCAAACATTTGAGCTATTTATCAAATTTCTAGTTTGTGGCCACAGTGATGATTGTCGACGAACACATCATCACTGCCAAAGCCCTGTCCTTCACAAGCCACTTTGGCAAATGAGTCCTTCCACCCCGGCGTTTTGGCTTGGAAGCAAACGCAGTCGCCTCCGACATGCTAAGCTACAGAAGACAAATTGCAGTATATGGCCAATATTTTCCGTGAGATCAAACCGCATCTTGCTGTAGGGAGCTGCTACCGAAACACACCACAAAATCCTACCCCCCTTCGTCAGAATGGCCTCCTGGGATCGTGGAGACGGCGCGGATGAAGATCCCACCGCATGTGTCGAACCCTCGCCTAATACGTGTGAGGACTCTGTCCAGGCGCAAAAATCGAAAAGCCTCCCTACGCTCAACGAAAAACAAGTTTTGGAAACAGATGGGCCTGAAAACCCCGCACAAGAAGATAAAACAATCGTCTTAGCGGCGGATGTCAGCTACAGCTCCAAAACGGAGGGGTCTCCTAACTCCAGCAGCGGGGAGGCGGCAGGTGTGGCTGGGAGGAGCCGCCGTCTCGCAGCGCTGCTCCCCTCACGGCTGGCCCGCGTGTCCCTCAGGCGATACCTGCGTGTGTTGTTCTCGGACTCCCGCTGCTTCTTGTTTTACATGTGTTACCTCACATTCATTCAGTCGCTCATGGTATCCGGCTACCTCAGCAGCGTTATCACCACTATAGGTAAACAATTTAATTACATCGTATATTCTTGACTTAATTTCCCTTCTTATTTTTTTTCCTTTTACATTATAGCATTGATATCACACTGCACTTTCAGGCCATGAGACAGCAGAAACTCACTTATTAGGTATCAGACTTCCTGGAATTCAAAGGTCTATATTACCTGGTAAAGCATAAACATTAAGAAAATCTTCACTTCAGAAAACATATGGATATTCTGTTACAAATGTACTTTAGGCAATAAGGATCTAAACCCATTGTCTGCACTAATACTACACTAGCATCACTAACATCAAGTGCTACTGCATATCACGTTTAATGATTTGTTCACTGTTTTTAATACCTCAGTGCTCAGACTATTTTTTAACAATCGGAATATCCCTACTGCTGATATCTGACAATCTTTTGGACTAGGCTCCTTAGCCTGGTACACAACAGTTGTTATTGTTTATTTCATCCTCTGTAGCTTCTGTCCTGGTCATACATGTGTCCAGGGAGCACCCTGCTGGAGTAACGAATTTCATCTGTTAAAAAAATGAATGGGTAATTGGCACTTGACTAAAGTGTATTGTAATCACTGTTTTGTCAAGCATGACACTGTAAAAACTCATTTACATCTAGGGGCATGACTTGACATGTCATTGGAGGAAACCCCCATGGTCAGAACATATACATACACTTTCTAGACACTTGACCATTTTGTGCTCGTTTCAGAATTGCTCTACTACTTGCTGTTACAATAACCGCCAATCTTCATGGAAGATTCAAGACCTTCTGTTAATGTTCATGTCAGCCATCAGAATGGGGAGAAAAAATTTGATCACAGTTTCCCCATTCTGATATTTAACATTAACTGAAGCGTCTGATCTGTATCTGCATGATTTTATAGTCTGTTGCTGCCATGTGATTGGTTGATTGGATAATTGCATAAATAAGCAGGTGCACAGATGTTCCTTAATAAATTGGCTAGTGAGTGTATCACAGCCATTGTCAGTTGTACTGCAGCTGTGTTTGCATGGCAGTATTGGAATTGTACTGCATAGTGTTTTAATATTTGGGTAAAATCTACATTCAAGATTCAAGAGGTTTACTGTCATGTGCACAGTGAAAAGCCAGCAGATTAGACCATAAAATTAAATTTTTCATTATATTTTCATGTTTTTTTTCTATTATGATTATTTTGTGTAAGGGGATTGTATGCAAACTGCTGTGATGTTACTGTTCACATGACAATAAACATCTTGAATCTAGATTTTAGCAAATTATTTAAATAATATTTCTCTATAATTGGTTTGGGGCCCACGTATGAAATGTGCTCTAATTCCTATCCATGATTTAATTTTAATTCCTTTATAATGTCATAAACAGCTAAAGTAACTTTTTTTTTTTTTTTTTTAAACCAAAAGCCCTTAATTAACACTTTAATTAAGAAACTTAATTACTGTTGTTAAAGAAACTTTCACTTGTACTCAGCATTCATCTTTTTGGTTAAGAGTAAATGAACTTCTTGATTCTGCAGTTTTATTCCCTTGTAAAAAGCTGTCTTAGTTACATGCCATTTCTTTTATAAAACATATGTATTATTTTTTATTTCAGTATTATTATACTGAAAAGGTTCTACCTTGGTTTAGCAACATGGCAGCTGGAAACAGCTGTACCCCAGACTTTTAAAGAATAAAAGAGATTGCTGTCACATGCAGTGAGTGACCAGTACTTGCTCCTTTAATGTTGCTGTGGGTCTTTTGGCAGCCTCACTGATAAGTTTTCATCTTGTTCTTTCATTCATTTTGGAGAGACGTCCTGTTCTTGGTAATGTCACTGTGGTGCACCATTTTATCCACTTGGTAATGAAGCCTTTTATAGTGTTCCATGACACATCTAATGTGATGGAAATTTTTTAGTATCCCCTCTCCTGTTTGATATCTTTTAGTAATAAGATTCTGTGCATGCCCAGGTCTATTAAATGAAATGAAATGTGTTATTGTTAGTTTGAATATAAAGCTATTTAAAACCTTAAATAGTTTTACTAACTTAAATAATTAACCACTTAAATATTTCTGCCTAGGATGTTTCAAAATCCTATTGTCTTGACAGATTTATGTCATCAGTGAATAGACTATGCTAAAGTTTGCTTTCATGTATTCACTGAAACTTAATGCAATTTTATTGTTAAATCTCAAAATCTACACTTCAATCACATGTTCATTGCTTCATTTTAATTACGAAACATGCTTCATTGTTCACATACAGGACCTACTGTTAAAAAATAAAAATAAAATTCAGTATACTATTCAAATGTTGGTGCCTCAAATAGTTAACAAGTATTTTAATACTCATGCACATCCATACTTCATATTTGAACTAGAGTGGAGGGTATAAGAAAATCTTCTCAATTGGAATGAAAAACTGCAGCCACACTGACTTTGCAGATGGACACGCCTGTACTAAAATAGTCTTGTTAGGTAACTGCTGAAATGTATGTGTTTGTATTTTTTTACAGAAAAGCGCTACAGTCTCCGTAGTTCAGAATCTGGTCTGCTGGTCAGCTGTTTTGACATAGGCAGTCTCCTCATTGTTGTCTTCATCAGCTACTTTGGTGGACGGGGACGGAGGCCACGTTGGCTTGCCATAGGGGGAATGGTCATTGCTGTGGGTGCTGGACTATTTTCCCTCCCTCATTTCATCTCTCCACCTTATCAGCTGGAACAGCTGAACACTACAGGACGAGGGGAGGGGCTCTGCACCATTACTAATAGCAGTAGGAGGGAGGGGCCAGAGGCATGTCCACGGGACCAGGAAGATAGTGACCATGCTCTGTATGTGGCACTGTTTATTTGTGCTCAGATTCTGATTGGCATGGGGTCGACACCCATCTACACGCTTGGACCCACCTACCTGGATGATAATGTGAAAAAAGAGAATGCGTCTCTTTACTTGGGTGAGTAACACAGAGCTGCATTAACTAGCTTTTTTGTTTCTTGCTTTTTTGTTGTTCCTTTTTGATTTTCTTTAATGTGATTGGTCAGTGATGGGTTATGATTCACTGATAATGGTGATGGAATGAGAAATAACTATAGTATCTGATCATATATATCACTGATCAGAAAATGTAGCTGATGAAAGACAAAATCCATTCTATTGTGTGCTTTATTTCAAGCATGAATGTGGCATTTGAAATTGATATCTTCAGCCTCTGTCAACAAGAGCATAGGGTGCATTAATGCCTTTTGTCAAATTATATAGTACCTAGAGGTACTAAGAGCAACATTCATTTATATTAACAAAACAGAATTGTTCTGATGTTAGAGATGCTTTTCTTCTTATCAACTTGTTTTTTATTAGAATAAAGTATATATGCATTAGAATTAAAGTAATGTGTATGAGTAATTTGAATTCTCAGCAAGAAACTAATAAATAGGGGGGTTTGTGTGTGTGTGTGTCTGGGTGTGTAAGCAATCATGTATGTAATGGGAGCTCTAGGTCCAGCTGCCGGCTACCTGCTGGGTGGAGTTCTGATTGGGTTTTACGTGGACCCAAACACTGCTGTGAACATTGACCAGAATGATCCACGTTTTGTAGGAAACTGGTGAGAGGCACACATGAACTCTTTTTTCACACCTAATAGTCTGATTGCTGAACCTGCATCAGAGCTAAATTGACAGTTTTGGAATGTGTTTTCTCCTGCGTTTGCTTTCTCAATGAACATAATTAAACAAGTACAAGTTACTGTGTTCTTACATACACAAACAAACCACTAATCCACAAATAAATGCAGCTTTAGCATCAAAGATAAAAAAAAAAAAAACATCACTTTGTGAGAGAGAGAAAAGAGAAATGAAAAAGCAAATGAAATGGCGAATTGATGTTTTAATTAAATTTTTATTTTTGACACTACTATTGCACGCCTACATGAGGAAAATTTAAATTCAACTCTCATTTCATTTTATATTTCATCTCTGCATGCAGATTTGGGAAAAGAAATAGCATTTCTTCTCTCTTTCTTGAAGTCACTGTTTCTCTTTCACTGTAAACCCTGGCTTTTAGAGACCTATCTCTGTTTCTTTCTGTGGTGATGGGTTCTTATTCATAACATGAATTTCTGTCTCTCTCTCTCTCTCTTTCTCTTTCTTTCTGGTGGCTTCCTGCTATGATGACCTACCTCTGTCTACCTTGCTCTATTCGTCTACTCCCCAATATCTTTTTCTCAGGTGGAGTGGATTTCTTTTCTGTGCTGTGGCTATGCTGCTAGTGATATTCCCAATGTTTGCCTTTCCAAAAAAGCTTCCCCCTCGCTACAAGAAGAGCAGCAGGAAGAAAAAGTGCATGGGGGACCTGCCAAGTGATGATGAGGTGATGAAGGAGAAAAGCCAAGCTGTCTCTTCCTCCATTGGTTTTGGAAAAGACATCAAAGGTAAGTACCTAGCAGACAGTGGAGGAGCTGTGTTAAGTATGTAACTGTGTTTTGTGCATGTTGGGATGCTGCTGCATGATGTGGGATGTTACTTTTTTGTTACTAGAGGGCAGTATGTACTAGGGAATGGTTCTAATGTCTCCTATCAGGTTTTTAATACATCAGATTAGGTCATAGATCAAAGACATTTTGTTATATGAGTTTATTTTTTTAATGATACTTACTATAATGAAATTATTTCTTGTTTTCTGCCCTTCTCTATCTTTAACACTTTATTTTTAACCCTCTAGATTTGCCTAAGGCAGCCCTTCGTATCCTGAGCAATGTGACGTTTTTGTTTGTCAGTTTGTCATACACAGCAGAGTGTGCCATCGTTACAGCCTTCATCACTTTCATCCCTAAGTTCATTGAATCTCAATTTGGGGTTCCAGCATCCAGTGCCAGTATCTATACAGGTGATTGATCGTGCACAAACACACGCACACAGAAAACACACACAAACATTGACAATTTAACAATTTCCAATAAAGTATTCTGATTCTGACCCACACACACAGTGCTTTTAAATTTTTATCCTTGTCATGTTTATTTTCTGCCCCACATCTCTGCTGTAGGTTTGGTAATTGTGCCAAGTGCTGGTGTTGGCATAGTACTGGGAGGTTATATTATTAAGAAGCTGAAGTTGGGAGCAAGAGAGTCAGCCAAACTGGCCATGATCTGTAGTGGAGTGTCTCTGCTTTGTTTCTCTACACTCTTCATTGTTGGCTGTGAGAGCATTAATCTAGGAGGAATAAATATACCCTACACTACTGGGTAAGAAAATTACATGCTTACAACCAGTTACTCATTTTATGTGTGCTGTAGCTCTATTAAAGCATAATGAAGAAGAAGAAGTTGCTTTCGGCTGCTCCCTGTTCGGGGTCGCCACAGCGGACCAACTGGTCTGCACAACAACTTGGCAAATGTTTTATGCCGGATGCCCTTTCTGACGCAACCCTCCCATTTTTCCGGGCTTGGGACTGGCACTGCATCCAGTGGCTGGGGTTTGGGCATTGGCTGGGAATCGATCCCGGGCCTTCCGCATGATAGGCAAGAAACCTACCACTGAGCCACCAATGCCTATTATTAAAGCATAATATATTTTCAAATAAAAATGGGAGAGCATATAAGTCTCGATAGGAATATTTTTTTGTTAAAAAAAAACAAAAACCTTCAAAAAATAAAACAAGCCTGGAACAAGATTGTTTGTTTATACTTATACCAGAATGATAGGAAGAGAAGCATATGGAAAAAAAAAAGGAAGGGCTCATGAGCCAAAGCAAGCCACGTCATCTGTCAGACATGATGGAGGCAGTGTTATAGCATGGGGATATCTGGCTGCAAGGGAACTGGATCATTGGTGTTTATTAATTGAAAGATTTCTGATTAAAGAAGCAAGATGAAGAGTGGAGAGCTATATATTCTGCTCAGATTCAGTCAAATGCAGGAAAACTGATAAAACAGTTCTTCACAATATAGATGGATAATAACCCAAAAATGTTGAAGCCCAAGAGATTCTTAAGGCAAAGAAATGAAATGTTCCTAAGTCAGTCACCCAACCTCAACCCAATTGAGCATGCTTTTCACTTACTGAAGACAAAAGTGAAGGCAGGAAACCCACAAATAACGGATGTTCCATGATTGATGGGTTCCAGGCTTCAGGTAGTCATCGATTTGCTCATCCAAGTATTAAAAATATTTCTTATATTTATAATTATTAGTTTGTCCAAATACATTTGAGCCTGTGAAAATGGCTTTAATTCAATCTAAACTGTAAATCTAAATAGTCAATGCAATATTTTTTGTTAGGCCTCTTGAAATAAAGCTGAGGTTTCACACCTTTCATGCACAGCACTCCACTTTCCACTCTGGTTCTTACTGTTTCAGGTATTTATTTGTGTTTCAGACAAAATGACTGCTTTAGTGACTCCTGGGCCTGTGTAAAAGACTTCTGCAGCTATTAGTGATTAACACAAAGTGTTTTTTACAGGGCTCCCACAATGTCATTTAAGCAAACAAACTGAAACAAAAACCAATCTGTGGTAATATTCAGAGCGACTTACTCTGTATGTTTCTATGGCTTCCACACCTCTGTACCAGTTTGCATCCCCAATTTTGGGCATTATTTCCTTAAGCACCAGGAGCAAATGTACCAATATATCAGACACAATTTACATTCACCAGACTGTCACTTGCTTCGAAAATAGAAGTGCATCTCTTTTATATTTGAGCTGTATGTTACACAGATTTACCCAGAGGCTTCATCAGCCTGTATAACTAGTGGGCTCACTGGTGTTGCTACTGGAGGCATTGATCTCCAGGCATTGAAGTTGAGAGTGGGCCTTAAGCTTAGAGAATGAGACCAGTCACTGAGAGTAAATCAGGGTCTGTCTCTATATGCAATGGCTGTACAAAGCTGCTCTGAGCTCTACACTTCATTGCCTAGCTAAAACCAACAGTAAGCTATTTATTCGTTTAAATGGCACAGTACAAAATGGCAAGAGTAGTAATATCACATAACATTACCTGATGTGATTAATCAACATGCATTTCAGAGCACTGTCATATGATGATGTCCCTGTGGTATAATGATTGAAATTGCAAAAAAACCGGATAAATTATATATTTAATTCATAACATATCAGAAATTTTAGTCTCTATATGATTTTTTGGTCAGTTTTTTTAATAAGAGAAATGTTATCAGTATATTATTATCTAAATGCCTGATCTTTTTTTCGTCTCTCTGCAGGCCCACATTGACTCTGTCCCATCGGAACCTCACAGGGGGCTGTAATGTTAACTGTGGTTGCCGGATCCATGAGTATGCTCCTGTGTGTGGTTCTGATGGAATTACGTACTTTAACCCCTGTCTGGCTGGCTGCAGTGGTGTCTCCAATCACAGCACAGGAGTGAGGGCACATAAATCTGTCTTATGAGTGTTGATTGTTGCAGGGCAAGTGAAAGTGAAATGAGTGAAAACTCGTATTAACATTTCAAATACAGATCAAAAAAGATCAAATAGTTGTACCAAGCCATGCTTTTCTTACCTGAACGTCTATTTCTGTAGTCATACTACAGAAACACTTTAAACTGAAAATGAAATCAAATATGAACATGAATCCTATTTCTCTTTTCTCTGCAATCTACATTGTTTACATATACATGTAATGTATGGTTTTTTTTTTTCCAGATCAGGAATTATTCAGACTGTGCTTGTGTACAAAGCAGACAGGTAATCACTCCATCTGGAGGGAATCACGAGTTGCAAGTGGTCATCGTGAAGACGTATCTGAACGAGAATGGCTATGCACTTGCTGGCAAGTGTGAGCGCACCTGTGGAACGCTCATAACCTTCCTCATCTTCCTCTTCATTGTCACGCTCATAACCGCCTGTGCACAGCCTTCTGCCATCATAGTCACGCTGAGGTGTGTTCCTCCCTCACCTCTCTTTCTCTCAAAACTGATGACAATCTTTTCAACAGAAAATGATTTTAATATTATAGCTTAAATGTATTTTTTTTATTGCTAGCAGACATAATAGTGCATTTACACCAGTTATTATCAATATAACTAATAACATTCATTATTATAAATGTATAATCTTCTGAAAATGAAAACTAGCATTTATGTTTACAGTTCTTTTTCTCCACATAGGTCTGTTGAAGAACAGGAGAGACCATTTGCTTTGGGAATGCAGTTTGTTCTTCTTAGAACTCTTGGTATGACAGAAATACACTTAAAATATAAAGTATATACACAGTTTCCATAAAGGCTAATCTGTCTGTGACAGCCTGGGAAAGCCCTTCACATGGTCAAATTGACCACATATTTATGATAGAAACAGTTAACATGTTTTCTCTCTGTTTTAAATTAGCAATCTGGGTAAGTTACTGGACTGATAAACTGTTATACTGTCAGAGCTTGGGTTACAAAGATTGAAAACTAAACACCAAAAATTCCAATAATAATAAAAACAATAGATCAGAGGTTACAATAGGTTTAAATAGAAAGACCATGCTGTAATATAAAATAAATGATCATATTTGGATTTCCTGTCCTTTTCCAGCCTATATCCCTACTCCGATATATTTTGGCGCTGTGATTGACACCACCTGTATGCTCTGGCAGCAGGACTGTGGTGTTCATGGATCCTGTTGGGAGTATGACGTGACATCCTTGCGGTTTGTCTACTTTGGCTTGGCAGCCAGCCTCAAGTTTCTGGGATTCTTCTTCATCTTCCTCACATGGTATTCGCTGAAACGGTGTGATGAGCAGGGACACATTCATGCACATCCTGTATCCCCACTGGACACAGTGAGCCAGTTGATGTGCCATGCAGGGTGGCAAAAAGGTCATGCTCGCACACGCTCCTGCCCTGTCTTTCTACCCCGCCCCCCTGAACACTGCCATGCTGCTGCAATGGCAACTGGACCTGCTCTAAGCCGTGGCAACAGTTGCCCCAGCAATGGCCTGAAAGCAATAACCTTGCCCATCAGGTCTCTGGAGAAAGTGGTAATATGAGAGATTAGTGCAGATGCACACATTTACACACCCAAATGCATAGACAGGGCATATCTAAAAATCAAGTGGAGTCTCCAGCTCCCCTATATGCCACTGCTGGTGCCTTCCCCCCCCCTCCAGAAGTACACTACAATAAACAGAATTTGTAAACTATTGGACTTAATACCTCAATGGAATTGGTACCTCTCTCATTCTTACACATTTACATACTTTTTGCCATCCTCCACATGGTCTGTATGAACAGTATGTCCTCATTATACATACATACATAAAAAAATGTAGAGGGACAATAATGAACCTTTTGTCGATCTTGTGCACACACACACACACGCACATGTTCACCACCAGATTTTGTTTTCTACTGTCAGTAGTGTGAAACTCACGTGATGCTATATGCATCTGCACACTTGTCTATCTCCCACTAATTGCCCACTTGCTTGGTAGCTTGAATGATTTAGTTAAATGATTTGAATCAACATTGTCGGGTATCAAACCATGTAAAAAGGAGGAATGGGTATGCAATTGAAGTTGAATCCTGCGTTATGCAAACTTTTCTCTCCTTCCTATACTAAGCCTATTGTTTAAACCCAACAGGACAATGCTACAATACTTTTCACATCCAGTGAGTGTTTGCAAAATGCAAATGTTACAGTATTAATTACATTGTCATTGTTCTTCTGTACTGAGGAACTATGCGTCTGTTCCACTGGATTAAAGTAACTCATGGGTAATAAAATATCATTTCCAGGGGTTTAACTGGGTGTTTTGATGTCCAAATTAAAGATATTTTAATAAAAACACAAAATAGTGTTGGTGTCATTTTTTAAAAATAAAAATAAAATACAAAAAAACAACTTTAATTAGTCAAGGTACTGCAGAAATGGTAACTTGAGTTAGTAGCTCAGTTTTGAGTCGAACTTAGGGGGAAAAAATAAAGGACAGCTTTTAATTGCATTAGGCATATATATACAGTGGGGCAAAAAAGTATTTAGTCAGCCACCAATTGTGCAAGTTCTCCCACTTAAAAAGATGAGAGAGGCCTGTAATTTTCATCATAGGTACACTTCAACTATGAGAGACAGAATGAGAAAAAAAAATCCAGAAAATCACATTGTCTGATTTTTAAAGAATTTATTTGCAAGTTATGGTGGAAAATAAGTATTTGGTCAATAAAAAAAGTTCATCTCAATACTTTGTTATATACCCTTTGTTGGCAATGACAGAGGTCAAACGCTTTTTTGTAAGTCGCTACAAGGTTTTTACACACTGTTGCTGGTAGTTTGGCCCATTCCTCCATGCAGATCTCCTCTAGAGCAGTGATGTTTTGGGGCTGTCGCTGGGCAACACGGATTTTCAACTCCCTCCAAAGACTTTTTTATGGGGTTGAGATCTGGAGACTGGCTAGGCCACTCCAGGACCTTGAAATGCTTCTTACGAAGCCACTCCTTCGTTGCCCGGGCGGTGTGTTTGGGATCATTGTCATGCTGAAAGACCCAGCCACGTTTCATCTTCAATGCCCTTGCTGATGGAAGGAGGTTTTTTTCTCAAAATCTCACGATACATGGCCCCATTCATTTTTTCCATTACACAGGGTCAGTCGTCCTGGTCCCTTTGCAGAAAAACAGCCCCAAAGCATGATGTTTCCACCCCCATGCTTCACAGTAGGTATGGTGTTCTTTGGATGCAACTCAGCATTCTTTCTCCTCCAAACACGACAAGTTGAGTTTTTACCAAAAAGGTTCTATTTTGGTTTCATCTGACCATATGACGTTCTCCCAATCCTCTTCTGGATCATCCAAATGCTCGCTAGCAAACTTCAGACGGGCCCGGACATGTACTGGCTTAAGCAGGGGGACACGTCTGGCACTGCAGGATTTGAGTCCCTGGCGGCGTAGTGTGTTACTGATCGTAGCCTTTGTTACTTTGGTCCCAGCTCTCTGCAGGTCATTCACTAGGTCCCCCCGTGTGCTTCTGGGATTTTTGCTCACCGTTCTTGTGATCATTTTGACCCCACGGGGTGAGATCTTGCGTGGAGCCCCAGATCGAGGGAGATTATCAGTGGTCTTGTATGTCTTCCATTTTCTAATAATTGCTCCCACAATTGATTTCTTCAAACCAAGCTGCTTACCTATTGCAGATTCAGTCTTCCCAGCCTGGTGCAGGTCTACAATTTTGTTTCTGGTGTCCTTTGACAGCTCTTTGGTCTTGGCCATAGTGGAGTTTGGAGTCTGACTGTTTGAGGTTGTGGACAGGTGGCTTTTATACTGATAACGAGTTCAAACAGGTGCCATTAATACAGGTAACGAGTGGAGGACAGAGGAGCCTCTTAAAGAAGAAGTTACAGGTCTGTGAGAGCCAGAAATCTTGCTTTTTTGTAGGTGACCAAATACTTATTTTCCACCATAATTTGCAAATAAATTCTTTAAAAATCAGACAATGTGATTTTCTGGATTTTTTTTTCTCATTCTGTCTCTCATAGTTGAAGTGTACATATGATGAAAATTACAGACCTCTCTCATCTTTTTAAGGGGGAGAACTTGCACAATTGGTGGCTGACTAAATACTTTTTTGCCCCACTGTGTGTGTGTGTATATATATATATATATATATATATATATATATATATATATATATATATATATATATATATATATATATATATATATATATATATAATCCCACTTCTTTTTTTTTACTTCATAAACCAGTGTAATGTGAGTTTGCACTTTTCTGCACAGTGCACATATATCTGAGTGAGCTTAATTATTAACTTAAATCTTTCCAATAATGTGTGAAAGTGATTAACAGAGTGGACAGTGTGTAGAATGAGTGCATACAATTTCTGAGTAAATGATAGTAAAACTGCGTACACCGCAGTTTAATTTCTTAAATTATTTCAGTTTTCTCTTTCTACTGATTTACGTGCATGCAATTAAATGTGTACAACTTACAATCTTACATGCTAGTTACAAATGTAACTGTGATTGTAAACCTCAGTCAATCAGCAAGGGCAGTGTGAAATAGCTGGATACCAGCTAGTGTGCATGTGCATGCAGGCCAAGGTCACATATTGACCTTTTGACCTATCTACATATTTTCATTCCTAATTAACTTTTAATTTCATTTATCCTAATTACATTTAGAATGTGGTTCTAACATGGAGCAACAATGTCATGAAGATCAGGACACACCAATAGTTCAGGGGGTTCAAAACACTGATTACAAACTGCTTGCTCAGGTTGCTGCAAAATTTCTCAAAACAAGAATTAGCCAAGTTGACAGTGATGAGGTCAGATTCAGTGATGGTTTTATGAAGAAACTATAATATTCAATTAGTTTTGGATTGGATCGTGTATAGAGATTAGATTGAGGATGAGGCCTACAGTATATTTAATTTACAGACTATCAATCGGGCATGGATAAGCTAGCGATTGAGCTGTACGATCTGTAACACGCATGCTATAAAACTGGAGTAGCACAGTTAAATGGGCAAATGCAAAACCTTTAGTTTCTATATTGAGATATTTATAAAATAATAATATTTAAAACAATATTTAAAATCTGGAAAAAAGTAGGCTAAAAACATGATGCTATGTTTGATGTTTTTATGTAATTTTGTTTTGTTTTGCTCTGCCTGACACTGAGAGATTAATGTTGCTGTTAAAAGTTTAGTCAACATCTGGCATCGATGGAGAAGGGGTTATCTAAAAACAAAATCACAAAAATTGGCAACCTTAAACATGGAGGCATAGTTCTGCTCAAAGAAAGTCAAGTTAAAAGAAATGACTTGCCCTTAGTATTATACTAAAGATATATCATGGAAGAAAAGAAGATAATCCTTTATTGTCCCACACCAGTGAAATTTGCAAAATAGGATTTTCGCATATCCCAGCTTATTAGGAAGCTGGGGTCAGAGTGCAGGGTCAGCCATTGTGCGGTGCCCCTGGAGCAAGTAGGGTTAAGGGCCTTGCTCAGAGGCCCAGCGACAGTAGTTTGGCAGTTCAGGGGCTTGAACCCCCGATCTTTTAATCAATGACATAGCACCTTAACTGCTGAGTCACCACTTCCCTACTGGACTCAGGATGGTTCATGATAAGACAATAAATTCTATTAAATTCAATTTGTATAGCAAAAAATTAAAATTTATGAATTAAAATTAAATTTACATTTATCCCTATTGAGCAAGCCTGAGGCAACGGTGGCGAGGAAAAACCTTCAAAAATGATATGAGGAAGAAACCTTGAGAGAAACCAGACTCAGAAGGCAACCATCCTCATTTGGATGACACAGGAGTGTGACAATAAAGGACAGAATACCAAAAGTCTGCTTATGTCCCATCTCGGACACAGTCCTTCTCTTGCCTTCAGATATAAGGATGGCTAATGTGTCGGTTTAGTGATGACATCTAACAGATGCCAGGCAGGGATGTCCTTTATCATTTGTTTAGCATCTAATATCTGCTGATCATCATACTTTGTGATACCTAGTCAAGTATCTTCTTTTATAGTAACATTGCTCTCACTCATCCATGTCTTTATGGACCTTGCTTTGTGCACTGGTGCGCAGTCATTTATTCAATGTATGAAATTTCAGTAAAATTCATTGTATGAACTAAATGATTTTTCTCCCACAAGCCAACATGCTAGAAAGAATTTAATTTCGGGAAAGAGCCACCACAGTGAGCGCAGAATGTAAATGTTAAGTTTACAACAATAAAGAGCATTTGACTGCAGACTTTCACAACAGCCAAACGAGCGCATTTAATGGTTGACTGAATGACGCCACGTATTTTAGTTGGAATGAATGCCTGCAGTCACACGTGCATTGTGGATAATACAGGTGCATCTCAATAAATTAGAATGTCGTGGAAAAGTTCATTTATTTCAGTAATTCAACTCAAATTGTGAAACTCATGTATTAAATAAATTCAATGCACACAGACTGAAGTAGTTTAAGTCTTTGGTTCTTTTAATTGTGATGATTTTGGCTCACATTTAACAAAAACCCACCAATTCACTCTCAACAAATTAGAATACTTCATAAGACCAATAAAAAAAAAACATTTTTAGTGAATTGTTGGCCTTCTGGAAAGTATGTTCATTTACTGTACATGTACTCAATACTTGGTAGGGACTCCTTCTGCTTTAATTACTGCCTCAATTGGGCGTGGCATGGAGGTGATCAGTTTGTGGCACTGCTGAGGTGGTATGGAAGCCCAGGTTTCTTTGACAGTGGCCTTCAGCTCATCTGCATTTTTTGGACTCTTGTTTCTCATTTTCCTCTTGACAATACTCCATAGATTCTCTATGGGGTTCAGGTCTGGTGAGTTTGCTGGCCAGTCAAGCACACCAACAACATGGTCATTTAACCAACTTTTGGTGCTTTTGGCAGTGTGGGCAGGTGCCAAATCCTGCAGGAAAATGAAATCAGCATCTTCAAAAAGCTGGTCAGCAGAAGGAAGCATGAAGTGCTCCAAAATTTCTTGGTAAACGGGTGCAGTGACTTTGGTTTTCAAAAAACACAATGGACCAACACCAGCAGATGACATTGCACCCCAAATCATCACAGACTGTGGAAACTTAACACTGGACTTCAAGCAACTTTCAGATGCTCTCATCTGAAAAGAGGACTTTGGACCACTGGGCAACAATCCAGTTCTTCTTCTCCTTAGCCCAGGTAAGACGCTGACGTTGTCTGTGGTTCAGGAGTGGCTTAACAAGAGGAACACGACAACTGTAGCCAAATCGGTTGGTTGTGCATCTTTTTCTTCCACACTTCAACTCAACTTTCTGTTAACATGCTTGGATACAGCATTCTGTGAACAGCCAGCTTCTTTGGCAATGAATGTTTGTGGCTTACCCTCCTTGTGAAGGGTGTCAATGATTGTCTTCTGGACAACTGTCAGATCAGCAGTCTTCCCCATGATTGTGTAGGCTAGTGAACCAAACTGAGAGACCATTTTGAAGGCTCAGGAAACCTTTGCAGGTCTTTTGAGTTGATTAGCTGATTGTCATGTCACCATATTCTAATTTGTTGAGAAATTGCGTTTTTGTTAAATGTGAGCCAAAATCATCACAATTAAAAGAACCAAAGACTTAAACTACTTCAGTCTGTGTGCAATGAATTTATTTAATACACGAGTTTCACAGTTTAAGTTGAATTACTGAAATAAATGAACTTTTCCATGACATTCTAATTTATTGAGATGCACCTGTATATATATATATATATATATATATATATATATATATATTTTTTTTTTTTTTTTTTTTTTTTTTTTTAATTAACAATTTGTTTTGTACAAACACCATGGCAACAATACAAAACAGTGCACCTTTACATTGCAATGCAAGAAACAGGCACATACAACAAATAAAAGACAGAGGGAGAATGAAATAAAATAAAAATATTAAATAAATATTACAATTTAAATCTAAATATATTAAAATCTGAACACATTATGGAGTTAGGGCTTCTGATTTAAGTCATATTCTTCTATTATGGAGAAAAGATTAATGCCATTTTTCTTTTTCATACTACTAAGTGCTTTAGTGTAAGAAACAAAATCATGAAAATTGTGAAATGCACAGAACCTGGGTTTCACTTTCATGAATTTTGATTTGTGGATGTAAAATTTTCCAAGCATAAGTATATTGTTAACCAGATAATTATCATTCTTATTGCTCATAACCAGCCCATAGATAATGTCCTGTAAGGAAAAATGTTCAAGGTGAGGTACTTTTGAGTAAAGCCAATCACAAATTTCCAGCCATAATGCACCAACATGTACACAATGAAAAAATAAATGTTCAGTGGTTTCAGAATCATCACCAAATACACATGTACTGGTTACAATTCCAAATCTTTTTTTAATATAAATTCACTAGACGGATATACACCATTTAATATATATTTTAATGAATTTCTTTAACTTTGGGGGGCAAGGGAGATTTTTGATAATTTGTTCGTAACCTAAAAACAATTTACTTTGGAAAACTTTGTGAAATTAAGTTTCTGTACACTACAGTAGGATAAGAAAGACTGTCAAATATATACCTGAGGGTTTTGTTACACAGTCGAGTTTCTTTGAAATCACAACCTTCGATTGAAAGTAATGGGAGACAAGAAATGATAGGAATAGAATAAAAAAGAATTCCTTTAATAAGACCAATAATAGAATTGGGAATAGCATTAGATATGGAATTTAAATTGTCTCTATTACACCTTAAGTCATATTTAAGACTCTCATACGAAACCTGAGAAACACTATGATCTAGATGACAGATAGACCAAATACCTTTTTCCATCCAGTCATTATCATACAGTGATTTGTTTTTAATAGTAATTTATCTATTGTTCCATATTGGTGTATTATGTGGTGTGGATAATATTAAAGATCCCTGGAAATTTGTAACACTGATTTGCCGCCATACTTGCCGTAAAATGACGCGCATGCGCAGTACAGACCGAGTAGAGTCGTAAAGCATAAAAAAGTGCCAATCGGATAGGGGACTCGGACTGGGGAAATAACACGCTCAGGACGCAGTCATGGTTAGTCGCGACAGGGTGACGCAGTTACTGAGGCAGCTTGCCTTTCAGGCGTAAGTTAAAAAAAACATATAGCAAATACATAAAATAATAGTCATAGTAATTATAATAATGTGATGGTATAATCGTGTGTCACATAACTTTAAAGCTGTACGTTTTCTCAACTGTTGTTCTACCTTCTAAATATCTTCAGAGGTCACGTTGTTTTACAGTTGAGTTAAAAATAACTCTAAGTAAAGAGTTGGTAAAGTTTTCTATCAATTAGCCAATTTGATTAGCATTGATATATATATATATATATATATATATATATATATATATATATATATATATATATATATATATATATATATATATATATTATATATATATATATATATATTTTTTTTTTTTTTTTTTTTTTTTTTTTTTTTTTTTAAAGCAATCTATCACCTAAATCTATGGAGCTACCTAAGGCAGCTCCACTTTGGTGTTTTTTTTTTAATCGCATAAGTCTTACAAGCTAATAAGTTGCACAGAAATAGTTTTGCATTTATTAAAAAATATGCACATTATAAATTGGAATACAGACCTGATAATGCATAAAGAAGCATATTTCATAACACTTCAAAAGATTTGAAAAGTCCAGTCATTTATAAATGCAGATTCACCAGCTTGAAAATATCATAACATTTACGAATGCTTAAAGTGGATTTTAAGATAGAAGTTAAGATTTTCTTGCTATTTATTTGAAATAGGCAAGCATGTTTATTTATGAATTGAGCAATATATTTCTCATGTTTGCTTTTATATTTCAGGTCAGTTGCGCATAACTCATGTATAATTTAATTTACAGGTCAGACCTCTCTGCTTTCCAGTGCTTTCTGTTTGTTAAAATGCTTTGTGATACACTTTAACAGGTGCAGATGTCCTGCTCACTCTTCCACGCATCCTGTCCACGTCTATCAGTCAGGTATACTATAAAAGACAATACACAAGTAAATACAATTAGTAATACTGTTCAGAAGAATATTTAGGTCTTAAATTTAGGATTTAAGATAATTGTATAATCGGAAATTACATGTTTCTTTCTGGCCAGATGCTGGTCATGTCCATGGGAGAAAAACTGACTATGCTTTTGAGGTTGGTATCAATCCTACAAACTTTATTGTATGCCATATGTTGGTGCTGTTCCATTTAACCAGTTAATTATAGCACAATAACAAAGGTCTGTATAATGTTCACTTTATAGCTCTTTAATTGTCAAGTGTGTTCTAGTGGCTTGTGGAGATTTTTATTTCTTTCTTTATCTGTTTTTTAGATGGTTTGCTCAAATGTCAGATATGGAAAGGGTGTGACCAGAGAAATTGGCATGGTAATAGATTTATTTTATAAAACATTTATAAAAAGAGCAAGCATGTGTGGTAAACTATTGCCATTCAATTATTGACATTCAATTAATGGACATAAAGAGCTGTTGTGTAATTTATGACTTGCTGAATGATAAAAAATTTTAATTAAGAACTTTGCATATTTGAACTTTGAATATTACTACTTCAGAAGAAACTATGACCAGGAAAACCTTTTTAACATGGTGCATCATCTCCATATTTATATACAAATTATATCACTTTTTTTTATTTTTATAAATTACATTTTATGTTGATTTGGGCCCATTTCTATAAATGGTGCTAATAATTCTGCACCATGCATAACTCCAGTAAAAAGGAGTAGAATGCACAATCATATCAGTGCTGAATTATAGGTTATCTTTATGAAATAACAACAATAATAAACTCCAATGCATGTAAACTAGTTATTTTTCATAAGGTATTTCATAATATATTTATGTGAAGTCTAAAACCCCAAGCCCTGTAGTTAATAAGCTATTGTGCCACTGAAATAGAGTTACAGCTGCTCAACCATTACTTCAAGGCATGTGTCTGAGATTTTGATGAATACATCTAGTAATTCTCCAGGGTTTGGGTCGTCGGGGCCCCCGCCTATGACTACTACCCAAAACATATTGCACCAGAGCCTTATGCGCCTTCCTGTGGAAGGTGGGCCTACGGGAAGGTTGTGCCCAGCCGGGTCCAGGGTGGGGCCCCGGTGACGCCAATCCAGGCAACGTTTTTAATCATAAGGGGGTTTGAACTGCTCTTAGTTTGATCCGTCACCTAGAACCCCTTTGCCTTGGGAGACCCTACCAGGAGCACTAGGCCCCCGACAATATGGCTCCTAGGTTCATTCGGGTACTCAAACCCCTCCACCACAATAAGGTGGCGGTTCAAGGATTGGCTTTCTTACGTTCCTACTCTCACCTATGGTCATGAGCTTTGGGCCATGACTGAAAGGACAAGATCCCAGATACAAGCGGCCGAAATGAGTTTCCTCCATAGTGTGGCGGGGCGCTCCCTTAGAGGGAAGTAGGGTAAGGAGCGCTGTCACCCGGGAGGAGCTCGGAGTAACCCTAACCCTAGCCCTTTTTCTTGTGTACTACAATAAGTGCAAGAAATGTTTATGTGCTATTTTATTTTTAAATGATAAGACAACAGAGACATATGAAAGAGTCAATAATTTCAATGTATAACAACAACATTTAGGCCTGAGTATTTGGCTCATTTTCCTGATTTATAAGAATTTTTCAGCACTTAACACCAAGATTGGACAAGACCTCCATGGCTTTATAGGTACTGACACAGGTCTAAAACTTCATGTTTGTAGAGGTATTAACATCTACAGTTTATACATAGTACTTTTTGAAATAAAAACAAAAGTAGTCAGACCTAACACAACTGAAGGCGAAAGCATGTGAGATTTAAATATGCATTTTCTTCTGATAACTGTTAATGTTGCTTTACACCAGCTTTATTTAAGTGAAACTTGACTTGTGAATTCAAAAGCTGTGGACTTGTAAGCCATCAGAAACCAAGTGGCTCGGACTGTGTTCACTTTGGGAGCAAAAAAATACATATATTAAATATCTAAGAAAGTCAGCTCTCTTGTGCACCAACAATCACTGGTATAATTCTGAATTTTCATGTTGCCACCTCTGTGTTTATCAAGAAGTATATTACAAATATATTTACATATTAACATAACGTGTTAAAATACGTATTAACGTATTCATGGTAAGTTTGTAATCACTTACTGTTTTTAAATTGAATGTAAATTTAGATATAATGAAAATTTTTCTAAATGTTTTGTTAGGACTTGCAGAATTTGGGTGCACAAAATGTGTGTTTGATGACAGACAGGAACTTGTCCAGTTTGCCCCCCATATCAGCAGTGCTGGACTCACTAGCCAGGCATGGTGTGAAGTTTGAATGTTATGACAGTGTGAGGGTGGAACCTACGGATTCTAGGTGAAGTATTTGTGTGTTTGTACAAACCCGATTCCAAAAAAGTTGGGACACTGTACAAATTGTGAATAAAAAAGGAATGCAATCATTTACAAATCTCATAAACTTATATTTTATTCACAATAGAATATAGATAACATATCAAATGTTGAAAGTGAGACATTTTGAAATGTCATTCCAAATATTGGCTCATTTTGGATTTCATGAGAGCTACACATTCCAAAAAAGTTGGAACAGGTAGCAATAAGAGGCCAGAAAAGTTAAATGTACATATAAGGAACAGCTGGAGGACCAATTTGCAACTTATTAGGTCAATTGGCAACATGATTGGGTATAAAAAGAGCCTCTCAGAGTGGCAGTGTCTCTCAGAAGTCAAGATGGGCAGAGGATCACCAATTCCCCCAATGCTGCGGCGAAAAATAGTGGAGCAATATCAAAAAGGAGTTTCTCAGAGAAAAATTGCAAAGAGTTTGAAGTTATCATCATCTACAGCGCATAATATCATCCAAAGATTCAGAGAATCTGGAACAATCTCTGTGCGTAAGGGTCAAGCCGGAAAACCATACTGGATGCCCGTGATCTTCGGGCCCTTAGATGGCACTGCATCACATACAGGAATGCTACTGTAATGGAAATCACAACATGGGCTCAGGAATACTTCCAGAAAACATTGTTGGTGAACACAATCCACCGTGCCATTCGCCGTTGCCGGCTAAAACTCTATAGGTCAAAAAAGAAGCCATATCTAAACATGATCCAGAAGCGCAGGTGTTTTCTCTGGGCCAAGGCTCATTTAAAATGGACTGTGGCAAAGTGGAAAACTGTTCTGTGGTCAGACGAATCAAAATTTGAAGTTCTTTTTGGAAAACTGGGACGCCATGTCATCCGGACTAAAGAGGACAAGGACAACCCAAGTTGTTATCAGCGCTAAGTTCAGAAGCCTGCATGTCTGATGGTATGGGGTTGCATGAGTGCGTGTGGCATGGGCAGCTTACACATCTGGAAAGGCACCATCAATGTTGAAAGGTATATCCAAGTTCTAGAACAACATATGCTCCCATCCAGACGTCGTCTCTTTCAGGGAAGACCTTGCATTTTCCAACATGACAATGCCAGACCACATACTGCATCAATTACAACATCATGGCTGTGTAGAAGAAGGATCCGGGTACTGAAATGGCCAGCCTGCAGTCCAGATCTTTCACCCATAGAAAACATTTGACGCATCATAAAGAGGAAGATGCGACAAAGAAGACCTAAGACAGTTGAGCAACTAGAAGCCTGTATTAGACAAGAATGGGACAACATTCCTATTCCTAAACTTGAGCAACTTGTCTCCTCAGTCCCCAGACGTTTGCAGACTGTTATAAAAAGAAGAGGGGATGCCACACAGTGGTAAACATGGCCTTGTCCCAACTTTTTTGAGATGTGTTGATGCCATGAAATTTAAAATCAACTTATTTTTCCCTTAAAATGATCCATTTTCTCAGTTTAAACATTTGATATGTCATCTATGTTGTGTTCTGAATAAAATATTGAAATTTGAAACTTCCACATCATTGCATTCTGTTTTTATTTATAATTTGTACAGTGTCCCAACTTTTTTGGAATCGGGTTTGTATGTTGGAGAAGCATAAAGTTTGACTCAGTGAACTGTGAATGTTTGATTTCCTGTAATACACATTTGACTCAGCAGAATTTAATTTAAACTGCATTTAAGTTCTAATAACAGAGCATTAATTATTTTTATTGGTGTAAGAGAGATGTCTATACTGGGAGTCTACATTGGGAGTCTCTGTAGTTTGAAAGACAATATCCTTTTTCCCTTCTATTTTTAGTTTTAAAGCAGCAATTGATTTTGTGACGAAAAGAAATTTTGATGCATATGTAGCTGTGGGTGGCGGTTCTGTGATTGACACCTGTAAAGCTGCCAATCTTTATGCATGTCACCCGGAGGATGACTTTCTGGATTTTGTCAATGCGCCAGTTGGGAAAGGAAAGCCAATTACCCGATCACTGAAGCCTCTTATTGCAGGTATTTGTGCTTGAACTCAGTTAAGGAATACTGATTCCTATGGATTATAACAGATTTATGCTTTTAATGCTTGACATAAAAACCTGTATAATTGAACATTTTTTCTGACAATCTATTATATCTATACAGTATTTATTTCACCTTGTTAAATGTCCATTGTCTGTACCACTTATCCGATCTATCATTGGGTGACGGGGAGTCTGTGCATATCTGAGGTGTCATAAGGCATCAAGGCAGGATACACTCTGGACGGAATGCCAACCCATCGCAGGGCACGCACGCACGCACGCGCACACACACACACAATGGGCAATTTAGAGACTCCAATCAGCCTAGAAGCATGTCTTTGGACTGTGGGAGGAAAGCCACCAAGCACGGGGAGAACATGCAAACTCCACACACACACTCGAACCCAGGACACTGAAGGTGTGAGGCGAACATGCTAACCACTAAGCCACTGTGCCGCCCCTTGTTAAATGTCATGTTTTAAAATTAGGAAATTTGTAACCTTATAGTCACATCCAGGTTGTGGTAACTGAAATTATAAACCTTGTTTGAGTTAGGAATTCAGATTATAAATATCATCTGATTTACAGGTTAACATCTTAGTTACTCAGAGCAAACTAGTCTGGCTCTTATTAGAAACAGAATCCAGACTTGATACATAAAATTGTATATGTCTGGCAGTGAACAGCAACAGTCAGGGGCAAAGAGGATCTTGATGATTCCCTCAAATCTGCATAGCCTGGTATATGGGACCACCAGCGAGCTTCCTGGTACCTTTTTTCGACACTGGCTAGCAGTGACTGCCAGTTAATGAAACTTGGCACAAAGCAAAGTCTCTCGTTGCACTTGAGTCAGCAGATTCAATCCAGGCTAAAGAAATCACTGCAGCATCTTAGAAATGTATAGATATGAGACTCATGTTCAAGGATACAGACAGCTATCAGACTCTGGCAGTACATCTCCCTAGCAGCAGAATGGGAAATAAAGGCCCTGTGTTTCAGACACACCCTCACCTTAGACTCACACCAATTTAGTTTGATTATTTAAATAATGTTTTAGTTAATATACTTTTTTCATGCTGGTGCTTTAATGTTTTAATCAAATGAAAATAGAAACCTAAGCCACATATTCAGCCAATATTTATTTTTGCTGTATCAAAAAATATATCGTATCCAATGACCACTATATCATACCATGTCAATCTGTACAAGCCATCAAGAAAATGTGACGTATATCATAAAAACCTATATTGTCTATTCTATGTAGTAAAGTTTATTGCATGTATGTATGTGTGTGTTTTCAGTTCCCACTACAGCAGGTACAGGGAGTGAGACCACAGGTGTAGCAATATTTGATTTTGAAGACCTGAAGGCCAAAACAGGTGTGAGAGATATAATTAAAAAAAAACAACAACTATATTTTCAGTTTAGGCTTCAGTGTTTTACTTGCTATCCATACTATATAGGTATCTGTATAGGTAAATATCTTTTACCAATTACAGTATTTGTATTTATCTTTAGAGTTAGAATTTAGTTCCCTTTAAAATGTGATTTTGTTTCATGCATTTTGTTTCACAGGGATAGCAAGTCGCTCACTGAAGCCTACTTTGGCAATGGTGGATCCACTACACACACTGCACATGCCAGCCAGAGTGGCCGCCAACAGTGGCTTTGATGTGCTTTGGTAAGGTTCAGTGCAAGGTTTATGTGCATCTGTGTAAGGTAATTAAAGTACTGGAATTCTTACTTTAATAAATATTCTTTACATTTATTCTCATTTGAACCCTTGCTCATGTAATCTCTCTCTCTCTCTCTCTCTCTCTCTCTCTCTCTCTCTGTCTCTCTCTCTCTCTCTCTCTCTCTCTCCCCGTCTCTCTCTCTCTCTCTCTCTCTCTCTCTCTCTCTCTCTCTCTCTCTCTCTCTCTCTCTCCCCTCTCTCTCTCTCTCTCTCTCGCTCACTTGTTGTCTGTCACCTCCAATAGCCACGCTTTGGAATCCTACACTGCTTTGCCATACAACATGAGGAGTCCATGTCCAACCAACCCCATCTCCCGTCCTGCTTATCAGGGCAGCAACCCAATCAGCGATGTCTGGGCAAGACATGCTCTCTGTATAGTAGCCAAGTACTTGAAACGGTACATCAAAGTTTGAGAGTGTTCCTAGATAAGAAATAAAGAGACATAGCATGGCATGGACAGTGCTAGTTTTGGCACTGGCAATTTCTAGAGTGTTTGCAGAAGAAGAAGTGCATTAACATTTGAACCCAGCTATGCAGATGAATCGTATCTAACAATGACCGGTATTTGGGGTAAATTAATTACAGGTTTCTGGCAGTTGATGCTGTTAATCACTTAGCTGTTGTTATAAGATGGCATACTGCTATTAAAAAATAATTAACGGTGGTGTGATGTAATGCAGCCTGATGCGAAAAGCAACCCTTTTGGCACACTGGAGTTGATTATTTTCCATTAACAGCATGTCAAAATGTTTTATACCAATTATACCACAGCAATTTGTGTTTATAAAGATACATTTTATACATTTATAATTATGTTTAATGTTAATAAAAAAAAAAAAAGTAAAAATAAAAAAATAAAAAGATCAACAATCATCCACTTATCTATTTGCCCTTTTTCTCTCTCAGAGTTAATAAAACATTGCTGGATTACCAGTAAATCTGACCAACATTATGCACAATCTGAGCTGTCTTGTTCAGGTAAATAAAATGTACGAGAATATCAGTCTTGCTTACTGTGTGTGTCAGAGCGGTGCGGAATCCAGATGATGTAGAGGCACGCTCCAGCATGCACCTGGCAAGTGTGTTTGCTGGAATCGGCTTTGGGAATGCAGGAGTTCATTTATGGTAAATCTTCTCATTTACATGTCATTTACAGCTAAAAATGTAATTGATTCATTTTTACATACAAGTTTATTTACCAATCTTCAAAAGTTTTCTTTAATTCTAAGTATTGGCTGAACCAGTAAAAAAAAAATCACCTTAATCTCTTCTTATTGAACATGATGCTCTGCTACACCTCTGCTACTTTATTTCAGTCATGGAATGTCATATCCTATCTCTGGGAACATCAAAACCCATAAAGCTAGAGGATACAATGTTGACCATCCATTAGTGGTATGTCCTAAAATAATTTACCATATTATTACTTTATTTATTACATAAATTATTTATGTCCAGTACTGATATACTTGCAATAAAAATAACTAGCTACCATATGTGTGCAGTGCTTACTTTTTTTTTTTTTTTTTTTACCCCCAATATGATTTGGAATGTTGGTGATACCTGAAGCCTCATGGGCTCTCTGTGGTTCTCACGTCTCCTGCCGTGTTTACCTTTACTGCCTGCATGTGCCCCGAGCGCCACCTAGAGGCAGCAGAGATACTGGGTAATGGACAAAGACACAGACACATACTTTTTTTTTTTTTTTTTTTTGAACTGTGTAAACCAGTCCCTGTGTGTCCTGTTGGATCCCATTGTGTGTGTGTGTGTGTGTGTGTGTATGGATGTAAGGTGCTGATGTTAGGAATGTGAAGATGGCAGATGCTGGACATGTATTGGCGGACATACTGAGAAATTTTCTGTATGACCTGGAGGTGGAAGATGGCTTGTCTGACATTGGCTACAGTAAAGAGGACATTCCTGAATTGGTGAAGGGAACTATTCCACAGGTTTGCATTGTCTATTTCTGAGTAGTTCTTCTCAACAAACTTAAAAAGATGTTATGGTTTTCCATTTTATTTTGAGTATGCTTGTGTACGTTTATATTTGCTTGTGTGTGTGTGTGTGTGCACTTTGCAGGAGCGTGTGACAAAACTCGCCCCAAGATGTCACACTGAAGAGGATCTCACTCGTTTGTTTGAAGCATCCATGAAACTGTACTAAACTTGATGACAGTGATTTAAAATCTGCCATATTTTAATCCAAGGACAAACCAAATATAACCCTTATTATGAGTACAAAGTTTAAAAAAGGGGATGATTATCATGATTTATATAGTAAAGGAAATAATAGTCAGTGACAGTATTTTTGCAGTGAGACAGTAACTTTATTTTGTTGTTAGGCCAAAAATTTATTGCACATGCAAACTGCAAATTCTTTAGCTGTGTGGGATCTTCAGACTGATTTGTTGGCAAACAGAATAAACAAATCAAAAAAACAAATATATGTACAGGATAAAGTACAATATATACTATATATTACAGGCCATCACCTCATCAGAAAGATCACTTGTGCACATTGAAAATAACTCTTTAGAATTTTAACTTTGGCCATATCATTACCAATATTCAGGAATAGTGCTTACAAACATTCTTCTCTGTCTCTCACGGTCCAACAGAAATATAATGAATTATTCTTATCATCATGAGAGCTCTTTATTCAGATGAAATATATCAAGCAATAAAATAAAATACAATCATGAGCTACTTAGCTCATGCGAAATGTCTTCCTCTGGTTCTTCATTTTTCTATTTTGTATCTCAGTTAACGTGCTCATCAAACTGGAAATGCCTAAACCTGAGTTACAGGCTACACTTCATTCTACAGTAAACTCGTGCCACTGCTTGCTTCCATTCAGAGAGGCACGCTCCACATGACATTTTATTTACATGAATGACACTCACTTGGAAAAAAGGATCAAAAAGAAGGAACCAGTCTTGCATCATAAAAAACAAATTTTACACAGAGTTGGGGAATAAATTTACCGATAAATGAGTAGAAGAATTGTCTGAGCTACCTTTAGCTGAGATGTAATCAAAAGTATATAAGAATAAAATTATACAAGACAATTAAACAAATTTTGATTGTGGTGAAGGAAGAAGAGTGTATGCTGTGGGTTGTAAGTAAACCTTAGTGATTGTTAAGGCTGTGTGGATGTGCATGGACAATGGCAGCACATGTACAAGGCCACCACTAGAAAATAACAAATACGACCTTCCTCTCCACTAGACCCGTCTTAATCATAAAGGAGTAAAGCTTTGGTCAGGTCATCCCAGCCAGCTTTTTATACGAAGTCCCCACCCGACCCAGTAGATTCATACAGTGCACACAGCTTTACTCAACCTGGAGAAATTAAATGCACCTCAAATTTTCAAGGTTTCTCTAATCAGACAAGAATGCAGCAGCATTCATATGGAGGATAGTAGTCACACCAGAAACACGCCATTCAGCAAATATTTACACACAGCTTAACTGCAAAAATCAACCAGTACTCCTCTGCTTTACTAAAGATGTATTATACTGTACAAGCATTATCAGTCCCATGTCAAGCCTAAAGCACTGCTTTGATTTTTAGTGTTACAAATTCAGAGGATTAGATTCTCTGTGATACATTAACATTTTAATGTCAAATGTAACCTAACAAGCAGCATGTTAAGCATAGCATTGTGTGCGCCAAAATTAAACAGAAATTCCTTCAATCAATATTTGTCAACAGTTTTCTATCACTATGACTTTTGAATACCAAGAAAAGGCAGTCCTAACATGGTCACAAAAATAGGTAAGTGGCGGTATCCAGTGGAGAGTTCCTATTGACATAGTTTATTTATTCCACACATGGCTTAATCTGAAGAAAATAACACAGTCCATAGAGGTATAGACCATACCCTACCAACAGTATCACTGTGCAAACACAAACATAAGCCAGTTGAAAAATATGATCAGCACTGCATTATCTTTGAATGATGCATCTGAACTACATTAAGACAATTAGGAGTCCCTTTATGTTCACAGCAAACTAATAAAACACCGACCTATCTATATCTGAGGCTGGGTAAATGCATTTTGTAGCTGATTTAAGAGTATGAATTGCTACAGAAGGCTTTGTGTATTGAACATCAGATGCACTTGGTTCTACATACTGTCAGTACGCACAACCTTCTCAGCCTTACTGTGTGCTCCTGACTAAGTGTCTATGTAAAGCATGTTAAATGTGTGTGTGTAGCAATATATGGAGAAAGCACATTTTTACCAGCACCTTTGCTCAACTCCAGCCTCCTTATGACAATTACTCAGGAATGTATTTGAGAACCTTCCATACAGTAACTGGTTATTAGGATCACTGGGTAAGTAAATGTGCACAATTTGTATGTGAAAAAGGACATCATAAGGACTGGTCCATGGGCTCAGAGATGCTTGGAGAATCTGCCCCTTGGCTCTTTGTTTCATCTTGCTCATCTAGAACCTCCTCCTTTTCATTCTGCTTAGTAGTGGTGCTAGCTGTTGTCTGTTGCCGTAAGTGTTTGTCCATAGAGGCCTGTATATTTGACACCATCTCCTGTAGACGGCGCCGTTGAGCCTCAATCGCTGTGGGCTCTAATTCTAATTCTCGACACCCTTCACGCAGGGTGAGCATGCCTGGAGCCACACGCACCAGCTCTTCCCTTGACCGTGCTAGCCCCTCCTCCTGTACACTGCCACTCAGGTCCACTCCATTGCTGTGTTCTCGCCTGATTGGCTGGTGCTCATGTGAGGTGGAGCCCAGTGAATGACCTTTGCCCTGGAAAGCAGTAACAGTCTGTTCCTTCTTGCGTACCACCCCTCCACTGCCCAGTTTTAGGCCATGAGCAGGGCTTCCCTCACGGTTGCGAGGAGGAGCCTCAGAACACAGTTGGGACAGTGCTTCTTGAATAATTTCCTCCACATTAGGGCCCACTGGGAAGTGGCCAGCAGCATCCACACATAGTTCCAAACGCTCCTCTGCTGCATTAAAGACAAATGTCTTACCAGTCAGATGTGGCAGAGTGCAGTGCTTCCCATCCAACAGACCTGAAGTCGAACACAGACAGACATAGGAGAACACACACACACACACACAGATTAAAAATAATTTTGTTTAGTCAAACCACTGACTTACATTTGTAAATATTGATTTGTGATTGATGTTTCAAAGTATGTTCAATCCTTTTCTGTTCTGTAAACCTGTAAACTTTTCACAGGACTCCAAAATGACAGGTCATTTTGACCTTCTTTTATTTCCAAGTGATCAAAACCTAAATACATTTCCTGACCCGGTACTACATGTGCTGTATAGGGGCTTGGGGATAGAAATAATGCAGAACATTCCAGTTTTGCTGATACACACAATAAAGAACAGTATTCACAGAGAGCACACATGGTAAAAAAAAATACTGCTTAACATTGCTGGCATGTAGAAGCTGTGTGTCAGGTGTTATAAGTGGGGTTGGCTGTATTCACAATAAAATGGACAGTAGAGTTCCTGTGTTTCTGTGCACTAGTTTATCTTCTGCATGCCTATATAGTACAGGTGTTTCGTGTCTGTGAAGTTATCCACCATCTTTAGTGGACAATTTTAACAGTATCCTGATAGACTCTAAAATGAACCTCAGTCCAGATGGACAGTGTGCATGTCTACTATCACGGATGACAAACTACACTATAATTGAAGAAAATGTTGTTGTTTTTTAAAAAAAAAAAAAAAAAAAAAAAACAATCCACAACCAACTATAAACAGGAAGACTTACCCATATCTTTCTTTACAATGTTATAGAATACTCCTCCTTGCTGAAACAAATGAGGTAACTTCTTAGCATATGACCAAACATCCTCACCTGAGAGACAGGGAAAGAATAGAAAACCTGCATGTTTTTGAAAGCTACTTAAAGTGAGATTCAGAATAGCATGAACAAATAGTAAAGCAGAAAGTTGGCTTTTGAATATGTGCTTCTCTTATAATACCTACATACATATTACTTATCTTTATAAAAGGCTTAAAATCTGCTTGCGCCAGAGCCATTCTGTGCTGTACATATTTTGTGTTAAAAGTATGTTTGTACTTTTGTTTGTAAGGAGAATATCTAACATTGAATATATAATGTTTGCTTTAATGATTAAGAATGCTCTTATATCCATTATTATATGATTTGCATTGATTATCAATGTTTACAGATATTGTTTTAATATTTCTTAATATCTTTTGAATGGAAGTAGAGACAGATATGGTGGAGTAAGGTGGGTACACCTGCTATTAGAGCAGTAGGTAGGGATGGTGAGTAAGAAGGAAAACAGTGTTCAGACTGTGAAACAATGAAAACTACCGTGGAACCTGTATTTTATGTTCTGCATGTATTTTGGATTAAGGAAACTGTTTTGACCTTTGCCACAATTTTTCCACAATAAACAAGTCTGATCAATCAAAATAATAATCATATATATATATATATATATATATATATATATATATATATATATATATATATATATATATATATATATAATTTTACATATTTTTTAATAATGTTCAATAATGTTCATTTATTCATTTTCATTCACTTAGAGGAAAGTTTTCTTGTTCCTGACTGCCTGTTGCATTCAAAGGTTATTTAAAATGTTGACTGTATGCAAAGGATATGCATGCAAATATTATGTACTAATTATGCTGACTGTTCCTATATTTTTGCTCATAACTAGGTAGTCTGCCACTAATGTGTAATGTTTCTAAGGTTACACATTTACATATAATATCAAGAAATTAAAATGGAAATTCTAAACCTGAAAGTCCAAAGAATTAGTATTGTCTTTCTTATACTTTTGAAGGAGACTGTACAGGCACATATGCACATACAATATATTACCAAAAGTATGTGGACACCTGATTATCACAGCCAGAAGGATTGGGCCACAGTTGGCTATTCAATTTAATCCAAAGGTGATCAGTGGGGCTCAGGTCGGGACTTTATGAAGGCACGTGAGTTCTTCAACAACAACTTTGATAAAGAATGTTTTAATGAAACTCGTTTTGCGGGAACATTGAACTTCCAGTGAAGGGAAATTACAATGCTACATCATACAATTCTATGCATTCAGGTTGGAGAAGACCTACAGATGTGTGTCCAGATACTTTTGGTAATGTTTGTAATGTTTGTATAGCCAAAAATCTTAGCAGAAAATGTGAATTAGGTGTGAGTTACGTGAGATAATAAACATACAAACCAATAAATAATGAATAGTTTGACAAGAAAACAGAGGGGAAAAAGTCTACATTGTTCACAGGTGATCATGGACACCAAGCCACACGTTTCACACACAGATACATTCTTGGCCTCTCACAAACCAATGTACCCAGATGCTGCATTCAAAAAGCAGATGGGTTTATGTATTTGGCAAGTTGTAATACAGCACACTAGGGGTATATGGCAAATCTGTCACTTAAGGATTATACACTAGCTGAGTCATTGGAGCTTGTCCTCTTTTTATATCGCAGAATTATCTTAATTCCATGGCTGGTCTGATTTGTGGATCTGTCTTGTCTTGGTTTCTTTATTATATTACTTTGTCCATAAGTAATACTTCTTTAAGTGAAATAAATAAGCGATTTCAGCTTGACAATAATCTGCTTACATAATTCCAGTAACTCATTGCAAGAAATAAAGTTGAAGCTAGTCAAGTGAGGTTTAGTGAGTCTCCTTATGTGTAAATTTACAAAAACCCCAGCTTGATAAAGGATGTCCATGTGCATAATTTGTATTGTTTTGTATATCAAACATTGTATATAACATTACACATGTTCACAGAATTAAACACAACAGTGGACCAGATCAGAAAATGTTAAACCCCTATCATATACTAACCCAGTGTTTCAGACCACTACTAACCTTAATACCAAGAATCAGTATTGGATTGGTGGCTGTGACATCTGTTATGCACATCCACCAAAACGGAATTTTATTTACACATATTCTTTTCTGAAAAGGTCTTTGTGAAAAATATTACATAAACATGACCTCACAAATGGCACAATTTCCAGTTAACTGTAGACTTAAGTGGACAAAGTATTAACTACTTTGTTTTGGGTTTTTTTTTGTGGTAAACATTTTCAACAAATAACCCTATTCTATATTTTTTAAACTGTTAAATATGAACAAGTCCTACCCATAAGTGTTGCAAGGAGACAGAGTGATGACATCTCCAGATCAACACTGTCTTGTATCTCTCGGCTGCTGGTTCTGCTGAGCCAAGGTTCCATTGGGGTATGAGTATGTATTTGTGTGTCTGGGACACTCTCCTTAAGCACTTCCACAGTGATGCGATCTCCGTGTTGTAGGGCCACAGGCAGGTCCTGATGCTTGGGGGGTGGTGGGGGAAGTTCCCGGGGAGGAAAGCCATGTCGGATACACTGTTGGTGGGGCTGTAGGTTGAAGGCTTGGGTGATGGCTTCCTGCAGCTCTGCATAGGTATTATTGGCTTGCAGCTGCAGTGTTGCCTGCCGTCCATCACTGGTTGTCACCCGGATCTTCTTCTGCCCACTAGGGGTCAAGCCTTTAGTGGGAGTGGGTGGAGCTGAGGAGAAGGGGGCAGGGGAGGCAGAACGAGGCTCTGCACTCTGGTCTTGCATCTGCTGACGTTGTGTGCGTCTGCGTTGGGACAGAGCTGCCTGCTCACTAATCTTATGTTGCAGACTCCTCTCTGCTTGGCTCATCACCAGTTCCTCTTTATGTAAGGTGCGGCCCTTCTGGCCTGTCAATATAATCTTTTGGGGAGGGTTTGCATCCAACTCCACCACCTGTCCACCCCCTTGCCCTTGGCCCTGCATGTGAGCACCCTCTATAGCCACTGGATGGTACTCCTCTGGGTTCTTCTTTGCTGTATGGTGCAAAACAGTGTTCACCACCTTCTGCACTAGAATCTCACTGCCAAACTCTCCTGGGAAGTGCTTCGTGACAAGGCGCATTGCTACATCGTAGACATTGCTATTCAGTGCTGGATCTAATTCATACTGGAACCAATAGACAGTCTCACGGACTACACGCCCACCCCACTCAAGGGTAATGGGGAACGCCTCTGGCAAGTTGTCATACTCCTTTCCTTCCCAGTAATGTTTAAAGCCACAACCACACTTACCACCCTGTGAGCGTGTGTTGGTACGGTCCCCATCTAAGTACACTATAGAACCATCACCACGGACATGCCGCACAGAGTTTCTGTGGCACCAGGAGCAGGTAGACAGTGAACTTAGTTTGTAGTCAGGAACCAGTGCATCCCTCTCAGGGCAGTAGGAACACACCAAGTTATTCAATGGGAAGGTGTAGTTCTTGTCTCCACGGAGAGTGCCATGAGTAGACTTAGCAAGGTTGTAGAGTTTTCCACCAGGTACTAACCACTCAGGGGGAACATGGAGTTCAGACAGAGCACTACAAATCAGACAGCGGTGAAGACGATTCTCCTGCACCAATTTTTTTGCTGCCTCTGTCACCTCTTCAGGTTGGATGCCAATCACCCCTGTTCGACGGTAAACATACTGATGAACATCAGCCACCAGTGCAGGGTGGATGGCATGTTTTTCAATAAACACATCCTCCATGGCACTAACTAAACGGAGGAGGTATTTCTCCTGCAGGCTTCGATCTCCCCCGATAACACAGCCTCCACAGGCTTCCAGACTGATATACCTATAGATAAGCTCCTGTGGAACTCCCCAAGCCTTTGGAACCAGTGCTGCAGGCAGCTTTGGAAGTGGCATTCCTTTAATACCCACTAGAGGGAGATAATGGTTCCTGGCCGAGCTGCTCCAGGCAATGCAGATAGGCTTGTTGAGAGAGCCATCCTTTCCTCTGCATTGCTCCTCAGGCACCAGGCCTGGCAGAAACGTTGCTGAGTAGTCACCTGAACTCCTCATGCCACTCAGGGAGTCCAGCAGGATTATGGGACGATGCAGGACATTGGCTAGGCCAAATATATGTATGTTCCTCAATCCAAGAGGGACACCCTCTGGAGGTACAAACAAAGGGTCACACTCATTGATGATGTCCTCCCATTCTGCAGTGTCAATGAAGTCTTGAAAAAGAGCCTTATACCGATCCAGATTTTGTTTGAAACTGAGCTTGAGGTTCTCTCTTAGGGCATGCCAAAAAAGCTCACGACCCACTAAAGCCCTGGACACTGCATGAACTAGGCAATGGCCATCTCCGTCCACATGTACAGGAATGAGACATTCTTTGTTGTTGGCTTTCTTGATCTCCTCCAGTGTATCGTGGAGATATATGAGACTGCCAGATCTATCCTTCCCATAGCCAACTGTAGATATGTGCTCCTGTTCTATAAGAAAAGCTCTGCCACCTAGCAGCGAGCAGTCAAAGAGCTCACCTTGATTTATCTCCCGCAGTAGTTTCGCTTTTCCTGTCTGTTTGTCCATCCCGTAACGGGTAAGAATGGGTGACAGCAGCTTGCAGTGATAATTGGACAGACCCATCACTTTGACCATCTCTGTGCTTTTCTTCGGAACTCCCGTAACGTCAAGCAAGGCGTTTCTCAGTAAATTATGAAGCACGACATCTGGGTCAGTTACTTCTTCCACATTTAAAAGATCTTTCTGTTCGTGACGTTGGCCACACTCCGTGCATTCAATGCTAACTGAGCTATAAGCTGGGAAGAACAGTCTCGCCTGACATTTAAAATCTGGACAGATACCTGATAAGATTCGCTTGTCCCTTTTCTTTGTACTTTGTGCCGAGGACATTTTGATGAGTGATTCTTTCCTACTGCAATAGTTTATAAAACCATTATAATATTCTCCCCGGTTTGTGTAATCCTTCAGTTGTTATTTATCCGCTGAGATCAACACGGAAGCGGTTGTTTTTCTCCACCCACTGTCTGTTTTAGAACGTCATCTTCTGGACCGAAGCGGGAAGCCGGATGTTGTAGTTTGAGCTCAAGAATGACGGCCTCTCCTACAAAACACTTAACTCATAAACATTGAAAACTTATCTAAATTTACTTATAATAATTTGTATTTAGTTAATATATATGTGGCCGTAAAATAGCGACAAATACAATTAGGAATTAAAATGAATGGCAAACGTTTTACACTACATGGACCAGAATGCAAAGCAGTGTCGTACATCTGCCCTCTGATCAAGTGATGCACTTAACGGAAGTTTTATTTTTAGAGAACACATGGCTTTGTTGGAGGGGGCATTTCCGTAAGCAGATGCTTGTCTGCCAAGCAAGATTTATATATTTGTTAGCTATCTTTGCGCTTATGCTGCACTTTCTCTCCATGGTGGCTATCAAGCATTACAGTTAAATCACGTGCACAGAAATTTGCGCATGCGCTGTTTAAAATATGTTTCGCTTATCAAATTGTGACACTGCGAAGATATATATCCTTAATATATTTAATTCGGGAGAATTTAAGAAACAAGCTGTCGGATTCGGTAAGATTTTAGCCGAACCTACACAGATCAACAATAACATTAAAACCACTAGTTAACCATGTTATTTAAGTCCTCCTTGTGCCTTTATAACAGCTCTGATCTGTCGAGGCATGGACTCCACAAGACCTCTGAAGGCGTGCTCTGGTATCTGGCACCAAGACGTTAGTATCAAATCATTTAAGTTGCGAGATGCAGCCTCCATGGTTCGGACAGGTTTGTCCACTCGATCTGAAAAATACATTTCTTCCCATAGTGTATCAGGTGCCATCTCTGGCCCGGATAAGTGACGCACATTCATCTGGCCATGCACATGGTGTAAAAGAAAACGTGATTCATCAGACCAGTTCACCTTCTTCTATAGCTTCATGGTCCAGTTCTGATGCTCACATGCCCATTGTAGGTAGTTTTGGCAGTTGAAAGGAGTCAGTTTGGACGCTCTGACCAGTTTGTGGCTACTCAGCCTCATATGCAGCAAGTGATGCATGGTGTGTTCTGACCCCTTTCTATCATAGCCAGCATTAACCTTTTAGCAGTTGGTGCTACAATAGCTGTTCTGTGGGATCAGACCAGAGTTCCCCACACACATCAAGGAGCTTTGGGTGTCCATGACCCTGTCACTGATTCACTGGTTGTCTTACCTTGGATCGCTTTCAGTAGGTACTAACCAATGCATACCAGGAATAAGTTACAAGACTTGCTTTTTTGGAGATCTGACCCAGTCATCTAGCCATTGTATCAAGATAATCAATGTTATTCATTTCACCTGTCAGTGTAGGAGACATGAAACTGGACAGGACAGCTAACCCCTGAAGGCACGGCCTATTGTATGGCACAGTGAATATTTAAGGCTTAATACAACAGTTCCCACCGCAGTGATGTAAGCACTCAGTTTCCATGTAAACTCATTTACTAGCTAACTTGACCACTAACCCTTCTTAAAATGTTGGCTCATCCATAAGACCCTGCATCATGACATCACTTTCCCAAACCATCTTCTTATGCTGACGGTCGCAAAGCGACTATGTCTGTTTCCATATTTCTATGTTACCGCTGTTCTCCATTCACTTCTCTGTTTTGACAGCTTTGCCCAGGATTCCAACTTGATGTTTCTCTGCTTCAGGTTTCTCTTGATGGTATCCTTATATCGCAATCGAGGTCTACCTCTCTTTCTATGGCCAACATGCAGCTGTGAGAATAGGATCTGTTTTGGGAGTCTGTCTTGTGGCATCCTCATAAGGTGTCCAGTCCACCGAAGATTTTTTCTGATCAGAAGATCCTCCATGGATGGCAGTCCTGTTCTGTCCAATATTTCCTTATTGGTCATCTTGTCTATCCATGTTATCTTCAAGATGGATCGAAGATGCCGCATCATGAAGGCATGAAGTTTCTTCACATGGCGTCTGTACACTGTCCAGGATTCAGCTCCATACAAGAGGGTAGATATAACTACTGCTCTGTAGATCTTGCCTTTCACCTTCATGGACACATGGTGGTTGTTCCAGAGTCTCTGGTGCAGCCTGCCAAAGGATGCACTAGCCTTGGCCATTCTTCTCTGTATCTCAGCATCAATTTGTCCGTCTTTTGTAACTGTGCTTCCAAGGTAGGTGAATTCTGGGACTGAGTTAAGAATGTTTCCATCTACCCTAACATCCACCTCCTGGGTTCTTGAAGAGTTTGGTTGGTACAGCACTTCTGTTTTCTTGATATTAATCTTTAGGCCGAACTTCTTTGATGCATCAGAAAAAGCATTTATGATTCGTTGGATTTCTTGTGGAGAATGGGCAAGTAGAGCACTGTCATCCGCAAACAGTAGTTCCCTAATCAGTACGAGTGTACTCTTGGTCCTCGCTTTGAAGTGTGTGGTATTGAAGAGGTCAGCATCTGGTCTTGACTGGATATAGACACCATCTTTCATGCCCTGAAAGGCCTCTTCCAGCATTGCTGATAGGAGTATGGAAAAGAGTGTTGGGGCCAGCACGCAACCTTGTTGAAAGGAGTCAGTTTGGACGCTCTGACCAGTTTGTGGCTACTCAGCCTCATATGCAGCAAGTGATGCATGGTGTGTTCTGACCCCTTTCTATCATAGCCAGCATTAACCTTTTAGTAGTTGGTGCTACAATAGCTGTTCTGTGGGATCAGACCAGAGTTCCCCACACACATCAAGGAGCTTTGGGTGTCCATGACCCTGTCACTGATTCACTGGTTGTCTTACCTTGGATCGCTTTCAGTAGGTACTAACCAATGCATACCAGGAATAAGTTACAAGACTTGCTTTTTTGGAGATCTGACCCAGTCATCTAGCCATTGTATCAAGATAATCAATGTTATTCATTTCACCTGTCAGTGTAGGAGACATGAAACTGGACAGGACAGCTAACCCCTGAAGGCACGGCCTATTGTATGGCACAGTGAATATTTAAGGCTTAATACAACAGTTCCCACCGCAGTGATGTAAGCACTCAGTTTCCATGTAAACTCATTTACTAGCTAACTTGACCACTAACCCTTCTTAAAATGTTGGCTCATCCATAAGACCCTGCATCATGACATCACTTTCCCAAACCATATTACTAGTCATTGCTGACCATGATCACCTCTGCCATTCAGATTATCTAAGTCACCTGCATGTATTTCATTCCTCTAAGGAAGGATGTCAAATTTTTCTTGATGCATCTGAGAAAGGGGTTTTCAATAACACAAGCATTTGCCCCTCTCTCTAATGTAATATACAAGAAATAGTCAATTTAAATAAAAAAATAAAATAAGATAATATAATGAAATGAATGAGAAGATGGCAAGCAGTGAAATAATAGAATAGGAGGCCAGTATATTGCTGCATACACAGTCCTAATTGTATTGATCATATTTATCAATACATTCATTCATTGTCTACCACTTATCTGGTCTGTTCTCAGGTCACAGGGGGCCTGTGCCTATCTCAGGCGTCATCAGGCATCAAGGCAGGATACACCCTGGATGGAGTGCCAACCCATCGCAGGGCAACACACACACACTCTCGCAATCACACACTCCGGACAATTTAGAGATACCAATCAACCTACACATGTCTTTGGATCAGGGGAGGAAACCCCAGAGGTATGGGGAGAACATGCAAACTCCAGACAGACAGTGGAGGCAGGAATTGAACCCCCAACCTTGGAGGTGTGAGGCAAATGTGTTAACCACCAAGCCACCGTGCCCCCTGTTATCAGTACAAATTTGGTTTAATTTCCCAATATGGCTTCCACAATATTTATTTAAAAGTTTTTTAAAAGATATAAGTATCTTATGTTACATTTTACATTCTTATCAGTACAAAAATTATTTTCATCCTCAATAGCCTAAAGTACAGTGTCAACAACTTGTTTCTCTTCTTTAGTAGAATTAATATTTTGAATAATGCTCAGTCTCAATAAAGTATATTTGCAGTATTTATGAGTGCTGTTATTATCTGGCAAGGTGTGCCATCAAAATGTTACGCACACTTGTGATAACTTTGATACACAGCCTCCACTAGTTCCAAGAGAAAAGGAGGTAAAACTGACGGTTATGTAACTGTGATCGAAGTGGAGATCTGCCAGGGTCACCTAGATCACTTGGGTTGACCAGCAGGGACCAGCAAAGGACCAAGAATGACCAGTAGGGGTCTTTTATAGGTTGTCCATACAAATCAGTTATGAGGAATCAACTTTGCTCATATTCTTTAATATTCTTTTATTATTCATAAAACAGATGACCATTCAATGAACATTTAAAACAGAAACATTCAATTATCTGATATAATATTTTTTGCAAGTCCCCTAAGGGGACCATAAGAAGTATCTACATAAAATGTGACATTAAATAGTGTTTTCTTGCATCTGATGTCCATGTTTGTTTTGGGCAGTGTTCTGTATTACAGATGCTGCATAGTGCCTAAAAGACTGGCTTGTTATATGGTGGCCGAGGGCTGCTGGAATGTTCTAAATGTGTATTTTGTGTAAATCCACATGTAGAAGAAAGCTGTTAAAGTTATTATTACGTGTCTTAACAAAGAAATAATTTTTTTTCCCATTCCATTGTCTGTACCACTTTTTCGATCTATCATCGGGTCACGGGAAGCCTTCTCAGGCTTCATTGGGCATCAAGGCAGGATACACCCTGGACAGAGTGCCAACCCATCGCAGGGCACACACACACACACACACACACACTTATTATGGGCAATTTAGAGACTCCAAGCCTAGAAGCATGTCTTTGGACTGTGGGAGGAAACCCACCAAGCACAGGGAGAACATGCAAACTTCACACACACACAGTGAACATAACAAGACTTAAACCTAGGATGCTGGAGGTGTGAGGCGAATGTGCAAACCACTAAGCCACCATGCCGCCACAAAGAAATAATATTAATGAATATTAAGGAATATGGATAATATATTTTTTTTTAACATTCATTTATTAAGTAATTAAGACATAACATTATTACTTGTTAAGACATAATAGATAAAAGATAAATCGCAATAACAACTTCCTTCTACAATATATGTCCAAACGTTTGTGGACACATGACAATCACACCCTGCCATGACATGCAAGCCAAGTGGGCAAATTTATTCTCTGTGTTGTTTATGCACAAAACTCAAACACTCATACACTGTTCCACCAGTCAGACTCCATTTCAGTGCATTGTAGGCTATCAGCTGCCTCTATTCCCATGGAATGTAAAACTCAGACAGAAGCTACTGCTGTGAATGCCTCACAAAGCTGAACAGGTATCAGGGAAGGCACATAGATTGCCAGACAACTAGATTATACAAGGCTCAAGAGAACTGACGCAAAGGACATACTCTGTTATTTCAGACCAGTGAAAGGATCTAATTCTCCATGAGGGAGATCCATAAGTGTGGCTTACCTTGTGGCAAGTTTTCTGTTTCTTGCAACTTTTAGAACTTAACTTATATGGGATTCAGTGGTTTTGACTTGCATTGTTTTCCCTGTCCATTATTTGGTTTTGCCTGCACTGTTCTGTTTGTTTGATTGATCTAGCTAAATTCATTCATTGGTATTTACATTATTGTAGACATCTCATGATAAATTAACGTTGCAGGTTTCATATAGACCTACTGTTTTTAGCAATCTGCTTATTAAAATATCAAGTCTTTACACTATTGCAGGGGCTGTAGCCAGTGTGTTTTTTTTGTGTGTGTGTGTGTGTGTGTGTGTGTGTGTGTGTGTGTGTGTGTGTGTGTGTGTGTGAGAGAGAGAGACAGAGAGAGAAATGGAGCTACTATAATCAGTCCTGATATTTGTGATCTCTTCTAGGGAAGGTTAGCTATCCAGTAAAGAATTTTTACACTGATAAAGGTCAGCCCTGCTGAGGTGAGAGCTATGTCTCAGTGTATGAATGCGTGTACATCTGAATATGTACGGTCACTGATTCTTTGCTGTGACTGCAACTCTTAAGAGCTGGTTGCTCTGTGAGACTTTTGCACAAGGACAGATGGACACCCACATACACATTTCCTGTTCATGTGTGTCAAACCGAATTATTAACTTTGGATAGAATAGTGCAAAAGAACTTGCACCCTGCAGTTTGCATCAGTTTTGCTGTTAAGAATATATATATATATATATATATATATATATATATATATATATATATATATATATATATATATATATTGTGGTATTTTGTTTTTGCACCTAATTTTAATGGCAAACTAAGAAATCAATACTTGCAGGCAACCTTGAACAAGCTGATACAAAACAATCCATTTTGGTACTTGGTATTGACACTCATCCTAATGAAACAGCATTAGAGAAAAAACCTGTCTGGTTGGCACCTTCAATTGGAAAGCTTTTAGACAGCAAGTACAATGTGCCATTGAAGTTAATTGCCATTCAGACTCACAAAATCAAACAACTGCTGCTTGAGAACCTTGAGAAACTGTGATATTTTTAAGCTAATAAAAAATGATCTGGCAATGGATATGCATAAAATACCACTAGTACTATAAGTCCTAACTTAATTTGTAAGTCATAAGATCAATTCAGAACTCCATAATGCATTTTAACATGTGATAATTCATAGTGATCTTATCTATAATTTAATTCTGACTAGTCATATTTCATCACTGACTTCAGAATTAACATAGCAATTTAGAGCAGTAAAAACTGAATTTTGGATTACGGAGATAGAAAATCTAGTCCTTGTTGTTTTTTATGGTCTTTCTTTTGTGATTTTTAGCTCTTGAGACAACGCAATACACCATTTAATAATTATGTATTCTCTTGTCTCAAAAGCTGAAAATTACAAACATGGTGTCTGCATGGTTCATGTTAGTAGAAGGTGAGTTCTTTCCAACCACCATTTTTCATAGTTGTGTTGAAGACCAACAATTCCTTTTTTATTGAATAAGGACAGAGACTAGTCACTAAGGACTACAAAATATCAACAGTAAGTGTAGCTACCGTAGTATGTAGTATTTATTCACCTATAAAGCACTGAGGACAACCTCAGTGTAATGGGAACCTCAGTGTAATGGGAAAAGAATGTCATGATCCAGTCATCTAAAGAACACTGCCTCAATGTATCTTTGTGTCACGGACACAGTGAGTGAATATTAAACAGAAAGGACCAATGTAGGTGCATGTTTTGATTCCGACCATGCAGAAGCCACACCTGATATTCTGCTAGAAGCCAAGGTCTGACAATTAAACAGACTGAATCCAGTGTGGCTACTTCTTGATGCGTTAGAGTATTCTTTGGTTAAACCAAAGATGGGCCTTAGCTTTACTTCCACATCAACAACCTACCAACAATTCCTGCATGATGTAGGCAGTCAATATATGTCCAAAAAAATTATACATTTAAATTATACTTAGACTGGCACTTCATCATTTCATAAAACATTGCTGTACTTTGTATTTTCTTATTTTTCTAAGTAATAATTTAATTTCACAGTAAAAACATTTTGTAAAACATGTTTTATTATATACATTTTATATATCAGGTTTATTGTAATCCAAACATATGCAAAATTAATTTACAGAAAAATTAATAAAGCCAAGCAGGGAACAATAGTCATGTTTCTTATAAAATCTATGAAGCTTGAAATTCAAGGAGACTTATTATTTCAATGCAGTATTTCGCATACCTATACCTACCAATAGCTAATACAAGTATGTGCTTAAGTATATGTTTAGTGTGATCTTTGGTTGTCTCACAACTACAGCTCTTTCAAGGTCGTCTTCCAACTGGGCAAGCTGAACCTGCTGTCATCCCAGGAAAGTCTCCAGTTGTTCTTTATTGTATGGGTCTTTTCCAAACATTTTTAAGCCTGCCCTTACTTGATGATGTTTTGCTCCCATACCTTAGATCCATATCTAATTAGAAGTACATTTCCTCTCCATTTGTAATCTATGACTGTTTCATGCTGTTCTGAAAGCATCCAGTCATTCCTTGGCAACAGGCAGGTATGCTAGGAAATATTGATGGTTGTCATTGTCTGGATCTAAAATGAGTACTGAATAGCACTGTTAAAATACATCTCCAAAAATTTTCAATATGCTGGTTGTGTGTTTATCATTCTTTATTGCGAATCACAATTTAAAAATAATTTAAAACAAAGCAACTGTTTTCACCAACACAGTGACTTCACTTTGCTTGGTATTCCATATAGAGTGGATATAAAGTCTACACACTCAAATTAAAACAGCAGGTTTTTTGACTAGAACTAGAAAAAAATAATGAATTATTCATCTGTAATCAAGTAAGTGAGTCTGATTAACCCCAACTATCATAAGCTGTTTCTGTATGGTTTTCATGATTTCATCTGAAACTATGGTCTGCTCAGAGCTTGCAAATCATGTACAGGATCTTATTGTTTAAAAAGTGTCATTCAGGAGAGGGGTACAAAAGAATTTTTAAAACATTAAAAGTACCATGGAACATTGTGACATCAATAAGTGGATTAAATGGGGCACTACAGAGACACTGAATCAATTATAGAATTACATAATAGATCAGGAGAGGGGTACATCATCAAGTATAGAAAGTCAGGCACCAAGAAAAAACATTCATTCATTGTCTACCACTTATCCGAACTATTCTCGGGTCACGGGGAGCCTGTGCCTATCTCAGGCGTCATTGGGCATCAAGGCAGGATACACCCTGGACGGAGTGCCAACCATCGCAGGGCACACACATACTCTCATTCACTCACACACTACGGACAATTTAGAGATGCCAATCAACCTACCATGCATGTCTTTGGACCGGGGGAGGAAACCAGAGTACCCGGAGAAAACCCCCGAGGCACGGGGAGAATATGCAAACTCCACACACATGGCAGAGGTGGGAATCGAACCCCCAACCCTGGAGGTGTGAGGCAAACGTGCTAACCACTAAGCCACCGTGCTAACCACTAAGCCACTGTGGCCTAGAAACATGACAGAACATGACACCAATAATGAACCAAGGTGGTGGTATCAACAATCAGTTGGCCTGTTTCATCTGGTCCTGAGTCAAGAATGAAGGATTCATGGACAGCTCCTAATACCAACCTATTTTAGCTCATATCTAAATCTTATCAGAAACTTGTGGAAAGGCTTGTAGAGGGCTATGCAAGTCAATCCAGTCAATCTAGTCAGTGAACTCTAATTCTTAATACACACACACACACACACACACACACACACACAAAAAAAAAATTTAAAAGAGACATTCACAAACCACCACCCTGCAAATGATACACTCATTCACATTTGTTGATTTGTTTGCTGGTCACCTAACCTCTGTTGTTTTTGTGTGACCTTGATTTGTTTATTTGATTTGATGTGACCTGACACATGGTATTTGTTGAAGTCAAAATACATTCTGACTAATATGATTATTTTTTAGCTTTAAAATTCTTTCTCCTTCTTGTAGTAACAGCCAGTGCTTCCATTTTGTACTGTATATCTGAAAAGCACATTGAGAAAAGCTGTATATCTGAAAAGACTTTCGAGTTTTTAGAGTTGAAATATTTAACTACATAAACATTATTTTCAATTAGTACAAACATAACAGAAGAGAAATCAATATGTAAAGAAGTTTTGTTAGTAAAATACAATTGTCATAGTAAACAAAATATATTATGACTAGTTAAAGCTGTATTGAACTTGAAATAAATGTATTTTATACTAAAAAAAAGTTACATACTTGTACTACTAAAGGATAAATGGCTTTCCATCCCATTGTCTTAAATGTTATTGAGCTGTTGTGGGGCGTGAGCACGGTAAAGTGAAGCACTCCTCTCGGCTATAAATTTGATGGAAGCTCATGTTGCAGGGACTTGTGTCTGCTTGTGGGATTGTTAGAGGCAGGTAAAGGAAACAACTCTCACGCGTTTGCAGGTGAGAGGAACAGGTTTGGAGCTTATTAAAGGTTATACAATTTTTTCAATGTAATAATATAAGCCTACTACTATAGATGGCAATTTATTTGAATTATTATTTTTAACAGTTATATGAATATGCGTAAGTTTATTCATTGCAAAATATTTTAATGGGTCTAGATAAATATAGCATATTTGTTAGTTAAAAATAAAAAAAAAATGAAATAAAAGCAGTTTGACTTTCCAAATCACATTCAATTACATGCCAAGTACACAAGGGGAAAAGTTGTTGTGTCCTGCTTTAACTGCTTTATTTCCTTCATGATAAACCGTACTTGGGCAGGTGAATAACTGGATTTTTCAGTGATTGCATTTACATTTACAGCTCGTCGACAATCTCCCTAAATGAAGCGGTACATGCTGTTTGTGTTGGTGGCGGTGCTGAGCACCTTCATTCCGCGCAACGAATGCAAAGCTATGGCCAGTTTCAAGAATGAGCGAGCTGGATATAGACTAACGGAACGGCAGCGACCCATTTTACCGATCCTCATGCGACTGGGAGAAGAATACTTCATCAGGTTGGATGACCCAAAGCAGAGTATGCGCGCTTCTGAACAAAGCTCTCTGCCACAAGCGACCACCGTTAACCGCGCGCTTCAGCTGCAGCTCACACAGAGGCTGTTACAGGAAGAGGTCAATGAACTTGGTAACGTTTTACCGGACAACTTCATCCAGGTGCCGGACTCGACTGAGAGGAAGCGTCGGGGCGACGAACCACCAATCTCCCTGGATCTGACATTTCACCTGTTGCGCGAAGTGCTGGAGATGGCGCGGGCTGAACAATTAGCTCAACAGGCAAGCAACAACCGAAAAATGATGGAGTTTTTTGGGAAGTAAAAGCTGCATGTTGTTTCTAAATGATAACGTCCATCCTAATGATTTGTCAGACATCTTTTCATACTGTTCAATAGTTCATTGTGCCAATTTTGTATTGAACTGTGTTGCGATGCATCATTGCAGTGGTTACACGGGGAGTTGTGTTATAAAATAAACAGTAGAGAAATTTATATTCATATTCTTTTATTCCACACTCACCCCTTACTGAGCAGTTGTCACATTAATTACTGTGAATTTTATATTTTTGGGATTATTCTGTACTGTCCAATACATTGTTCCAATGCTGGAGTCTGAAATGGAGAGTGGAGAATCATAATATCATAATGGAATATCTGCTTCACATATGCCTTGTGTGTTTGTGTATAAACTCTTTAAAAAAAACACACACACACACACACAAAAAGTCATGTTATTTCAACTGAATGTCTGGTAAAAATACATCACTTGGGATAAATTTCCCCATTTAGTACAGAATTTTTTATTTGGGTGTATTGAGCCAGGAAAAGGAGAAAACATGGCGTGGACCTTCTGAGCTTTGATTGGCAATTCCTCCTGCATTGGGGTTGGTGGATCCCTGAGAGAGAGAGAGAGAGAGAGATGGATGTGAAAGACAGGAATTGAGAAGATGGGTATGTAGAGGAATATATAGAGGAATAACTGAGCAAGACTGTTTATATACAGTAGGGTGAGCAACTGAGAAAATATTCTCACAGAGACAATACCTCTTAAACGGTTAGTTAAACAGAATATTCAGAATATTTTAGAAAAACAGAAAGGAAAATGTTCAACATCCTGATTATTTAATATTTAAGATTCTTCACTATTTCTAGGTCCCTATATAAATGTAAGAACATTTGTGATATTGACCATGTTAACTTTCTTTGTATTTTTTCTGGTTTAGCATATACTAAAAAAAATTGAGATTAATGTATATAATTTGTATATTCTCAGTGTATATTATACGTTTTACTCAAGTTGTTGTCAATAATATATTTCAGAAGAGAATGCAAAATATCAATAAATAAAAAATATTAATATTGCTTGACAGCAGTAAAATCTGATGTGGTTTTCTGCTGTGATAGCACATCCACCGCAAGGTTTTTGTGTTGTACATTCTGAGATGCTTTTCAGCCTGCCATGGTTGTAGAGAGTGTTTATCTGAGTTATGATAGACTCCCTTCAAGTCTGGTCATTCCCCTCTGATCTCTCTAACCAACAAGACATTTTAGCCTGCAGACCTTTCTTACACAGGATGTTTTTTTCATCATTTTGTGTAATTTCTATGTGTCAAAATCCCAGATAACCAGAGCAATTTTTGAAATACTCAACCACCAGGCACGAATATACAATTCCATTGTTAAAATCACAGAGATCACACTTTAACCAGATGTTTGATTTGAACATTAGCTGAAGCTTTTGACCTGTAAACAACCAGTAAATGCTTTGTGCATGACTGCCACCCAGGTGCTGAAGGTATAACACCACTTCAGCACCACTTGTGTGGACCAAGGGTGTGCATGTGGCTGCAAGGTGTGGTGGAGACAAAGAGTGAAAAAGCAGCAAACCAGAGCAGTGGCAGCTATCCTCTCCCCTGTGTGTCTGTTCTGCTCTTGCAAGCAGAGTGCTATACTATATACTAGTACTATACACAGTATACATGTATACTGAACTTTATATTTGAACTTCATACTCCACAGTCATAAAGAACTGATTGGAGACTTCATGAATGTTAACATAACATGTCCAGAATTTCTCTCTCACACATATTATTCGTAAGCAAATGTCATAATGAAGGTGATGAAACCTTGTGTGACACCCATAATCAGACAGCATAACAAAGAATATAGATCTAGTCATTAGACTCAATTAATTTTCGATGATATATGCAATATATTTGCTTGTGTGTACTGGGAGTATGTGTAGTGTTGTACTGGTTTACCTCTGTTGCTGTATTTTCTGGTGTGCTGGGGTCTGTGCTTGGACTGGGTATGACTGAGGATGTTTTCTGTGACATGCTAGTGGGTTTTGTTTGGGCAGTAGTGGAAGTAGTTGGTGGTGTGTTTTGCATTGAACTGGAGTCCACTGTCTGTGCAGCGCTTTGAGCAGCAGTCAGTTGAGATATGCTGTCCACAACTGGTTGGGAGTCTGAATTCAGGATAGGGTTTTGCTTGACAGAGGAAGTCTTAAATCCTTCAGACTCCTGAGTCCAGCCACTGACCCCTGTATCATTAACCACTTCATGTTCATGATCCTCTGCCTCATCATGATTGTCACCAGCTCCATCATCATCTGCAGACCACAAAGTGTTACATCTAAATCTAATCAAAATGAAACACATTCTCAAACACCCCCCACATCATGGTATCATGGTAAGCACACACTCTCACACACACAGCAGCTGAAGACAAAATTCTACCAATCATTGTTTTTATGAGGATGTTACTGTGATATATTGTGTTCTGAACAATTTCTTGATGCATCATACTGTTTTGTCATTCAACAAACTCCCCTCTAATGGTCAGTAAAATCAGACTGAAACTTCCCATATGCATATAAATGCATATGGGAAGTTTCAGTCTGATTTTACTGGTCTGGACAGTGTGGAACCACTGTAAGTATATGAAATAAATTCCATGAACCCACAGCAAACATCGTCTTGTGAATTATTCAAACCCACTCAATGTTCAAAATACACAATGTAGCAAAAATGATTTTAATTAGTGTTATTTCCTAACTGTGTATACTGGGAAATGGGTCTTCAAGGAGGTTTTACCAATTGTGCCTGCTATCTTTGTCTTTGGGAAAGCAGGGAAACCAAAGTGTACTACCAAAGGAGGGACTGGACACAGCGAACTGTGGGGAAGGACAACATCAAGTGGGAGTGGACCCCCAGAGGGTGCTGATGCCACAATCTTCAAGTAACTTAAAGACATTTTTCCTAAGCTTTCTGAAGCAAAATTCAAAATCGGAGTCATCTACAATATAATGAGAACATGAATGATGGGAGACAAAATTTTGGGGCTGCTTCATAAAAGTGATTTACAATATAAAAAAAAAATCAAAATCTTGAAAAGTTACTCACCTCCAAATCTTTTGTGTTCAATTTTTAAATATTTTGTGGTTTTTATTTTTCTGGATAACTTTAGTATAGATACATGTTAATGTTGATCCATAGGTTGTATTTTTTATTTTACTTTGTCTGAAAAGATGCAAATTTGTTTTCTCAATAAGTCAATTTCAAAATACCAATGTTCTGGTCACAAAAGCAGAGGCATTTTCTATACTTTTGAGGCTTAAGCAATTAATAACAAAATAACACGTCCTACCCAGGAACAGAAACTGTTGTTGTGGTGTTAATACAGTAATATTGGAGGTATGTAATGGAGACTTAGAGCTAAACAGAAACACATTAAGCTAAAATTATTTATAGGTCAATATGGTTATTTTTTAAGTAACCAGTCAAACTGGATATTAACTATAAGCACCTAGTAATAAATATAATAACTTACATTTGTGTGAACTTTCACCACTGTAAAATAAAAAGTGTAAAAATCTCATTGTTAGTTAGTTTAGTGTGTACTACTATCATCTGACAAAGGCTCACAAGGCTAGTAAGAAAGCATTTTTCATTTACATTCGTTTGTGACACATCAAGGCTTCTGACTAAAACAACTAACTAAGTGTAACTGGTGTAACATTATATTACACCATTATGTCATCTGAAGGAAATCTTCACTTTCCTTCCTATAGAATATGGATATAACTGAATAAATGTGCATTATTCAGAATGAACAGATAATGTATATCCAGACATTTTCCAGATTTTGCAACAAACCTTTAGATATGCTTTATATTATGTACAGTGGATTACCTTTTTAAAAAAGCATAGACTTTTACACTCACACATAGTTACCTTTGGTGAAGTCAATGTTAAGGATGGCTCTCTTTTCATGCTCAAAACTGACAGTAAAATGATCCATATTTTCATAACCACGCTCCAACTTCTCCAAGTGAGAGGTGTTCCTGCCCTCTGATATCCTGAGTGAGTAACAATAACATTATAAAAGGACTGAAATGATGTAAATGACCAAAACTATGTTATATCTTTCTGTGTTTACTCACTTCTGTAGTAGAGGCTTTGTATTCTGTTAGAAAGGGCAAGAAATACAGACAGCATTTAGGTCAATTAATAGTTTTATTCTGGAGCACAATATGCAACTGCAGTTGAAAGAGTGAAAGCTCCAACTCTAGAAGTACAGTAATTGTCAAGATCAAGAGTTTTGTTTGCCATATGTACTGTATGTATTTTTCCAAATCAAAAGCCCAGGTTTAATGTGGATATACACATGAAGATCAGTAAAAGGCATGAAGTTAGTGGATATGAAGTGGATAAGCAGGCCTGATATGAGCTATGAATAAAAACAAGCATGCTCCACAAAACTTAGAAGCTTTAAAAAAAATTTTGGGAGTGATCCAATCTGTCACTAACTATAGGAGGAAACAAACAGTACTGGGACCCAAGGCACAATCATACAACACAGAAACCAACAGTTTCTCTGAAAAATTTGACATACTGAACAGTACAGACTATGACTGAACCTGGACTATAGTTCTGCCTTCAATACCATCTGACCAGGAAAGCTGATTGTGAATCTGATGGATCTCAGGGTCCCAACTCCCACTTGCAACTGCATCTTAGACATACTGAGTGACAGACCAGAGGTGCTGAGTATAGACAACACTGTCATCATAAAGTATGCAGATGGCACAACCATCCTAGGCCTCATGAAGTCAGGGTACAGGGAACTGGTCAACAACTTTCTTGTGTATGGAAAAATGGCCTCATCCTCAACAGAGATCAGCCTAAGAAAATAATATGGGACTTTAGCAGAATAATCCCCCCTACAGTTTCTCGCCATCAAGGGGATTGAGGTGGAAAGGGCTGATAGTCAGCCATTTGACAACAAACCTGAGCTGGGCCACAACCGCTGTTGCTACAGTGAAAAATGCCCAGCAGTGGCATTATTTCATCAGGCTGTTAAGGAATGCCGGGCCCAGGAGTCATCCTCTCATACAAGCCTACAGAGGACTTGTAGAGAGAATCCTAACATATGGCATCACTGTCTGGTTTGGGGACACAACCCAGGCAGAGAGGAATTCTCTCTAAAGAGTCATAAAGATTGCAGAGAAGAACACTCAACATACCACCTGAGATCAGACGTTATCAACACACACAAAGCACAGCTTTTTCCAGCATTAATACAGTACTTACCATTTGAGAATACAGTGTAAAAAAAAAACTGCAAAATGAATAAATTTTTCTCAATAAATTTTTTTGCATTTTTTATTTTATAGTCTGTATTTAATTTACTTTATAGTGTTTATTGTGTGTCCAGCTCTCTTTCAATTACAGCTCTCTTTTTATTATTATTTATAATTAGGCCTTTTTATCTTTCGTTTTTTATCTTTTTTATTTTCTTCTAGCTGACTCTAAAAGCTTTGAACAAAAACTCCTTGGGTCAGGTTTAGATTTAGCTTTTTAACTATAGTAATGAATAGTAGTAAATAGAAAAACACATTTTACAAGAGTGTATCTGTGACCTGCAGGAAGATGGCCATCTCTGGTTCCTCCATGGTTTGGATTCCTGTCTCAACCAGTTTTGCACTCTTGTCCAGGTGCTCTGTGTACCTGTGCAAGTAAGAGCAACAATAATTCAGGAACTGTTTGATTGATTGTGTGTGTTTGTATGTGTGTGTGTGTGTGTGTGTGTGTGTGTGTGTGTGTGTGTGTGTGTGTGTATTTGTTATCTCTTATGGCTATTTAATGTGTGGCAGATAATTGGCTGGCAAATATGGTACACTATGAAGTAAAAGTAAGTGGACAACTGACATCACACCCATATGTGTCTTCCCCATACTGTTGCCCCAAAATTGAAAGCACACAATTTATGCTAAAGTATTAAGAATCCCCCTTTACTGTAACTAAGTGGTCTAAACCTGTTCTATAATGGCAATGCCCTTGTCAATAAAGTGATGTCCATAAAGATAAGGTTTGCTAATGTTAGAGAGGAAAATCATGAGTGACCTTAATAACAAAGGTTGGGCATAATCTGGAATGTGATTTTCAGGCATATATGAAGTGATGTCAAGTGTCTATATACATTTGCCTATATAGTGGTGTGTGTATACCTGCGCTGTAGGCCTTTGATGTAATTGAGTTTCTCCTGCTGTTCAGAGCTGATTTTAAGTGTTAGATCTCCTTTCCTATCTTCCAGTAATGCATACAGGTGATCAAACGACTCACACACATGCATTTTCTGCTTGCGCCCATTCTCCTATGCACATGATAGACAGAAATGAATGGCATATACATTTATGGCTGCAACACCCATAATTATAAAATTTTAAAAATTTATTTTATTTTTAATTACTAGTTAATGTTCCATTAAATTTCAGAAAAAAAGCTCACTGATAATTGCAGCAAGGTAGCTAATGCAGACAATAAGATCATATCACCTATTCTTAATGTCATGCATCTTCAATATTTTTATTTATTTATTTTCCATTGTCTGTACCGCTTATCCAATCTATTCTCAGGGTAGCCTGTGCCTATCTCAGGCGTCATCGGGCATCAAGGCAGGATACACCCTGGACAGAGTGTCAACCAATCGTAGGGCACACACACACTCATTCACTCATGCAATCACACACTTCGGGCAATTTAGAGACTCCAATTAGCCTAGAAGCATGTCTTTGGACTGGGGGAGGAAACCGGAGTACCCGGAGGAAACCCCCGAGGCACGGGGAGAACATGCAAACTCCACACACACGGTGGAATCGAACCACTAAGCCACCGTTCATCTTCAATATATGGCACATAACAAATGAGCAAATAAGGAAATATCCCATTTAACAGCGATTCTACTTCAAACATTTAAGGAAATGTAATATACAGTGACCTGTTAAAATGCTGTCCTAGTTCAGGGGTCTGGCATATGATATAAAATTGTTATTTATTCTACATTAATAACCATTTATTGCTTTATCCACACTGATTATTGAAAATAATAACTAACATAAAGGATAACTAATAAAAACAATAACAAAGCAGAGATTTGAGACCAAAAGTTTTAATGTTAACATTAAGTGAAGAAAGGAATAATCTAATTCTCATGATTCCACAGTTAGATGTGTTTTTCTTCTGGGAAAATTTTAGCTAGGGTCCTACAGACCCATGGACCATATATAATATAATATATCCTGAACAAATTTACAAACCATCTGAAACAGAGACAGACAGATACACACCTCCACAGATCTGCAGCTCTCCTCCAGCAGGCTGATGATGGCCTGAATTCTGTCATTGTTTCCCAGTAGCATAGCAACACCCTCTGACAACTCTGTCTAAAAAAAACATTACACACATTACATAAAAAAGAGAAAGAAATTAAATAAAATTCTCAATGGTGTAGTTCTGTCTTACATAGTGTGTATACTGTTGCCAGTCATGTTGCATGAAAGTTATTCTCTTTACTTAGAGAAAATTTTGCTGATAGTGTAGACAGAGGTGTATCACTAACTGTTAGCCCCCAGTCATTGAACCAATGAATATTACATTTTAAATCTATATTTTTTAATTATAAACACAAGACTGCTTTATTTTCACTATGATATTTTTTTCAAATTTATAACATAGTGTCAACAACATAGCAACATATTAACATAATATTATATGTAAAACATAATATAAATAAACTGGACAAATAAACACATGGTGAGAGTTTAGAGACTGCTGCTTCTTTGTTCACTATGTGAACTCTATGGGGCTATTAGTGATCTGAAGAATGCTCACTCCGATGGACTGTTTATTATTGCATGGTTTTCAACCATGCAAATCTCAAATCAGTGCCCCCTAAATACGCAAACATCCCTGGTGTGTATTGTGCAGAGCCCTGTCCCCACCTCCGCTTCTCAGACCACATCTCTGTTATGCTAATTCTAGCATACAGACTGCTCGTCAGACGTTCTAAACCAGTTCGGAAGCAAGTGAAAACCTGGCCACAGGAGCCACCTCTGCTCTTCAGGACTGCTTTGACTGCACTGACCAGCACGTGTTTAGGGAGGCTGCAACCCACGGCGACTCCATAAACTTGGAGGAGTACATTGGCAAGTGGAGTGATGACGTGACCGTCTCCAAGACCATCACCACACGCTCCAACCAGAAGCCGTGGATGACCACAAAAGGTGTGTGCTGCTGAAGTCTAGAGACTCCGCCTTCAGAGCAGGGGACAGGACAGCCTTAAGAACAGCAGAAGAAAAACTGTCCTGAGCCATCAGAGAAGCAAAGCGCGCACACTCGCAGAGTGTCCAGGAGTGGCACATGTGGAGAGCATCCAGATGATCACAAACTACAAGACTATCTTCACCTGCCTGTAACAGTGACAACCCCCTCCCAGATGCGATGAAGGATTTCCTACACTTGGTTTGAGGTACAGAACCACATAGCAGCAAGAAAGACCATACCTCCTCCCAATGACCAGGTGCTCTGTCTATCCATGGCTGACGTGAGGAGAACTCTATGCAGTTAACCCACGTAAGTCTGCTGGACCAGATAACATTCTTAGCAGAGTGACACTTCACTGACATCTTCAACATTTTCCTGAGCAGCGCCGTTGTTTCTACGTGCCTCAAGACAACGACCATCATCCCGGTGCCGATTGAAATCTACAGTGTCCTGCCCAGCAGCATCTCTACTTCCTACGTAGGCTGAGGAAAGCCCGTCTCCCTTTACAGAGAGCATCCTGAGCAACTGCATCAATTTCTGGTTTAGACTGTCTTGGATCATTGGTGTCTCTCTTCCCTCTATCACAGTCAGTTACACCACACGTTGCATCCACAATGCCAAACAGCATTGTGGATGACCCCACACACCCCTCACACACACTCTTCACCTTCCTGCTGTATGGAAAGAGGAACGGAAGCATTCGGGCCATCACAGCCAGACTGGGTAACAATTTCTTCCCTTAAGTCATCAGGCTCCTCAACATTTTTGAATTGAACTGTACCATCTCACACACATATACACACACACATACACACACACACACACACACACACACACACACACACACTCAACTGTGTGAACTGATCTGTTCTGAACTAGAAACTCAAACACACAATCAAACACCCAATTCAATTTAATATTCATCCATGTCTCTAGAACCACCCATATTTGTTTACATGCTGTTTTTGACACATTTACTCAGTTGCTGCTGCTGCCACCAACTGCTGCTATACAGAAGTGTATATGTTTACAAGAACGCTCTTTGTTTACAGCTGTCCTATTTTGCACATTGCACTGTATAACATATTATACAGAATGTATACTGGTCGGCGCCATTTTGTGTTTTTTGTATATCTGTCCTGTACTGTTTGTCCTGTCTGTTTGTACTGTCTGTCTTTTTGTCTTACACTGTTTACACTAGGTTGCACCTAATGCACTTTAGGTTGCTTACATTCAGTCCGTAGCTCTGTGGTGTTATGTAGCTGTTTGTTGTTTGAATGTAGCACTAGGGTACTGAAGAAACGTTGTTGTATTTCACTGTGTATTTGCCAGCTATATATGGTTGAAATGACAATGAAATCAACTTGACTTGACATAAGTGACATGCATATATTCTTTAAATTGGACAATAAACCTTAATACTTAATTCACTGGACACATACAAGAGGGACACATACAAGTTTGATACTTGTTGCATCTTAAGTTGCCTCTTAATTATTCCAATCAGAAGCTCAAATGGGGAAAAGGTACTTTTCAAAAGCTCCTTTCTGGCAGTGAAACAGGCATCACTGATGCTGTCAATCACTTCGGTTCTGCAAAGAAGTACAATGAATCTCTTACATACATCCAGTAAATACCAGTACTGCAGGAAGGCTGGTAACCTCACATTTGTACAATTTCATTATGCACAGCTACTACACTGAGTTAAAAAGAATCAGAACAATTACGATATCTTTCGCAGGTTGCAAAACAAAGCCTCACCTTTCTTCTTCTTCAAAAAAAAAGTTGTCTGCCCTCCTACAACATTCTTTCCTTCTTTCTCTACTACTTTCTTGTTTGATAGCCTGATTTAGGCTTCATGTCTTGTCGTCTGCGGCTCCTTTCCATGCAACAATATGAATTTTACTGACAAGACCTAACCATTGTCACTTTTGACAGGGGCTTGCACAGCTGGCAGGCAAAAAAAAGAGAAAATTTTAATTTTTACAGATAGAAAATTGAGCCTTGCAATTTTATATAACTATATAATGTTGTCATGATAATATTGTGAATTATCAATATACCTTTGTGGGCCCATGTTACTCAGACCCTCTAAACCCCCTGTCCAACGCCTCTTAGTTTAGTCTGTCTGCTACTATCAGCAAAGCAGTGGCATGCAAATGTAAGGTTGGGCAGAAGAAAATCCTTATTGATAACTGAAAATGAGTTGTGAATGCCTGTCCCACATTCAACTCCCCCTCAACCAGCACACATGTCCTTTTGTGAACTGCAAATAGTCAGTCCAGCTGAGGGAAGCTCAAGAGACAGAACCATTCAATAGACAGACTTTTCCACAATAAAGTAGTGAGAAAGTAACATTTAAAAGGATAAAACAATAAACAAGGTTAAGGATGTCTTACTTTCTGGCTCTCGTAGACAGTACTGAGTGGTGCAACTTCACAGTTCTGATGAGCACCAAACACTTTGCACAAGGAGCAGGTGGGAACAGAACAGGACACACAATAGATATTAATCTTCTCCTCCTCATGTACCTCACACATCATAACAGCTGGATTCTGCTGTGGCTCTGCTTTATCACTTGTACTGAGAGAGAAAGAGAGAGAGGAACAATATTATGTTCATACACTATTTGGTTTAAATATTTTTGATGATCATCAAAGTACATTTTGGAAAAAGGCTTTCATACAGTTTGATTTAGGAATTACTAAGTTAGTACTAAGTTATGCCACGGTTTCTTCGTTCCAGGCTGTTCTAGTGGACTGCAAAAATATTAGATCATAAATATAATTAGAAAATATTATTTGTAAATAAAACTGATCAGGGGTTTAATGTACTTTATTGAACAGAAACTTGGATACAATTCAGAAGAATTTAGGCTAGCCCTCTCAGATTCAACTGTATATACCACCCTCATCTATTTACAGCCCACCAAAAATGTTTAAGTTTTAAACATTTAAGAAGAGTTTAAGCCAAACTCTGCTACTAGCTACTAAGGTGAGGTTGTGGAAGACAGTTTTATGTCACACACCATGTCATCAGGTCATACACCATGACAAGACACAAGGTGGTTATACTGCATCAGTAAGGTCTCTCGCAGGCAAAGATTGTAAAGCATTCTGGGGTTTCAGAATGTGCTGTTCAAGCTATTTTGAAGAAGCACAACAAAACTGGCAATTATGAGAACCATAGACACAGTGTTCAGCCAAGGAAACTTGCGGCAGATGAAAGACACATCATGCTTACTTTCCTTCAACATTCCGAAGATGTCCAGCAGTACCATCAGCAAAGAACTGGTGTGGAAACCAGTGGGCCCAGGTACATCCATCTACTGTCCAGAGACGTTTGGCCAGAAGTAGTCTTTTTTTTTTTTGGAGGAATTGCAGCCAAAAAGCCATACCTCCAATGTGGAAACAAGGCTAAGCGACTCAACTATGTACGAAAACATAGGAACTAAAAATGGCAGCAAGTGCTCTTGACTGACAAAGAAATTATGGTTTGTCCCCCATGAAGACCTGATCTCAACATTAGATTAGATTAGATTAGATTCAACTTTATTGTCATTACACATGTACAAGTACAAGGCAACAAAATTCAGTTTAGCATCTAACCAGAAGTGCGATGAGCAGCAAGTGTTTTATATACAGAAGTGTAGATAAACTAATATGTGCAGATAAGTACATATGTACAGATGCAGTACTATGGAGATAAATTACAGTTGTGTATATACAGTATTATCAACATCATATGCAGATACGCATATGTGCTATGGACATGATATACAGAATACTATGAATTATGTATAGGTAATACAATATGTACAGATAAGGACAGATGTCCAGATAGAAGCTATGGATTATGCAATATAATACAATACTGTATTTACAGATAAGGGCAGATGTCCAGATAGCAGCATTATAGATACAGGTGGATATATACAATTTTCTACATGATATATAGATGTTGTGGTGTTATGGACATAATATACAATTGACAATATACATATGTGCAATGAGCATATACATTATCGAGATGTCTGGGATTACATGAAGAGACAGAAGGATTTGATGCAGGCTCTATCTACAGTACAGACGAACTGTGGTTAGTTCTCCAAGATGTTTGGAATAACCTACCTGCCGAGTTTCTTCAAAAAGCGTAAGTGCGAATGTACCTTGAAGAATTGATGCTGTTTTGCAGGCTAAGAGTAGTCACACCAAATTTTGACTTGATTTGCATTTTTCTTCCGTTCATTTACTTTCCATTTTTGTTAATTAATAAAACTTCTATTTTTGAAAACATTCTTACTTTACCGCATTCCTTCGCCTCCTCTTGCATATACACCAATCAGGCATAACATTATGACCACCTGCCTAATATTGTCTAGGTCCCCCTTTTGCTGCTAAAACAGCCCTGACCCGTCATGCACTGTGTATTCTGACACCTTTCTATCAGAACCAGCATTAACTTCTACAGCAATTTGAGCAACAGTAGCTTGTCTACTTGCTAAAAATTGCTAAAAAAAAAAAAGTTAATGCTGGTTCTGATAGAAAGGTGTCAGAATAAACAGTGCATTGCAGCTTGTTGCGTATGGGGCTGCATAGCCGCAGATCAGTCAGGGTGCCCTCGCTGACCCCTGTGTACCACCGAAAGTGGCAACAATGGGCACGTGAGCCTTAGACCGGGACCATGGAGCAATGGAAGAAGGTGGTCTGGCCTGATGAATCACATATTCTTTTACATCACATTCGCATACTTCGCATTGTTGCAGACCATGTACACCCTTTCATGGAAACGCTATTCCCTTATGTCTGTGGCATCTTTCAGCAAGATAATGTGCCATGCCACAAAGCAAAAATGGCTCAGGAATGGTTTGATGAGCACAACAATGAGTTTGAGGTATTGACTTGGCCTCCAAATTCCCCAAATCTTAATCCAATCAAGCATCTCTGGGATGTGCTGAACAAACAAGTTTGATCTATGGAGGCCCCACCTCACAACTCAGAGGACTTAAAGGATCTGCTCCTGTGTCGGTCCCCCTTGTATAGCCATGTAGCCAAAAGAGCTCTGACTGGCCCCAATGGATTTAACTTTTTTGTCCAGCAAATCCAACAGACTGAGATCTGGGAAATTTGAAGACCAAAACAACATTTTGAAATCGTTGTCATGTTTCTCAAACCATTCCTGAACATTTTTTGCATCATCCTGCTGGGAGGGCATATTATCCTGCTTAAAGAGGCCCCTGTCATAGGAAATATGTTTCCATGTCGTGGTATACTTGTCTGCAGGAATGTATAGATGGGTGGAACATATTAAAATAACATAATCATGAATGCCAGGACCCAATGTTTCCCAACATTACCAAGAGCATCACTTGCCTCCACTTGCTTGCTTTCTTCCTACAGTGCACCCTAATGCAATCTCTTCCCCAGCACTCCATGCACTGTAAAAAATTGAACTAGCAAAATGTTGGCATAATGATTATTTGTTAGTAATCTGGACAATAAAACAATCTAGCCATGGGGGTTACAGTCCAGTGATTTCTGTGCCGGTCCCAAGCCCGGATAAATAGAGAGGGTTGTGTCAGGAAGGGCATCCAGCGTAAAACATTTCCAAATTTAACCATGTGAATCGTCAGTACTCTGAATTTCATACCGGATCAGTCGAGGCCCAGGTTAACAACGACCGCCATCAGCGCCGTTGACCTACAGGGCACCTGTGGAAATTGGGCTACTGTTGGTCGAAGAAGTAGAGGAGGGAGTAGAGTGTGCAGACAGAGAGAGAAGAGGAAAGGTAAGAGTGTAGGCCTGATAATTGGAACTCTGAATGTTGGTACTATGACAGGGAAAGGTAGAGAGCTGGCTGATATAAGAAGGAAGGTGAATATACTGTGTGTACAGGAGACCAGGTGGAAGGGTAGCAAGACTCGTAGTATAGAAGCAGGATTCAAGCTGTTTTATTATGGTGTGGATAGTAAGAGAAATGGGGTAGGCGTGGTCCTGAAGGAGGAGTTTGTGAGGAATGTTCTGGAGGTGAAAAACACCATGTCAGACAAGGTGATGAGTCTGAAGTTATAGATTGAAGGGATGATGTTGAACGTTGTTAGTGGTTATGCCCCATAGGTAGGTTGTGAGTTAGAGGAGAAAGAGAGATTCTGGAGTGAATTAGATGAGGTGATGGAGAGTATTCTCACGGGTGAGAGAGTGGTGATAGGAGCAGATTTTAATGGAACACAGGTGGTGAGGAGGTGATGAGCAAGTTTGGAGTTAAGGAAAGGAACCTAGAAGGACAGATGGTAGTGGACTTTGCTAAGAGGATGGACATGGCTGTGGTTAACACTTATTTTCAGAAGAGGCAGGAGCATAGAGTGACTTACAAGAGTGGAGGCAGGAGCACACAAGTAGACTACATCTTATTTAGAAGAGGTAATCTGAAAGAGATTAGTGACTGTAAAGTGGTAGTGGGAGAGAGTGTAGCCAGACAGCATAGGATGGTGGTGTGTAGAATGGCTTTGATGGTCTGCAAGAAGAAGAGGTCAGAGATAGAGAAGATAACCAAGTGGTGGAAGCTGAAAAAGAAGGAATGTTGTGAAGAATTTAGACAGAAGTTGAGACAGGCTCTGAGTGGTCAGGTAGTGCTGCCAGATGACTGGGAATCTACAACAGAAGTGATCAGGGAGAAAGGTACTGGGTGTGTCATCTGGAAAGAGGAAAGTATATAAGGAGACTTGGTGGTGGAATGAGGAAGTTCAGGATAGTATCCAGAGGAAGAGGTTAGCCAAGAAGAAGTGGGACATGGACAGGACTGAAGAGAATAGACAGGAATACAAGGAGTTACAGCACAGAGTGAAGAGGGAGGTGTCTAAGGCCAAACAGAAGGCACATGATGAGTTGTACACTAGGTTAGACACTAGAAAAGGACAGAAGGACTTGTACAGGTTAGCTAGGCAGAGGGATCAAGATGGGAAGGATGTGCAGCAAGTTAGAGTTATTAAGGATAGAGATGGAAGGGGTACTTTGAAGAGCTGATGAATGAGGACAATGAGAGCGAAAAAAGAGTAGAAGGGGTGAACTCTGTGGAACAGAAAGTAGATAAGATTAGAAAGGATGAAGTCAGGAAGGCTTTGAAGTGGATGAAAAGTGGAAAGGCAGTTGGTCCTGACGACATCCCGGTGGAGGTCTGGAAGTGTCTGGGAGAGGCAGCAGTGGAATTTTTAACTAGTTTGTTTAAGAGGGTTTTAGAGAGTGAGAAGATGCCTGAGGAATGGAGAATAAGTGAGTTAGTGCCAATCTTTAAGAATAAGGGTGACATGCAGAGTTGCAGCAACTATAGGGGGATAAAGTTGATGAGCCATACAATGAAGCTATTGGAAAGAATAGTGGAAGCTAGGTTAAGGAAGGTAGTGGAAATTTGTGAAATTTGTGCCCAGAATGAGCACAACAGGTGCAATTTTTGCTCTGAGAATTTTGATGGAGAAGTATAGGGATGGTAGAGGGAGTTGCATTGTGTGTTTGTAGGCCTGTAGAAAGCATATGACAGGGTGCCAAGAGAAGAGCTGTGGTACTGTATGAGGAAGTCAGGAGTAGCAGAGAAGTATGTCAGAGTGGTGCAGGACATGTATGAGAGGAGCAGGACAATGGTGAGGTGTGCTGTAGGACAGACAGAGGAGTTCTGCATCAGGGATCGGCTCTGAGCCCTTTCCTGTTTGCTATGGTGATGGTCCAGTTGTCAGAGGAGGTCAGACAGGAGTTTCCTTGGACAATGATGTTTGCAGATGACATTGTGATCTGTAGTGAGAGCAGGGAATAGGTGGAGGAAAACCTGGAGAGGTGGAGGCTTGCGCTGGAGAGAAGAGGAATGAAAGTCAGTCATAGTAAGACTGAGTACTTGTGTGTGAATGAAAGGGAGGAAAGTGGAACCTGGAAGAAGACATGCATTGTAGGTTGATTGGCATCTCTAAATTGTCCGTAGTGTGTGATTGTGTGTGTGCGTGTGTGTGTGTGTGTGCACTGTGATTGGTTGGCACTCTGTCCAGGGTGTATCCTGTCTTGATGCCCGATAACGCCTGAGATAGGCACAGGCTCCCCGTGACCCGAGAATAGATCGGATAAGCGGGAGACAATGAATGAATGAATAAAAACAAAGTACCTGCTTCAGTAAATCCAAATACATTTTTTAAATCAGGGCTGTCAAAAAACATAAGTTCACATTTTTTTAACTATCAAAACTCAATCAACTTAACAAAAGAATATAAGTTAGGAGACATGTAACCTTACTTAGTAAATTGAGTTAAGTCAACTACTTGGGTTAAAAGTTGAGTTAACTCAAAAAAGCTGTGCAGCAAGTTGCCTTAAAATTATAAGTTTAGTAAACATTTTATTTTTTACAGTGTGGTCCAGTTCTGATGCTCATGTGCCCATTATAGGCACTTTTGGCAGCAGACAGGGGTCAGCATGGGCACTCTGAATGGTCTGCAGCTATGCAGCAAGCTGCAATGCACTTTGTGTTCTTACATCTTTCTATATTTCCTTCACCTTTGATTAACTTTTTCAGCAATTTGTGCTATATCTTCTATGGGATTGGACCAGATGCACTAGCCTTTGCTCTCCATGCACATAAATGAGCCTTGGACCAATGACCCCATTGCCAGATCACCAGTTGTCCTTCCTTGGATCACTACTACAACTAGAAACACCTCACAAGACATGACATTTTTAGATGCTCTGAACCAGTTGTCTAGCTATCACAATTTGGCCCTTGTCAAAATCACTCAGATACTTTTGTTTGCCCATTTTTCTTGCTTCCATCACATTAACTTTGACAACTGACTGTTTACCTAATATATCTCACTCTGATAATTGTCCTTGTAAGAAGATAATCAGTGTTATTCACTTCACCTGTTTTGTGATTTTAACGTTATGGCTCATGCAAGGTGTAGCTAAATTCAAATACACCTTTTTAGCTGATGCATAGTCAGAATTGGGTGATCCTGGGTGACAGCCCTTTTTGCCCACCCTTTGAGATGGTCCTTATGTGACAGTGTAGAATTGTTCACTGACAAGAAATCACTAACAAACTCTCAACTGTGTTTTCACTGGTTAGCTGGAGCTGGGTTTGATGGAATTGACAGAAATACCTGATGGTCTCCTGTTTGTACATGTCGATTATGTTTTCCACCAGAAGGTTCCGTTGGAGTCCATAAACACCATGTCGATCTAGAACCACTTCGTGTCTGCAGGAGGGGCAGCGGAACCGGCCACCAGAACTCATCGTAGAACCCCCACGTGTTGGCAAATAGGGATTGGAGGCCTTTACATACATACATACATACATACACACACACACACACACACACACACACACACACACATTAAATCATAATGTAAAAATCAGTGATGTTTTAGTTAAAACACTAAAGGCAACATCTTATCATTAAACATTTGTATAGACCATTACTTATATACACGTGGTTATTTTTGAATGCTTTTCCAGTCAGTCCTAACTCATAAAACACTCTTCTTCTAAACATGAAAATTTTTACACTCTGTTTTCCTTCATTCTGTTTTTCTTAACCTTATTCAGGGTTAAGTCGGCTACATGTAACTTGCTATTTCAGAAACAACTAATTCTCAGGTTTGCAATTTCTTTAATTGCAAATGTGGCTGGCAGGACCAGACTTTCTTCTTGGACCATCAGAAAGCAATCTAATCTCATGAGAGACCTTTGAGGTAATGAGCCCTGGAGACAGATTCTGTGGTTTGTCCTTTACCACAAATGAGCATCATTGTTGCAAGTATAACTGAGATACCACCGAACTCAGAACAGACTTTGAGTTTTTTTCATCATGGAACTCTCTGTTGAAAGCAGTGACATGATCTATGTTGCCTGTTCATTTCATTATATGTCTAGAAGGGACATGCAAACATATCCTGTAGGCTGGCATAAATGTAATCAACCATATTGCTGTGACCTGACCCAAGCGAGAAACGTCAACCCACTCCCATTGCAAAATTCTGTCATTCCTGAAGAGTATAGAGCTCTTAGAAACATGTTGAACAGCCATTTAATCAAATTGAATCCTGTTCTAAGTGAAGATGGTATATGAGAGTTGGTGGTCATAATCCTTTAATCAAATGAAGTATCAGGGCCATCTTTTTATGGAAGCAGCCCTACCTACCACAGATATAAGTAGATCTACAAGCAGTGTTTTACAAAGATATGTTATATGTAGGAAACTACATGGGAATAAAATAAGTCAAAAAATGGCTGATCTCTTGAGCCGTCTCTCAGTCCATCTGAATGTGTCAGAATTTTTGAATCTCTGCTCTCAGGTTTCATACTCTTTTCAGCCTTTTGCCCAGGCTGAGCCATCTGACAGCTGTGTGGTAGCCTTTGCCACAATTTTCAGTCTCATGCTTCTCCAAAAGTCCAACAAACTGTCTGTGATTCAATGCTCTTTTCCCTGACTATTTTAGTTATATCATCAATAACATGGTTAATTTTTAGCACTTACTTACACAACACTTCCAATCTAGCCATGGGGGTCACAGTCCAGTGATTTCTGTGCCGGTCCCAAGCCCGGATAAATAGAGAGGGTTGTGTCAGGAAGGGCATCCGGCGTAAAACATTGCCAAATTTAACCATGCGAATTGTCAGTACGAATTTCATACCGGATCGGTCGAGGCCCGGGTTAAGAACGACCGCCATTGGCGCCGTTGACCTACAGGGCGCCGGTGGAAATTGGGCTACTGTTGGTCGAAGAAGTAGAGGAGGGACGAGAGTGCACAGACAGAGAGAGAAGAAGAAAGGTAAGAGTGTAGGACTGAGAATAGGAACTCTGAATGTTGGTACTATGACAGGGAAAGGTAGAGAGCTGGCTGATATGATGGAGAGAAGGAAGATGGATATACTGTGTGTACAGGAGACCAGGTGGAAGGGTAGCAAGACTCGTAGTATAGGAGCAGGATTCAAGCTGTTTGATTATGGTGTGGATAGTAAGAGAAATGGGGTAGGTGTGGTCCTGAAGGAGGAGTTTGTGAGGAATGTCCTGGAGGTGAAGAGAGTGTCAGACAGGGTGATGAGTCTGAAGGTAGAGATTGAAGGGGTGATGTTGAATGTTGTTAGTGGTTATGCCCCACAGGTAGGTTGTGAGTTAGAGGAGAAAGAGAGATTCTGGAGTGAATTAGATGAGGTGATGGAGAGTATTCCCACAGGTGAGAGAGTGGTGATAGGAGCAGATTTTAATGGACATGTTGGTGAGGGGAACACAGGTGATGAGGAAGTGATGGGCAAATTTGGATTTAAGGAAAGGAACCTAGAAGGACAGATGGTACTGGACTTTGCTAAGAGGATGGACATGGCTGTGGATAACACTTATTTTCAGAAGAGGCAGGAGCATAGAGTGACTTACAAGAGTGGAGGTAGGAGAACACAGGTAGACTACATCCTATGTAGAAGAGGCAATCTGAAAGAGATTAGAGACTGTAAAGTGGTAGTGGGAGAGAGTGTAGCCAGACAACATAGGATGGTGGTGTGTAGGATGACTTTGTTGGTCTGTAAGATGAAGAGGTCAAAGATAGAGATAGAGAAGAAAACCAAGTGGTGGAAGCTGAAAAAGAAGGAATGTTGTGAGGAATTTAGACAGAAGTTGAGGCAGGCTCTGGGTGGTCAGGTAGTGCTGCCAGATGACTGGGAAACTACAGCAGAAGTGATCAGGGAGACAGGGAGAAAGGTGCTGGGTGTGTCATCTGGAAGGAGAAAAGAAGATAAGGAGACTTGGTGGTGGAATGAGGAAGTTCAGGATAGTGTCCAGAGGAAGAGGTTAGCCAAGAAGAAGTGGCACATGGACAGGACTGAAGAGAATAGTCAGGAATACAAGGAGTTACAGCGCAGAGTGAAGAGGGAGGTGTCTAAGGCCAAGCAGAAAGCACATGACGAGTTGTACACTAGGTTAGACACTAGAGAAGGAGAGAAGGATTTGTACAGGTTAGCTAGGCCGAGGGATCGAAATGGGAAGGATGTGCAGCAAGTTAGAATTATTAAGGATAGAGATGGAAGGGTGCTCACAAGTGAGGAGAGTGTACAGAGGAGATGGAAGGAATACTTTGAGGAGCTGATGAATGAGGAAAATGAGAGGGAAAAAAGAGTAAAAGGGGGGAACTCTGTGGAACAGAAAGTAGATAAGATTAGAAAGGATAAAGTCAGGAAGGCTTTGAAGAGGATGAAAAGTGGGAAGGCAGTTGGTCCTGACGACATCCCGGTGGAGGTCTGGAAGTGTCTGGGAGAGGCAGCAGTGGAATTTTTAACTAGTTTGTTCAACAGGGTTTTAGAGAGTGAGAGGATGCCTGAGGAGTGGAGAAGTGTGTTAGTGCTGATCTTTAAGAATAAGGGTGAGGTGCAGAGTTGCAGCAACTATAGGGGGATAAAGTTGATGAGCCATACAATGAAGCTATGGGAAAGAGTAGTGGAAGCTAGGTTAAGGAAGGTAGTGGAAATTTGTGAGCAGCAGTATGGCTTCATGCCCAGAAAGAGCACAACAGATGCAATTTATGCTCTGAGAATTTTGATGGAGAAGTATAGGGATGGTCAGAAGGAGTTGCACTGTGTGTTTGTAGACTTGGAGAAAGCGTATGACAGGGTGCCAAGAGAAGAGCTGTGGTACTGTATGAGGAAGTCAGGAGTAGCAGAGAAGTATGTCAGAGTGGTGCAGGACATGTATGAGAGGAGCAGGACAGTGGTGAAGTGTGCTGTAGGACAGACAGAGGAGTTCAAAGTGGAGGTGGGACTTCATCAGGGATCGGCTCTGAGCCCCTTCCTGTTTGCTATAGTGATGGACCAGTTGTCAGAGGAGGTCAGACAGGAGTCTCCTTGCACAATGATGTTTGCAGATGACATTGTGATCTGTAGTGAGAGCAGGGAGCAGGTGGAGGAAAACCTGGAGAGGTGGAGGTTTGCGCTGGAGAGAAGAGGAATGAAAGTCAGTCGTAGTAAGACTGAGTACATGTGTGTGAATGAAAGGGAGGGAAGTGGAACAGTAAGGTTACAGGGTGAAGAGGTGAAGAAGGTACAGGAGTTTAAGTACTTGGGGTCAACAGTCCAGAGTAATGGAGAGTGTGGGAAAGAGGTAAAGAAGCGAGTGCAGGCAGGTTGGAATGGGTGGAGAAAGGTGTCGGGAGTTCTGTGTGATAAGAAAATATCAGCGAGAATCAAGGGGAAGGTGTACAGGACAGTGGTGAGACCGGCCATGCTGTATGGTTTAGAGACAGTGTCACTGAGGAAGAGACAGGAGTCAGAGCTAGAGGTAGCAGAGCTGAAGATATTGAGGTTCTCTTTGGGAGTGACAAGATTGGACAGGATTAGGAACGAGTACATCAGAGGGACAGCTCATGTTGGACGTTTGGGGGACAAAGTTAGGGAGGCCAGATTAAGATGGTTTGGACATGTTCAGAGGAGGGAGAGTGAGTATATTGGTAGGAGAATGTTGGACATGGAGCTGCCAGGCAGGAGGCAAAGAGGAGGTATATGGATGGAATTAATGAGGATATGAAGCTAGTGGGTGCAAGTGTTGAGGATGCAGAAGATAGGGATAGTTGGAGAGAGATGATTCACTGTGGTGACCCCTGAAGAGAAAAGCCGAAAAGAAGAAGAAGAAGAAGAAGAAGAAGAAGAAGAAGAAGAAGAAGAAGAAGACTTACACAACACTTCCAGATGTATAGTAGAATTTAAAAATACCAATTTTTGTTCAGGGTTCATTTCATTCACTTTATCCTTCAGCCCCTTCTATAGTCAGACATTTTACCCTGTCATTTTTGGACAACCTGCCAGTTTGTCCTATTTCAGTCCCAGCTTGTCCAAACACGTATTTACCTCTGTGAACAAAACAAAATTCTATTGTCATCCCTTTCATTGACTGTATTGCTGACAGCTCCTCTGTAATATTAAAGCCCTTTGTTATCCCACATATAAAGACAACTAACTAGGCTGTCATGGACACTGCAGCTCTCATCTAAAGCCAAGCAGAAAAAGTCAAAACTGTCTGCTGTTTCAAAGCTGAAGCTGATTTCCTGCAATCTCCTCAGTCCTTCTCATTATGGTTCATCTGGAGAGGGGTACTTTCTTAAATGCCTCTTATTTCTTTGAGCATTTCAGGGCTGCAGAGTCCACCAAACACTCTTTGATAAACTACCCATCAGAAAATGGCTTACTGGTTTCAATGGATATCAAAAAACTGGCCTTGACTGCTCTATCTCTGGATGTGTCAGGCTGGGTAAAAAAGTCCTTCTTGGTTTTGCAGCTTAGCTAGAAAAGCTTTGTGTCAGTCAAGTTCTTGTATTTCTCTACATTTCTAGTCATGCAGTGATGATTCAAATTGTAATACTTAAACAGAGTGATCTGTACTCAACTAAGCACACAGCTTTACCTTTGACTTTAGTACATAAAAACATAGTCCATGTCAAATAGACATGATAAAACTCTACATTCTGTTTCAAGCTTTCCTTTTTTAATGTAAGCTGACATTTATAAGGGCTAACAGCTAAATCAGCATCTCTTTTAGACACCTCAATTCAGCTGTATTTTCCATTTTTAATATGATATAACAACCAACAACATTCAAGTGAAAAACAGAAATGTTTTTAGAGAGGGGAGGAAGAAAGAAAAACCTGGTTGCCCGATTTAAGACACTTTGTTAAATCAGCTTTTGCTTGTAATACAGCACTCTTGTCTTGGCATGTTTATTAAACTCTTCCAAATATGCTTCAGATTGTTCAAACTGCAATGGAATCTCCTTTGAAAGCTCACTTTGAATTGATAAGTCTAAAATGTTGATCACCATTTTCTGAAGCCATTCCTTTGTTTATCTATTACTGTATACAGAATACAGATGCCTTGAAGGGGTGTATTTCAACAGCGTTGAAGATCTGCAACAATAATTAGGTAGGTGGTATGTGTCGAAGTAACATCCACATGAATGCCTGAACTGAAGGGCCCAAAAAGAACATTGCCCAAAGCGTTATACTTCCTCCGCTGTCTTGTGTTCTTCTCATGGTGGCTCCAGGATGCACTTCTTCCTCAGGTACAGTGACAAGAAAAAGTATATGAACCCTTTGGAATCACCTGCATTTATGTATAAATTTGTCTTAAAATCTGGTTTGATTCATCCAAGTTACAATAGTCAACAAAGACAATCTGTTTTACCCAATACCACACAAATTATTGTATTCTTCTTGTACATATTGAATGTGTCATTCAAACATTCATAGTATAGGTTGAAAAACGTATGTGAAACCTTAAGTTCAATGAAAAGCTATTTACAGTTTCTAAATTAGAAAACTTGGCATCCAATTAATGAAACAAGATCACAGATGTGGGTTAGAGCTACTTAACTTACAAAGGTTTGCTATTCACATGAAGCAGCTGCTAATGTATACCATGCCATGCAAAAAAAGTGCTCTCAGAAGACCTACAATCAAGAGTTGCTATGTTAAATAAAGCTGGAAAGGGTTACAGAGTTCGCTGAAAGAGCTTTGATAAATTATCTATAAATGGACACAATTTAGTACAGTGGCTACTCTCCCTAGAAGTGGCTATCCAGCCAAGATGACTCAAAGGGCACACCGCACAATTGTCAAAGAGTTAAAAACAAAACAAAACTGAAGTGACAGCTAAAGACTTGAACTCATCAGAACTGGGTAAAAATGTCTGAAAACTACAAAGAAAGCTGCTAATTTCCAAAAAAAATTCTGCATGGCTGAAGTTTGCCAAAGACCACCTTGACACTTTACAACACTACTGGGAAAATGTTTTGTAAACTGACTGACTGACATGTTTGGAAAAAACATGCAGTACTATGTCTGGCGTAAAAAGGACACTGCATACCAGCAGGACAGAACAATGATCCAAGTGAACTCACTCCAAAATGCTTTCAAAAAAGGAAAATATTGCTGTGGGTTACATGAGTTAGCTCAAGTGAATATGGCTGAGCTGAAGCAATTTTATAAGGAAGAGGAGTCAAAAATTCACCCTGAACCTTGTGCAGGTATAATGTGCAGATACAGGAAACACTTGCTTGAGAATATTGCTGCCAAAGGAGGATCAACTAGCTATTAAATCCAAGTGTTCACTTACTTTTTCCTCAGCACTGTGTAAAGAGATGTGTTCAATAAAAACATGAAAGGTTATAATTGCTTGAATGTTGTTGGCTTAGGCATTCTGTGTTTTGTCTACGCTTATGACTTTGTTGAGGATGAGATGACCAATTAATGCAGAAAACCTACTAATTCCAAAGTGTTTTGGAAAACGTTTTCTTCCCATACTTTTTCTTCTCATGGTACTTGCACCTGGCCATGCACATGATGTAAAAGACAATGTGATTCAGCAGACTAGACTACCTTCTTCCATTGCTCCATGGTTCAATTCTGATGCCTGCGTGACTATTGTGTGTGAGTATTGTAGTATCAGCAATGGACAGAGGTCAGTGATGCACTGTGTTCTAATACATTTCTATCATATCCAGCATTAACTTTGCAATTAATGCTAAAGCTTTTGTCGATGTGCATCAGTGAGCCTTGGACACCATGACCCTGTTGCCAGTTTATCTTCCTTGGACCACTTTTGGTAGGTACGAATCACTGCATACTGGAAACACTGCACAAATCCTGTCTTTTTGTCATGAAACAAGAAAACACACCCTCATTCAATCCTTCAATTTTATGTTTTTACTTTTTTATCAGGCCGTAAATAACAATCAGACAAATACGTGCACCCTTCCTAATCTTTAAGAGTGTAGATGGCATCCATATGTTACTAGTAAAATGCACAACTTTAGTTAAACATTTGCTAAATCAAGAGGTGTGACTAGCCGCTAAAAAAGAAACTTTTGGAAGTTTGGTGTTCTGGAGTAGTCAGAGCATCTGAGAACATCTACCTTATGCAAAGAAGACAGGATATCTGCCATAACCTCAGAGAAACAATTGTTACAGCTCATCAATTTTAGGAAGGAACTCTCCAAACAATTTGGAACATTTTGATTCTTCAGTGAGAAGTGTCTTCAAGACAGCTGCCAATCTTCCCAGCAAATTCAGTTCAAGGTCAGACAATTTAATGCTCAGAGATATTATGGTATTTTTCATATTGATCATGTTAGCTTGTGTGTGTTATTTTGCATTCTATTAATTCAATAAATTCAAAACAAGATAATTAAAATTAAAGTAATGAAGGGTGTGACGGTGAGACCAGACTTGCCAGATTTTATAATATATATATATATATATTTTTTTTTTTTTTTTTTTTTTAAATAGAAAAAAGATAATCATTGCTGGTTTCATAAGTGTTGTTCTCTCTCTTTTTCTGGTTTCTAGAGAAAACAAGGAATACAAGGCTATTGGAACCTGCTGTGCCAGAATGACTCTCCTTGGGCCTTGAGGATTCTCTGAACTTTTTCACCATTCAGATTATGACTAATAGAAGAGCATGTGTTTACCTGCTTCTTGTTTGTCTGTGTTCATGTGTTGCTTGTCTTAAACCTAAAGTACAAGTGAATATACTGCCTGAACTGGAATAACCTCAAAAGTTTAGGTGGTTTCCATACAGACATTACTCAAGATTTAGCTCATGAATCCATTAAACCCATCACAGGTTTATCTTTTTTAAATATAATGTTAGGTGGAGCTACACCACTATTATGTTATACAGTTGGAAAGTCCCTAGGGGCTGGAAGATAATGGTAGCAAATGAGGAGAAGTCTTGGAAAGAGAAAAACTTTTAGGTTTAGGTAACGTATTGAAAAGGTTTTGTAAAGAATGTGCATTGACTATTGGTACTTCTTTTAACTGTCTGGCTTTGTTTCTTTGAAATAAGTCTACTTGTATCATCACAACCATGGACTTTGAGATTATTTCTTTTGCTTAACATTTTTACCTCTTTACTGAATTTACTACTTTTGCCGGAAAATTGACCACAGCATAGTTTACTGGCACTGTCAGCAGAACTGGGAGCTGCAATAGGCTGGAGGCCCAGGTGGACTGTCCCTGGGTGACCTTTGGTTCGTCTCACAAGCCACTGCTGTAAATAAGAGGTAAGCATATTTGTTTTTGGTGAACAAGTGCTTGTGCTATTAACCTGAGTTGCCTGTTCTGGTAAGAAAGGCTTCTCCAAATTAAAGAGCACATTTGACTAACAGTGTTTTGATCTCAAAAGTTAAGTACATACTCAATTGTATACTGTATAAGAGGGCTTTGATGGAAAGCAGTAAAACAAATGTATATGAGAGATGTGCACTAAATCCAGTGGATACCGCTCTTCTTAAGGAATAAGAGGGCTGAACAGATGGGTCACCCTGTTTACATGAAGGTACAATTGTTGCTCCTACAGCGTTTTTCACCATTCTCATCACAGATGTACAGGTGCATCTCAATAAATTAGAATGTCGTGGAAAAGTTCATTTATTTCAGTAATTCAACTCAAATTGTGAAACTCGTGTATTAAATAAATTCAATGCACACAGACCAAAGTAGTTTAAGTCTTTGGTTCTTTTAATTGTGAAGATTTTAACAAAAACCCACCAATTCATTATCTCAACAAATTAGAATATGGGGACATGCCAAACAGCTAATCAACTCAAAAGACCTGCAAAGGTTTCCTGAGCCTTCAAAATGGTCTCTCAGTTTGGTTCACTAGGCTACACAATCATGGGGAAGACTGCTGATCTGACAGTTGTCCAGAAGACAATCATTGACATCCTTCACAAGGAGGTTAAGCCACAAACATTCTTTGCCAAAGAAGCTGGCTGTTCACAGAGTGCTGTATCCAAGCATGTTAACAGAAAGTTGAGTGGAAGGAAAAAGTGTGGAAGAAAAAGATGCACAACCAACCGAGAGAACCGCAGCCTTATGACGATTGTCAAGCAAAATCCATTCAAGAATTTGAGTGAACTTCACAAGGAATGGACTGAGGCTGGGGTCAAGGCATCAAGAGCCACCACACACAGACGTGTCAAGGAATTTGGCTACAGTTGTCATATAACTCTTGTTAAGCCACTCCTGAACCACAGACAACATCAGAGGTGTCTTACCTGGGCTAAGGAGAAGAAGAACTGGACTGTTGCCCAGTGGTCCAAAGTCCTCTTTTCAGATGAGAGCAAGTTTTGTATTTCATTTGGAAACCAAGGTCCTAGAGTCTGGAGGAAGGGTGGATGGAGAAGCTCATAGCCCAAGTTGCTTGAAGTCCAGTGTTAAGTTTCCACAGTCTGTGATGATTTGGAGTACAATGTCATCTGCTGGTGTTGGTCCATTGTGTTTTTTGAAAACCAAAGTCACTGCACCTGTTTACTAAAAAATTTTGGAGCACTTCATGCTTCCTTCTGCTGACCAGCTTTTTGAAGATGCTGATTTCATTTTCCAGCAGGATTGGCCACTGCCCACACTGACAAAAGCACCAAAAGTTGGTTAAATGACCATGGTGTTGATGTGCTTGGCTGGCCAGCAAACTCACCAGACCTGAACCCCATAGAGAATCTATGGGGTATTGTCAAGAGGAAAATGAGAAACAAGAGACCAAAAAATGCAGATGAGCTGAAGGCCACTGTCAACCTGGGCTTCCATAACACCTCAGCAGTGCCACAAACTGATCACCTCCATGCCACGCCAAATTGAGGCAGTAATTAAAGCAAAAAGAGCCCCTACCAAGTATTGAGTACATGTACAGTAAATGAACATACTTTCCAGAAGGCCAACAATTCACTAAAAATGTTTTTTTTATTTGTCTTATGAAGTATTCTAATTTGTTGAGATGTTGAGTGAATTGGTGGGTTTTTGTTAAATGTGAGCCAAAATCATCACAATTAAAAGAACCAAAGACTTAAACTACTTCAGTCTGTGTGCACTGAATTTATTTAATACACGAGTTTTACAATGAGTTGAATTACTGAAATAAATGAACTTTTCCACAACATTCTAATTTATTGATTGCACCTGTACATGAGTTTCATGACTGTTCCAGAGGGAAAGCAAAGATACTGGTCTCCATACTTACAAGCTACAGTAGACAAATTCTTGTCCACATGTAAGTTATGTGTCCTGAACAATGTGAGGAAAAAATATAACATCAATTGGTCATATTCCAGTACCTGAAGGTCCGTTTAAACATCTGGTTATGGGACATGATAAAAGAAGTACAAGATAAAAGTTAATGTTGGTAATCATTGACAGAAACAGAAAGTGGAACAAGCCCAGAAGGGAAGGCCCATACACAGTGGTAAGACCTACTCCTACAGTAGTGCAGGTTGAGGGCAGTGCCACTTGGTACCATTTCAATCACTGCACCAGAGTGCCGGGTCTGAGGCTGTGCAAAGAAGAAACCCAAGAACTATCTGACAAAGGTGACTCTAGTCATGAGGAAAAGCTATAAGAGGAAGAGAAAGTGCCAGAGGAGGGACTGATACCAGGGCCACCAGAGCCAGTTGTGGAAGAAAAGCATAAGAGTGACATTGAGCATGATGGCATTTATGTGCCTGGTGTGTCTGGTAAACCTCAACCTGGGCCCATTGACTAGGGTGAGCAGGGTACTGTCCAAAGTTGGTAATGTCAACTAACCAGAATTCCCACAATCATAAGAAGTCTGAACAAGTATGAATTTTATGGACAGGTTACAACCCCTTCTCTCCAAAAGGAATATGGCAGCCTGACTTAGGTTTGCAAAATTGCATCTAAACAAACCACAAATGTTCTTGAACACTATTTTTTGGATGGTGAGATCAAGGTAGAGATGTTTGGTCATCATGCACAGCACCATGATTGCTGTGCCTGATTGCATACCCGTAGTGTGTGATTGCGTGAGTGAATGAGAGTGTGTGTATACCCTGCGATGGGTTGGCACTCCGTCCAGGGTGTATCCTGCCTTGATGCCCAATGACGCCTGAGATAGGTACAGGCTCCCCGTGACCCGAGAATAGATCGGATAAGCGGTAGACAATGAATGAATGAATGAATGAATGAATGTATCACCACTACCTTAAATACCACAAAGCAGCTGTCATGCAGGGTGATGTTCGGTCTTGCTTTTTAGTGACAGGTCTTGGGACACTTGCAGTCAGTAAGACAGAACTACTACAGAAAATAAACTGTCAAATTACTTCAAATTACTGTTGCTATTGGTGGTTATTGTGTTATAGGGTGCGTTTATTTTTTCCTCCCTTGTTTATGAATATTGATTTCATATAATAATTAATAAATACAAATATTGATTTAATTTAATTTAATATGTGTTTATAGAAGTTGGTGTGGACCACACACTTGTTAAGACCCTGATAAATAAAAACACAGAGCTGATGTGTGTACTTTCTCTTTTCTATAACTGAAGCAGTTTGTAAAAGTTCAGTATAGACCACAAAGTTTCCAGTCTAACAGAATGTCTTGAACAAAAGTCCTATGTACAGTATATATATATATATATATATATATATATATATATATATATATATATATATATATATATGTATATACACATATAGAATATGAACATACTAATATTCTCAGAACTCTCAGTCTTGATTCTTCCTGACACAGATTGGATATATGTTTCAGATTCTGTTCAAAGTCACTGAGATTCAATTTTGACCTGGATTCAAAGGTGACCTGCATGATTTTATGCATTGTGCTGCTGACACATTATTGGCTATTAGATAATTATTATTGATTAGATAATGGTGTTAATGAGCAGTGACTAATAAAGTGTAAGTAATAGATTATAGGTTATTTAACATTAACAACACATGTATCTAATTTGTTTTTTCACTGGGCCTATAGTGCAAAGACCACTGTCCCAGGTTTAGATTTTCTTCTTTTGGATTGCCTTTCGGTACCAGATATCTCCATTTCACTTATGGCTACTGAGTGCCAAAATTATTTATTTAGGACAAATTACTTGTGTTTAAATAGAAAATTTAACTGCAAATTGTGTGGTTGCTTTTTATTAATATTTTGGTATGATCTTTGCTTACCGATGTGGGGAGGGATATTTACAAAAAGGCGTTTCCATTTTCATTCTATTCATTTAATTATTATTTTTCATTTAGCTGGTTTATAGCGGTATATTACTAAGAGCTGTCGGTCAGTGCAAAAAAAGGCCTTGTGAACGAAGTAAAATATTTGCACACCAGTAAATTGAAATACAGCATAAGGATTGCTTAAAAACGTGTTAATTTAGGCAAGACGACATTACTCAGTGGCTTTGTAAACCACCAAACATCATGGAATAAGTGTTTGTCTCACTACCTGAAATATGTCATTGGCACATTTCCGGCAGAGGTTGTGTTGACAGGGTAAGATCACCACCGGCTTGGTGAACATCTCGAGGCAGATCGGACAAATGAGCTGCTTTTCCAGGCCGTCCATGATGTCGCGGTTTCTGGAGTGCGACGGTTCAAGAGAATCGTGACTCACACTGAGAGAAATACAACCAAACTGTAATGCAACAGCAACCTATTCCAGCACCGAAATTAAACTAGTTACTGGTACCGTGTCACTGTTTGAGGAATGCGTCGCTCAAGCGCTGTAACTTTTCCTCCCCCTCCCACGCTGTCACGGTGCGCACTCTGTTTTTAGCACACACACGTTCACTCTGTCATGATTGCATGGCCATATATGAAAAGTGACTGCTTGAGGCCAGACAAAGCGTGACATCGACCTTCCATTTATGATCCTCCGGAGAAAGAATCAAGCTGTAAATCACTATAAGACAGAACTCCTTAATTATAGCTCTGAAATACTCTTAAATGGTTCGTGATTTTTAAGGGAAAATAGACTTATGAAAGTATTCAAAACCACTTAAATTAACTACGTTTACCAGGGGCTGAAAATCGGTGAAAATTAGAATCTTTGAAATGTTTATACGAATTTCTTATATGAATTATGAGTTTTGCGTTAATTACAGTAGGCCCATGCACTCGAGCTGGCATATATCTCACACCTCATTTATTTTAAATCAAATCCTTAGGATTGTTATCCTGAATACATGATTCAACACAAAGGATTAGGTATGAGGAAAATCTGACCTTTTGAACAAAGCAATTACATGGTCAATATTACAATTTGCTTACATTTAAAGATTGATATATTATTATAATAGTTATTAATACATTGCTTATTTTAATTTGACTAAATATCAGTTATCAAAGTTGTTGTGTTGGAAGCAGGAAAAATGGGCAAATGTAAGGATCTGGGTCACTTTAACAAGGGCCAAATTGTGATGGGTAGATGGCTGGGTCAGTGCATCTCCAAAATGTCAGGTCTTGTGTGGTGTTTATGGTATGCAGTTTTTAGTAACTACCAAAAGTGATCCAGGGAAAGACAAATTGTGAACTGATAAGGTCATGGGCATCCAAGCTCTGATGTGACCCCACAGAAGAGCTACTGTAGCATAAAATGCTGGCTATGATAGAGAGGTGTCAGAACACATGGTGCATGACAACTCATTGCGTTTGGGGCATAGACAGTCCAAACAAGTCTAATCCATGGAGGCCACTCCATAACTGCTGCTGACATTTTGGTGGTGAACCATTTTTGCTTTGTGGTATGGCGCATTATCCTGCTGAAAGAGGCCACAGCCATCAGGAAATACCTTTTCCATGAAAAGGTGTACATGGTCTGCAACATTGCTTAGGTAGGTAATACGAGTAAAAGTAACATCCACATGGATGGCAGAACCCAAGGTTTCCCAGCAGAACATTGCCCAAAGCATGACACTGCCTCTGCCGGCTTACCGTCTTCCCATAGACGCACATGCACCCGGCCAGCCACATGATTCATCAGACCAGGCCTCCTTCTTCCATTGCTCCATGGTCCAGTTCTGATGCTCACGTGCCCATTGTTGCCACTTTCGGTGTTGCACAGGGGTCAGCCTGACTGATCTGTGGTTATGCAACCCATACACAACAAACTGTGATGCACTGTGTATTCTAACACCTTTCTATCAGAACTATAAATAACATTTTTAGCAATTTGAGCAACAGTAGCTTGTCTGTTGGATTGGATTACACAGGCCAGACTTCACTCCCCACATGCATCAACGAGCCTTGGCTGTCCATGACCCTTTCACTGGTTAACCACTGTTCCTTCCTTGGACCACTTTTGATTGATACTGACCACTGCAGACTGGGAACACCCCACAAGAGCTGCAGTTTTGGAGATGTTCTGCTCAAAAAAATTAAAGGAACACTTTTTAATGAGTATAGCATAAATTCAGTTGAACTCCTGGTATATTGATCTGGTTGATTAAGTAGCAGAGGGGTTGTTAATCAGTTTCAGCTGCTTTGGTGTTAATGAAATTAACAACAGGTTCACTAGATGGGCAACAATGAGACAACCCCCAAAACAGGAATGGTTTTACAGGTGGAGGCCACTGACATTTTTTACCTACTCATCTTTTCTGACTATTTTTCACTAGTTTTGCATTTGGCTAGGGTCAGTGTCACTACTGGTAGCATGAGGCAATATCTGGACCCTACAGAGGTTACACAGGCAGTCCAGTTCTCCAGGATGGCACATCAATACGTGCCATTGTCAGAAGGTTTGCTGTGTCTCCCAGCACAGTCTCAAGAACATGGAGGAGATTCCAGGAAACAGGCAGTTTCTCTAGGAGAACTGGACAGGGCCATAAAAGGTCCTTAACCCATCAGTAGGACCAGTATCTGCTCCTTTATGCAAGGAGGAACAGGATGAGCACTGCCAGAGCCCTACAAAATAATCCCCAGCAGGCTACTGGTGTGAATGTCTCTGACCAAACAATCAGAAACAGACTTCATGATGGTGGCCTGAGGACCCAACGTCCTCTAGTGGGGCTTGTGCTCACTGCCCGGAACCATGGAGCTCGATTGGTATTTGCTATTGAACACCAGAATCGGCAGGTCCGCCACTGGCGCCCTGTGCTTTTCACAGATGAGAGCAGGTTCACCCTAAGTACATGTGACAGACGTGAAAGGGTCTGGAGAAGCCATGGAGAATGTTATACTGCCTGTAACATTGTTCAGCATGACCGGTTTGGTGGTGGGTCAGTGATGGTCTAGGGAGGCATATCCATGGGGGGACACACAGATGTCTACAGGCTAGACAATGGCACCCTGACTGCCATTTGGTATTGGGATGAAATACCCATTGTCAGACCCTACGCTGTTGCAATGGGTCCTGGGTTCCTCCTGGTGCACGACAATGCCCAGCCTAATGTGGCAAGAGCATGCAGGCAGTTCCTGAAGGATGAAGGAATTGATACCATTGAAGGGCCCCACGCTCGCCTGACCTAAATCCAATAGAACGCCTCTGGGACATTATGTTTCAGTCCATCTGATGCTGCCAGGTTGCACCTCAGACTGTCCAGGAGCTCAGTGATGCCCTGGTCCAGATCTGGGAGGAAATACCCCAGGACACCATCCGTCGTCTCATTAGGAGCATGCCCCGATGTTGTCAGGCATGCATACAAGCACATGGCCATACAAACTACTGAGTACCATTTTGAGTTGCTGTAATGAAATTTTAGCAAAATGGACTGGCCTGCTGCATCATTTTTTCACTTTGATTTTTGGGGTGTCTTTAAATTTAGCCCTCTGTAGGCTGATAATTTTCATTTTCATCAAATGATGTGGCATCCTTTCATTACTAACACATTACCCAGTCCATATCAGTATAGATATCCAGAATGATTTTTTCCCCCCATTGAGATATGGTGTGTTTTCAAAGTGTTCCTTTAATTTTTTTGAGCAGTGTAGTTACTTAACTTTAAACTTTATAAAAAAAAAAATTCTCTCTATGTTTCTATACTTCTGTTAAGCTGCTTCAAGACAATGTCCATTGTTAAAAGCACTATACAAATAAATTGAATTGAGTTGAAAATAGGAACATCCTTTCATCAACTCTAAAAGACACCAAAATAGAAGGAAACCCAATTGCCACGACACCATCACCAAAGACCAGGGCTGCTTATTTGATTTACGTTTCTGATTGTGTACTCTCTGCAGTCCCTATCCAGTAGCCTACACCCCTTTCTCCTTCAGAATCCGCATAGTTTCCACAGTCGCTCTGAAAGTGCTGACTTCTACCCTAAAAGAGATGGGACACACACTACCTAATACCAAAAACATCAAAACTCAAAAGATAATGGGTCTCTAAATGGTATAAAGATTATTAAATGTTTGCAGATGGTCACTGAACTAGACAATTGTATGCCCGATTCTGGGATAGTGGGGGCATGCCCCAATTCAAGGCTTATCGCAACAAATTATATGTCGAAATAATCCTTGTTTGTGGTGTCAATGCGATTATTTTACTGCTCCTGATTCTGAGTCTGAGCCTTCCCGATCTTGAATCATAAATATCAAACATGCTTGATTCTGATTCTTATCAGGGAGGCTCTGACAGAATACCCACAATAGCCAATGAGAGAGAGCAGCCCAGGAAGCCTTACCAACTGGATGTTGCATACTTTTACAGCTCACAAACAAGGTAGCGCATCACAGCACTGCCCGAGCCAAATGGAACACTGAAAAAGAAGACAAACTTGTTGAGCTTGCAGATATGTGGTCATCCGTTCTTGTCAAATCATCTAGTGTGTGCGTTTAAAGGATGATAATGTTAAAATTTGGTTGTAACTGTCCTTATGTCTGTGGTCTCCCATGCACTCAGATCTACATCATGGAGGGTGAGGGTGGGCAGCATGTTTGGGGGGTTCGTCCTGTTTACCTCACAGCAACAGCATGTTTTTAAATATTTCTAGATTTCAGCAGGTTCAACTGACAGTCTCTGAACCCACCCAGCACAGCAAGAGAATTTGCTCCTCACACTCCTACACCTCATCACCACTTGCTTAGATCCTCTATGGGGGGGGGTCTGCTGCTGGTCCATACCTACCCACATTCCATCGGTAAAGACTTTATTCTGTGAGTTGTCATGGCTGAAATATTTATTTTAAAAAATGCTATCTCATTAGTTGTGTATATTATATAGGCTAATCAGTATTGCACTGAATTGCGCTGAAGAACAGTGGTCATTTTTCCAAATTCCCAATCCTCTCCACCATCAACTGACCTTTGTAGAGAGAGAGAGAGAGGAGGGTCTAAATCTGAATTAAAAGAAAACAGAGATGTCTTTATGTAAAATGACAACAGATGAACACACACACAGTCTTGGGCAAAGGTGAATATTATAGAAGTTAGCAATATACGGTTGAAAATTTCTTTTTATACATAGGCATAGATTTGGTTTGAACCTTGGGAGGGGTTGAAATGTGAATGGGTATGCGTCCATATTATGTAATTAATAAAAATATATATATATATATCAATAAAATTAAAATAAATATCCATTTAAAAATCCATTCATCTGTCTGCCTAATCTATCTATCTAATGTTCACAAATTTTAGTATTTTTTTTATCTGATTTATTATGACAAACTTACAATTGATTTGGAACACCAATAAGGTTACAAAATAAATTGCTTCTACAGATGTTTCAGTTGATCATGCTGTAAATATTGGATAGGTATGAGTATGCATGAGAGTATATTTCCGGGTGGAGCAGGTTTGTGCATGTTAAAATGTTTTTCGCCAAAAAATAATATATAAAAATAAAAAGTTTAGAATAATATCCGTTTGCGTAGGCCGTGTGATATGGACCATAACTTCCCCTCATCTTCCAGAAAACGAAGCCCATGTGTTTATGTGTACAGTATACTTGAGAGTACAATTCCGGGGTAGAAGGTATATGAAAAGTATTTTCTACTTTCTTCTTAGATTTTTGTTCGTTTGGAAAATCAGTAACTAAACATGTTAGACATGTTATAACTAGACTATGCTTCATAGTTCATGAATGATTATACGGTCACCGCCCCCAAATTCACCGGAAACTACGCCCCTGTGTTTATGTGCACAGTATGCAAAAGACTTTAATTCAGGGGGCATCAGATTTATGCATGCTAAATATTTTCTACTTTCTATTTACAAATCGATTGGGTGACATTATTCAGTTTAGAATAATACCAGTCTGTTGCACAGACCGCGTGAGTTGTATCCTAACCTTTAACATTATGTACGCATGCGCCCTGATGTTGCAAGCGCTCTGTAATCAGAGCAATAAATTTAGAGTCGTGTTAGAATCGTGATGTATTGTTCTTTGTCCTTTGATCCGACAGAAAGGTCACTTACAAAATTTATTTGGATCTGCTTTCAGGTGTCGTGCCTATTTGTTAAAGCTACTGGGATACTGTGGCTATGTCGGAGATTTTACTGACGGTACCTTTTGGTATAGCTTCACTTCTCTTACTTCTTTTGCTGTTCAGCAGAAGACGGTGAGACGGTTTTTATGCTGACCATTATTATTATTATTATTATTATTATTATTATTATTATTATTATTATTGATCATAAAGTTCACATTTAGTTTACTCTGATTTAAGTTGCAGGTTTTAAACAAATCAGTAGTTGGTTGTGTACCTCTGTATACGGATCATTATGAATATGTGTATTTAGTGTCCTCAGTACAATCAGTTAATTTTAATGAAAATAGGTAAAGATTAATGAACAAATTGTGTAAAGTGCATCTTAAAGTTCCCTGTCAATGGTGCATGTGTGTTTGAAGGAGAGCGGGAGAGCCTCCGCTGATAAAAGGATGGATTCCCTTTTTGGGGAAAGCTCTGGAATTCAGGAAAGATTCCTATCAATTTTTACGACAGCTACAAAAGTGTCATGGAGATGTGTTCACTGTACTGATTGCAGGTACATCATACTTTTTGCCTTTGCCCAACCCACTGTTTATAACTTTATTGCAAATTATTTGTAGAGTGGTGACAGTCATTCAATTTTGCCATTTATACAGTATATATATTTATATATGCAAGTAGGACTTTAGTCTAGCTACTTGTTTCTGTGCAACTAGAGTAGAATGGAAAGGTGTACTGTAGATGCTGAGGCAAGTCATGGACCAATTGACTGTTGATGTGGCATTAGACTTTGCAAAGAGATCCAGTTGTGTAGCCTTTAGCAGAAGCCATAAGTCATTTAACTCAAATTCCTTTAATGTTGTAGAAAGTTAACAAGAACAACAGCAAACAAGTTTTTTTCAGAATCCGCGCTCGAAGAATCCGTCTGCTTACTGCTGCTCACTTCTGGTGTGTTAAATTTGCAATGACGATGTCCTTGTCCACCACCACAAGTCAGAAGAAACAAGCAATTGAACATGTCATGGCTAATGTTAGTCATTGGTCTGTTATAACTAGTGATGGGCCATGATCAGTGACAATTATGTATTAGGGGAGGTGATTAGAAGTATAAATGAAAATAAATCTTTTTAATGATGCAGACAGCATTGTATTATTATGCTTACTCTATGCACATTTGTAGAGCCTTTCTACTCTAACCATTACTTTAATAGATTTTTTTTAATAAAATTGAAAAGTAATATTTTGTTCATATTGAAATTAGAGAAATTAGAAGCATTAGGTATTTGTAGAGGAATTTAGCCATGGGGGTCACAGTCCAGTGACTTCTGTGCTGGTCCCAAGTCCAGATAAATAGAGAGGGTTGCGTCAGGAAGGGCATCCGGCGTAAAACATTTAACCATGCGAATCGTCAGGTATTTGTAGAGGAGGCAGATGCATAACAGGCTTTGTTTACTTTATGTGTCAGGATTATGGGCTTGTTCTGGCCACTAGACGCCCTCATTGTGTATTTTCAGGGTTTTTTATTTTCTGTAGATTTATAGATTTCTTTGGTTACTAGTCACTTAGCCTCACCTTATACTTCCTGTTAAGGTATTTCACTAGCTTTGTTTTCCTTCCTTCTCAGTGTTTGTTTTGTCTCCAGCTGCTCTGGTAATCTCTGCTTTCTTGATCTACCTTATTAGGTTTCCTGATATTAGCCTGCTGTTCATTGTTGGTAGTTTTGTGCTGCCTTTTGTTAAGATTGCTTTTATTTGTATGTTTGCTTATCAAACAGGAAACCTGTTTGATTTTTCTCATGTTCATTTTTGGGAAGCTGGTTTCCTGGCCTTTTGTAAAGCCGGTTGTACTGGTTTTGTTGAATATTTTCTTTTTGGCATTTGGATGCCATTTTTTAGTGAATCAACACCTATTTTAGAGCCTAGTTTGTGTTTTTTTTTTTGCCTTTATCTTTTGAAACATTTTTTTTAAGATATGGTATTCAACCTTCAACTTTTTTTTTTGGCTGCACTAAGGAGCCATTTAAGTTTATTTTGTCTTTGCAACTGGGTCCTCCACCTTCCCTTGTAGTTCAGCGTCAGATGGTAACAGATGGTTTGATAACCACAAATTGCAAGAAACAAAGCCATTTGCATGAACAAGACAAAAATCAGGTGCAAAGATACTGACAACCGAAAACAAAAGCTAGACACAGAGTGCTGTACAAGACATGACTTAAATACTATTGCTAATTAACATGAATGTGAATCAGATACAAAGCAGGCATGTGATGGAAGCGTCATGATCAATTGGTTTGCAGTGGCTGATACGAGATGGAGTCCTGCATCAATTTGACATAGCCTTGACAGAGCCCCCTCTTTAATGCATGGCTTCCCCAGCTGATTAGTGTGCCCAGGAGCATCACCCAGCAGAGGACACATCTCTTGCCATATAACATGGTGGAGCGATCTCCTCCACAAACTTGCACACAGGGGAGGCATGTGAGGTCCTTAACAGAGCAGGGAGGCAGAGCAACATCATCAATGGGTAATATAGGCAGATACTAATACGCTGATATTTGAGGCATTGGTGGCTCAGTGGTAGGTTGCTCGCCTATCATGCGGAAGGCCCGGGTTCGATTCCCAGCCAATGCCTCAACCCCAGCCACTGGTTGCAGTGCCGGTCCCAAGCCCGGAAAAATGGGAGGGTTGCGGCAGGAAGGGCATCCGGCGTAAAACCTGTGCCAAGTTGTTGTGCGGACCAGTTGGTACGCTGTGGCGACCCCGAACAGGGAGCAGCCGAAAGCAACTAATACGCTGATAACCAAAGACAAAGTACTATGCTGATTCCACATAACCATGACAGAATGACAATATCAGCCATAGTTTGGCAAAGAAAAAAATCAAAATATTAAGCAAACAATTTTAATATTTATTTAAGAAAAACAAAAACAAATTGTTTGCAAGCCAAGAGTTTATTTTTATTGGTGAGCTGAGCCAAATTATCTGAAAAGAATTCTTGATTTTTAAGACTAACCAGGTGTCTTAATTGAATAAACTTTTAAAAATAAAAAGTATTATTTACTAAAGTACCTTTTTAATTTTTTTTTGCAACAATGCTACAATGAAAAACAGTTTTTGTTTGAAAGTTTCCAGAGAAGTCTACCCTAGTACTATTATTATAGTGAGCTTCAAATGAAAGACTGATGTCAGTAAATCACAGCAAGGACTTTTACTGGTACACATGATGAAGCACAAAGGCCATCCAGAGTTAATATATAAACAGAACGCTTACTTCTAGCTGCATTTGTTCCTAGTACATTGATCACGTATATCTGTTTTGTCTGAATTAAGTAGAATTTAATGTCCTTTTACACATTCTGAGTGACTACTCATTTCAGCCTGTCTGTTCCCTGTCCTCTCTGGATTGTCACAAATCAACTAGATTAACAGATTAATTTAGACTACAGTGGTGTGAAAAAGTGTTGGCCCCCTTCCTGATTTTTTATTTTTTTGCATGTTTGTCTACTTTAATGTTTCAGATAATAAAACACATTTAAATATTAGTCAAAGATAACACAAGTAAACACATCATGCAGTTTTTAAATGAAGGTTTTTATTATTAAGGGAAAACAAAATCCAAAACTACATGGCCCTGTGTGAAAAAGTGTTTGCCCCCCCTGTTAAAACATAACTGTGGTTTATCACACCTGAGTTCAATTTCTCTAGCCACACCCAGGCCTGATTACTGCCACACCTGTTCGCAATCAAGAACTCACTTAAATAGGACCTGCCTGACAAAGTGAAGTAGACCAAAAGATCCCCAAAAGCTAGACATCATGCCGAGATCCAAAGAAATTCAAAAACAAATGAGAAAGAAAGTAATTGAGATCTATCAGTCTGGAAAAGGTTATAAAGCCATTTCTAAAGCTTTGGGACTGCCGCGAACCACAGTGAGAGCCATTATCTACAAATGGTGAAAACAGGGAACAGTGGAGAACCTTCCCAGGAGTGGCCGGCCGACCAAAATTACCCCAAGAGCGCAGCGACAACTCATCCAGGAGGTCACAAAAGACCCCACAACAACATCCCAAGAACTGCAGGCCTCACTTGCCTCAGTTAAGGTGAGTGTTCATGACTCCACCATAAGAAAGAGACTGGGCAAAAATGGTTTGCAAGGCAGAGTTCCAAGACGAAAACTGCTGCTGAGCAAAAAGAACATAAAGGCTCGTCTCAGTTTTGCCAGAAAACATCTTGATGATCCCCAAGACTTTTGGGAAAATACTCTGTGGACTGACGAGAGAAATATTGAACTTTTTCGAAGGTCTGTGTCCCATTAGGTCTGGCGTAAAAGTAACACTGCATTTCAGAAAAAGGAAATCATAGCAACAGTAAAATATGGTGGTGGTAGTGTGATGGTCTGGGGCTGTTTTGCTGCTTCAGGACCTGGAAGACTTGCTGTGATAAATGGAACCATGAATTCTGCTGTCTACCAAAAAATCCTGAAGGAGAATGTCCGGCCATCTGTTTGTGATCTCAAGCTGAAGCGAACTTGGGTTCTGCAGCAGGACAATGATCCAAAACACACCAGCAAGTCCACCCCTGAATGGCTGAAGAAAAACAAAATGAAGACTTTGGAGTGGGCTAGTCAAAGTCCTGACCTCAATCCCATTGAGATGCTGTGGCATGACCTTAAAAAGGTGGTTCATGCTCGAAAACCCTCCAATGTGGCTGAATTACAACAATTCTGCAAAGATGAGTGGGCCAAAATTCCTCCACAGCGCTGTACCAGACTCATTGCAAGTTATCGAAAACGCTTGATTGCAGTTGTTGCTGCTAAGGGTGGCCCAACCAGTTATTAGGCTTAGGGGGCAAACACTTTTTCACACGCCATGTAGTTTTGGATTTTGTTTTCTCTTAATAATAAAAACCTCCATTTAAAAACTGCATGATGTGTTTACTTGTGTTATCTTTGACTAATATTTAAATGTGTTTGATTATCTGAAACATTAAAGTGTGACAAATCAGGAAGGGGGCCAACACTTTTTCACACCACTGTATGTGCTATGGTGCAAGAAATTAGAGCAGCACCTTCCCAAAGTGGTATGGATACTGTTGTGCCCTAAGAGACTAGCCTTCCCCTCAAAACTTCTAGTTATCTATAAAGCCCACAATGTTTTCAGAGCACCATCATCCAGCAGTGACACTAACCTGCTTTAAGCTACATCCATACAAGTCAAGTCAAGAAGCTTTTATTGTCATTTCAACCACTTTTAGCTGACGCAGTACATAGTGAAATGTACTAATAAACGTTTCTCCAGGACCCTGGTGCTACATAAACAACATACAACATATAGTTACAACAGAAACAATAACACAGAGGTAGGACAGAATATCGTCCTTGCTACATAAAGTGCAACGTGAGCTGGGTGTTGGGGGCCTGATGGCTTGTGGGAAGAAACTTTACACAGTCTGGTTGTGAGGGCCCGAATGTTTCGGTACCTCTTTCCAGACGGCCTCTTCCTGTGTCAGCACAAACAAATTTGCATCTGAACAAAATTTATTGAACTGCAATGCTGTAAAGAACAGTGGTCAAAATGTGCTCCAAATCTTTTAAAGCTTTAAACTCCTACAGAAAATGTTTACTTAATGTAATTATTGATAAAGGTAGTTCTAAATTTTACTGATTTATATAGTTATAGGAAAAGAAGTATAATCTCCTTCAATGTTATATGTTTATTTATCAGGGTCTAAATAAAAATGTTGTGGTCCCCACTAATGTCTATAAACAAATAAATAACCTCAGTCACAGTAAAATGAAAGAATGTAGTCATTTTATCCAAAAAGTAACCAAACTTTTAGAAAACATGGGTAAAATGTATACTCTATAATTGAGTAAAATGTAGAATCTCTATTAGCAACAATAACTTCTATGTTTTCTATATGAGTTCTATATGGTTCTCATATTCTTCTTTACAATGTTGCTTGAATTCATTGATTTTTTTTATGCCATTTGTTTATGCACCGCTTCTTGATTCTTCTTAATTGCTTCTCTGAGATTATGCCTGATGATGTTCTTGGCATGAAGTAGACACACACCTGACAGAATGACAATGTCAGCCATAGTTAGGCAAAGAAAAAATCAAAATATTAAGCAAACAATTTTAATATTTATTTAAGAAAAACAAACAAAAAAATTGTTTGCAAGCCAAGAGTTTATAAGAGTTTATCTAGTTTTATAGAGTTAGTCACACTTTTTGATGAATAACTAATTTCGTACTTATCGTTATTCATCTTTTAATCTCAGAACTGTAGAGCAAAAAAAAGAAAAAGAATTGACTCTGTTGATCCAATACTTTTAGAGAAGCCTATATATTTGTTTTCACAACAGCTGGAAACACACGTTGCATAGGATATCTTTGTATGCTGTAGCATTACAATTACCCTTCACTGGAACTAAGGGGCCTAGTCCAAACAGCATGACAATGCCCCTGTGCACAAAGCAAGGTCCTTAAAGAGATGGTTTACCATAGTTGGTGTGGAAGAATTTGAGTGGCCTGCACAAAGCCCTGACCTCAACCCCACTGAATGTCTTTGGTATGAATTGGAACACTGCCTGTGTCCCAGTCTGTCTCACCTAACATCAGTGTCTGACCGCTCTAATGCTTTTGTGTGAATGGCAGATCACCACAGCCACATTCCAAAATCTATTGAAAAGCCTTTCCAGAAAAGTGTAGATTATGTAATATAAGTACAAGTAGGCACTGAGAACCACATATGGGTGTGATGGTCAGATGTCCAGTAAAAAGTCACACACAAAGGACCACCTTTGTGTGTGTGTCACTTTGGTTAATGCAAATATTCACCATGGCATCATTTTGGTAAGCTTATGCAAAGTTACATGCATTTCTCACCAAGATCTTGCATTGATGATAGGAGAGTCAGACTGCTGCGTAAAGACTTTCTCAGCAAATCCCAAAAATTCTCAATAGGGTTTGGTTAGGTCTGTTAGGTTTGGACTTATCTTACCAATCCATGTGTGAAAATGATGCCTCATGCTCCCTGAAACACTCTTTTACAATTTGGTGATAGATCTGTTCATTCAGTATATTCAGGTGGTCAGCTGACCTTATTCTTTATGTACATAATGTTGCTGAACCTAGTCGAGACCAACTGAAGCAACCCCAAATCATAACACTGCACCCACAGGCTTGTATGGTAGGTTTTAGCCACGAAGGCGTATCACTTCATTTGCCTTTCTTCTTACCCTGATGTGCCCATCGCACTGAAACAGGGCAAATTTGACTTATCAGACCACATGATTTTTTTTTTTCTTTTCCAGAGTCCAATCATTATGCTCCCTAACATTATTGAATCCTTTTTTCGGACTAGCCTCATTGATGAAGTGGTTTTCTTAAGGCTACACAGCAGTTTAGTTCCTATCCTTTGAGTTCTTTTCACATTGTGCATGTGAAAATGCTCTTCTTTCACTATTTAAACATTGCCAAGATACTGTTGTTTTTTTTACGATTTGATTTCACAAAAGGTTTAAATAATCTCAGATCACAATCATTCAGGATTTATTTCTTCTAACAATATGAAGATGATGGTTCACCATTATCCTTCCAAGTTTCAATAATGCGTTAGACAGTTCTTAACCTAATTCTTTAATCAACCATCTCAGAAGACATATCCTGTGGTCATGGAAAAGATGTTTCAGAAGGGCCAATGTTACTGGCGGCCTGCATCAAGCAAAGAAAACAAGTAAGGAGATTGCAGAAGCTACTACAACTTTTCCATTACCACAGAATATGTCTTCTGACATGGTTGTTCAAAGAATGGGAAGCTACTCACTGCATCAGTTAGGGTTAAATAACTTGTTGCCAGCTGAAACATGTACAAACGTGGACAAAATTGTTTTAAGTTATTTCAGTGACCATTGTGGGGTTTTTTTACTTTAATGGAAGAATACCAATAATTTTGTCCATGTGTGCAAATCACAGAAGTAAATATCCAATGGAATGCTTATATCTATTTGCTTAATTAAATAGAAATTGCTTATATATATGTGTATGTCTGTCCTGTTCTGTTTCAGGTAAATACATGACATTTGTGATGGACCCGCTCCTGTACCCAGCTGTCATTAAGCACGGAAAACAGCTGGACTTTCATGAGTTTTCAGATACAGCGGCTTCCAAAACCTTTGGCTACCCTGCTGTATGTACTGGAAGGTTCCCTGGCTTGAGTGACAAAATCCATAGGTTATACCAGCTCCTTCAGGGCTCCACTCTAAACTCTCTCTCTCACAAAATGATGGAAAACTTACAGGATGTCTTACAAAAAGACTTCTTGTCTGTCCATGCAGAAGGAAAAGAGTGTGAGTGGCGGCAGGAGGACCTATATAAGTTCTGTGAACGTGTGATGTTTGAGGCAACATTTCTGACACTATATGGACGACCCCCACACACAAACATCGATGCACATTTGCAGAGGGAGAGTTGGATAGAAGTGCTGCTGAATAACTTTAGGAAGTTTGATGCAATGTTTCCTCTCTTAATTGCTGGAATACCCATTGGTCTGCTGGGGAAAACTAAATCTATTCGGGAACAAATAATTAGGTTTTTCCATCCTCATAGAATGGCAGAATGGACCAGTCCATCAGAGTTCATACAGGCACGTTTGGATCTTTTCGAACAGTACGACACACTCAAAGACCTGGACAAAGCAGGTAACATATAGACATGCTTCATGTGGAGTAATAAAGAAAAAACTTTAAGTGACAGAATTAAATCTGATAAATCAAGTACTTGTACTTAAAAGCATGAGTTTTAATCCAGAAAGCATTAGTTCCTGTTTTACAGTTGGGTTTAATAATTGTTACAGAAACTTGCAAACTTTTCTCCCTCTGTAGCTCACCACTTTGCAGTCCTTTGGGCATCAGTTGGGAACACTATCTCAGCAGGCTTCTGGTGTCTATACCACCTCCTCTCCAGCCCACAGGCATTTTCAGTTGTGCGAGATGAGATTATTGGCATGTTTGGAGACAAGGAGCCTGAATCAATTCTTAGTCAGGACACACTGACTCAAGAGCAACTTGAGAAACTAATTTACCTTGGTAACTCATACTGATACATGCACATGCCAATACACAAAGGTTAAAACAGTAAGCCTAAATAATGCAAACTGTCATTCCTCTTTTTCTTGCATTTTCTCTTTCTCCCTGTGTACCGGTTTCTCTTTTTCTTGTGGTTCTTCTCTCTGTAGAGAGTGCTATTAATGAGAGTCTCCGTCTTTCTTCAATCTCAATGAATATCCGGGTAGTTCAGGGTGATTTTTGTCTTCATCTGAACCCCCACTTCTCAGTTTGTGTGCGTAAAGGAGACATCGTTGCTCTTTACCCCCAGAGTACACACTTGGACCCTGACATCTACCCAAATCCACAGGTAACTATATAGGCTTTAGCTGTGGAGAATATGCTAAACACAAAGGAGAACAGTTATGAGAATATTGGTCTGACTCTGACTAGCTATGATAATAATCTTGGAAAATTTCTAAAACTGAAAGAAATGAATGTGATTATAGAATTTTGCGTGGTGTGTGTGTGTGATCCTGCAGGAGTACCATTTTGACCGATTTGTGGAGAACGGGAAGCTGAAAACTGAATTTTTCAAAGGCAATCAGAAGGTTCGTTACTACCACATGCCATTTGGATCAGGGGCCACTATGTGTCCTGGACGATTCTTTGCCATTACTGAACTAAAGAAATTTTTGTCTATCACACTGCTGATATATGACATGCAGCTCACTGCTGGTCAACAGCATGCCACAATGGATAAAAGCCGAGCAGGTCTGGGCATAATGCTACCTGCAAATCAAATTTTCTTTAGATATAGGGTAAAAAAAAACACCATACAGAGACAGCGGCTGTAGAAATGGGTGAGTCATGGACTATATTACAGGCAGTGGAGGTAGTGGGACAATGATAGCAGTCATTATTCTTTCACTTGATAATTCCAAAAGTAACTTAGACGGTGTTGAGTCAGATTTGCAAGTCTATCTTTTTTTTTAAACTTTACTTTAAAACTTACTTAGCATTTCTATCAACTAGCATCAACACCATATGCTCTGAGATCAGAAATTGATGTTTAAAGGCTAACAGAAACTATTAAAATAATAACATTTGTTATACTGATTTTATGAAGTTTTTTAATGAATGTATTCTTTTTTAATCACATTTCATCGGATACCAGCTGCTGCAATGAGAAACAGGGCTAGCCAGTAATGATGATGCATTTTTCCTGTTTCACTTAAAAGTCTAGTCAGCTACACTATAAACACAGAAAATTTCTCTCAATCATTAACATTATTTCAATAATTTTCAGTGAAGCTGTCCAAAGTATTTTATGGCAGCATTATTAATATGATGTTTGACAGTATATTATGGTTAAAATGATTAAAATGATTAAAATAACAAATAAGTATCTGTTATTACAGTTCCAACTGCATCCTCTTGAAATGAGCATGTCACACTGTACATATTGGTACAGATCAGAAATTCATATAAATTTTTTTCATTTTATTTTGTATATTTCCTAAAACTAATTTCTGGTTATGCCACTGCCAGCACAACACATGACTCATCATCAAGTGCAGAACACTGTTTAGACAGCTGTCAAGCCAACTATGGCAGAAGCCTGTGTGTATGTCTATATATACATTACAAATTACAATACAGTAACTCACAGATAAAACAGAGTATATAGCTCTGTGGGCAAGTATCAAATAAAATGTAAACTTGCAATGATAAAGATAATGCTGTTAGTAATTGTTTAAAAATCATTTTCAAGGTATAAAAATAAGGATCCTGGACCCCTTAGAAATGTTTTAAGTACTTTTGTAAAATCTAGGGTGGCTAAATAGAAACTGCTGCTCAAGAAGAGCTTTATGACCATATGTCTGAAGATTCAAATATCTGCTGCAAACCCAATGCAGACCATACCACAGTTAACACCATCCCTATGAAATATATAATACTAATTATATAATAAAATATAACGTGGCAGCATCATAGACTTCACAACCAAAATCATACTTGAAGGTGTAATTCTTTAATCTGCTAAAAAATAATAAGAAGAAATCTGGTCCCAAAAGGCAAAAAGGCAGTTGTGCAGAACTGGTGAAGAGCAAAAAACTGAATGTTTTATAGTGGCTATGACAAAGTCCAGATCTGAACCCCACTGATAATCTATAGAACTGTTTGAAAAATGCAGTCAACAAACAGCCAGCCAATCTGAAGAACTTGAAGCAATTTTCCAGAAAGAATGGGTGAAATTTACCCCGACAGCTGATATTTCAGCAAAAGGTGAATCTATTATCTTCTAGTCTAATGGACCTATTCTCGGGTCACGGGGAGCCTGTGCCTATCTCAGGCGTCATTGGGCATCAAGGCAGGATACACCCTGGATGGAGTGCCAACCCATTGCAGGGCACACACACACTCTCATTCACTCACGCAATCACACACTACGGACAATTTAGAGATGCCAATCAACCTACAATGCATGTCTTTGGACCGGGGGAGGAAACCGGAGTACCCGGAGGAAACCCCCGAGGCACGGGGAGAACATGCAAACTCCACACACACATGGCGGAGGCGATGTGAGGCAAACGTGCTAACCACCAAGCCACCGTCATACTGGATGGAGCAATCTGTGCCATTTGTAATACAGTCGAATCTGATTCATTTTAGGGTGCTTGCAAAACATTCGTCTAGAAGTAGTAACTCCTAATTCCCAACTTACGACCAAGAGGTCAACTATGAATTCCTACTCAGGAACGCTTTAGATCAGTCGACAGGCAGCCATATTCGATTGTAAAATCTATAACATTGACTATACGGTTTGCTGTTTTGAGGAGGAAAATATGTCTCAGTCGCCACAGTTAGCTGGCTAGCTTGTCGGTAACGAAACACAAACATGGCTGCCTCCAGATTTTTTCCACACTTTGTAGCTCGAATACACGGAGGTCGATAATTACGTCATATGATGCTTCGACTTCCCACTTCCGATGTAAATTGAAAGCACCACGTGTCCATGACGTCTGAATGGAGTATTTCAGTAACCGGAGCTATATACACCGGGAGGTTTAATGACGTGTTATTAGTAGTAAAGCCAAAAAGGCGCTGTCTTTCTTTTACGTATTACTGAGTGGCTGTAGTTCAGGTAAGTGTCTTGAACGTCTGCTCTTACACTGGTCTGAATAGTTAAAATATTCAGATCACCGACCAGGCCGCGTCCGGTGAAACTACGCGCACTGTTGTTTTACTAACCTCGCGATTTATTTCACATTTTTTGGGGGGAAACGGAGAGTGTTTAAATGTGTCTTATGTTTATAGTAATACTGATTTTAAACGGAGCTTCAAGATGTGGGGAAAATGTGCTGCCTTCGGTTACGAGGCACACCAGAGATGTTCAACATATGGCGTTTCCAAACCCGAACGCTTATCAATACATTCCGCTTTTATATACGGATCGAACACGTGATTCAGCTCAATAGCCGACCATCATTCACGTTTAATGAATTTTTAAAAATCATAAGTGAGTGAATTATGAGTAAATTAGTTAAAATACCTTGACAACTCATGATGGAACCGTTTACAACTCCAAGACACCGTTAAGACGTTCAAACTTTTTGTTGATTGTATACAGTGTCTGTATACACAGATCCACCATAACATTAAAGCCTATAAACTGCCAAATATTGTGTACGTCGGATTGAGATCTGGGGAATTTGGAGAGCAAGTCAACACGTTGAACTCTCTGTAGTGTTCCTTAAACCATTCATGAACATTTTTTGCAGTGTGGCAGGACACATCCTGCTGAAAGAGACCACCTGCCCTTAGTGAATACCTTTTATTAAGGGGGTGTACTTGGTTTGCAACAATGTTTAGGTATTTGGTACGTGCCAAAGTAACATGCTTTGGAGATACACTGACCCAGTCATCCAACCATCACAATTTGGCTTTTGGCAAAGTCATTCAGATACTTTCGCTTGCCCATTTTTCCTTCATCCAACACACAGACTTTGAGTTAACTTGCTGTCTAATATATCCCACCCCTTCACAGGTGCTGTTGTAGTGTGATAATCAATGTTCTTCGTTTCACCTAACAGTGGTTTTAATGTTTTGGTTAATCGTATTGTACAGTGTACTTCAGTAATGAGTATATTTGTTATACACAAAGTTTGTACACAATGTTTTGACAGAAACAGGGTATTTTTGTCATGCAAACGAATGCTATTAGATGTTAAGTATATGAATTTCATTTGAAAAGGTCCGTAAGTTCTGAGCGTGTAAATGAGTTGGATTTTTTTTAATTGGTTATCTTTTAGTAATTGCTTTATCTTGGTCAGGGTGTGGTGTATCTCGAGCCTATTTGGGACCATTGGACACAAGGTGGAAATACACCTTTCCATCACAGGGCACCATGCACATGTACAATTACCCACATGTTGATGCATAGAAACAGTTTAGTGTACACACCAAAATGAAAACCATTGCTTTATCAGGTTCTAACTTTTAATTGCTTGCTAATGTTTGCAGCAAAAGTCACTGTTCCACAAATGGCGATCTGGATATGGTTCCCGATAGTGATGGCTCTGCTGCTGGTCAGGCCCTGCGTGATGGTTGTGAATGGTGACTGTGGCCCTCTTGTGGTAGAGATGGACAGCCTTTTAGCAGAGAGAACGCAGCAGCAGCATCTGCATGCACTTTTCCAGAAGTATGGTGAGAATGGGACCATCTCACTGTCTGGTCTGCAAAGACTACTTGAGGGGTTGGGACTAGACCGCATCAGGAGAGTTACAGTGCAGCACCATGGAAACAAACATGCACACTCACTAACGCATACACATAAACACACCACACACATGCATTCTGCTGGAAGCAAGAAGGATGATGTTGGTTCTATTGTGGAGAAGAGTATCTCAACCTCCAGTGTAAATCCTGACTCTATTTATGTGAAGAAGAGCCAATTAGATATTCACCACAATCTCTACATAAAGAGAGATTCTGATGCCTCTGCAATCCTGACCACACCATCTTATGTCGCCAAATCACGCCGGTCAGAACGTAGTTCAGACAACCTTATGGACTCTGACTCTTCCCAGCCAAATGTAACGCACAAAACCACCACCTACCACTCTGAGAACACATCCACACACAACCTGGATGACCACAATCACCACGACAAGAATGAGCATACTCCATTAAGCTATAACTTCAGTCAAGAGGTAAATGCCAAAGATATTATGTTAAAATATTTATTTCCATCATTTCAATTAATTACTACATAACTTCTAAGTAGATTCAACCAGCAACAATGTCCTTCTACTGTTTCTAAGATTGGCCACAAATGATTACGAATGATTACACATTGAAATATTACTCACATGGAAACAAGTTGTGCAATTTAGCCCAAAGCCCAAAGTGTTGTGTTGTAATTTGAGGAGTTCCTTTAGAGGAAGTATTCTTTTGTTACATTGGGCACTGGTGGCTCAGTGGTAGGCTACCATGCGAAAGGCTCGGGTTCAATTCCCAGCCAATGCCCAAACCCCAGCCACTGGGTGCAGTGCCGGTCCCAAGCCTGGAAAAATGGGAGGGTTGCGTCAGGAAGGGCATCCGGCATAAAACCCGTGCCAAGTTGTTGTGCGGACCAGTTGGTCTGCTGTGGCGACCCCCGAACAGGGAACAGCCGAAAGCAACTTCTATTCTTTTGTTACATCCTCTGCTATTTCAATCATTTATTTTCAATCTAAGTGAAATGACTGCACCACAACATGCTTTATAACATTTGATTAGTTGTTGCAGTCCTGTCATACTGTACTTCAGAACAGCCAATAGATGCAGAAAATATTCAGCAGCTTATAAAGCTACACTTTGGTTGCATCCACTGCAATTTCATACACACAAACACACTCATAGGAACTCCTACAAATCAGAAGCACATGCTCAGTGCTAGTGTAAATCTGAGGTTCACAGAGATTATAAGTAATGGCTTCTTACTTTCTGCTCACTCTGTCTCTCTCAGTGCCAGAATGCCACCATGATTCTGCAGACGCATGGCATGTCCCAAGAAATGACTCTCTCTGTCAATGACTTCAGCTTCCTTTGTCCTGCTCTTCTTGTGCAGGTTGATTTTAAATCCTGCCTTCTGCATGCTGAGAAACAATCAGGTTTGAGCATGGTTACTGTGATTTGCATAGAAATTGTTTTATGCTCAGTAATGATATGCAGTATGTAATCAATCGATATAGTGGTGAAAATTCTTCAGATTATTAGTGTTTTATTTAATTATTTCTGTAATAGAACATAAAGATCACTTTCACCACCACCATAACCATGATGAAGCTAGTGGAAAAAGCCAGAAAAATTCTTCCATTTACATGGGTAAGTATGTGAAATGTGTACATGCAGATACACTGTGCACATTATGCCCTGTTGACTGAGTGACAAAGGAATATGTGCATTTACAGTTGTCTCTTATAGTAACATCCATAAGAATGTGAGCATTGATGTAATTGTTATTTAGATGTCTACCACAGTATATTGTTGTTCAATTAAATAATGAATGCGAAAACTACAGGTGAACTGTATAAGAATGGCAGCATGTTTTTGTTAAAGTTCACAAAAATCAACTTACACCAGAATGGTGGGAGGAGAAGAGTATGGAGAAAGGAAGAAATTAACTGCCATCTCATTGTATGCTGTAAGCACGTATGGCTGCCAATGAAACTGGTTTTGTTATATTTAATGATGTGACTCCTGACAAAAGCAGGATGAATTGAAAAATGTAGAAGGCTATCTGCTCAGATTTATCCAAATTACCAGGTGATTTCCCCTCCTCACCTTTTAATCTTTTTTTAAAACTGTCTAGAGTGGTGTGAGCCTGTGCACATGATGGTTTCAGAAATGCAACCTATCCATCGAAATGTTCAGATATAGTACCTCAATCTGTGCATTTTCATTTGAGCTCTTATATCAACAAGGTGTGTGTTGCGCACAGTATTGAATTTGGAACACTAACAAATTTTCATTAATGGATAATGCATCATAGTTTTACAGTTACATGTTATGGATCTTGCACATTAAAGATGTGGAACCGGTACTGATTTGAAAAGTCAGATATTGAAGAGTTTCAAATTCATGTAAAGTGTAAACTTTGTTGTAGGTCATTTGAGAGAAAGAAGGAGAGAGAGGTACCTTTTATTAATCCCTGTGTTGGGGGAAATTCAAGTTGTTGTTTTTTGTTTTTTAAAAAAAGTGTGATTTTATATTTATCTTACTTATACAAGTGTCCAATTGAGTTTTAAAGGTCTTACTCGCAACCTTCTGGTTAGTAGTCCAACACCTTGACCAATGATCTTCCACTGCCACTTGGGTTGCTGCAATATGATTGGCTGATTGGATACATACACAAATGAGCCTTTGTTTTTAATAAAGTGGCCAGTAAGTTTGTATAATGAAATTGTTTGTGTCTTACAGCTTGGATTGGAGGTTTTCTCTCCATCACAATCATCAGTTTGCTGGCTCTGGCAGGTGGAGTCCTAATACCGCTTATCAACAAAGTCTGTTTTAACTTCCTGCTCAGTTTTCTGGTTGCCCTTGCAGTAGGCACACTCAGTGGAGATGCTCTCCTGCACCTTATCCCACATGTAAGTTCACGAATTAGTTAAACTGTAATACATGCTGTAAAAGCAGTTTGTCAAGAGCCTCCTTAACTGTTTTAATCTGTCTGTCAGTCTCAGGGTCACCACAAGCACCATCATGTTGCCAGTGAGAGCTTGGAGCATGGTCTCCAAGGCAACAGTGAAGATACGCTTAAGCCTGTTTGGACAGGGTTGACTGCATTGGGGGGAGTCTACATCATGTTTCTCATTGAGCACTTTTTGACCCTTGCAAAAATGTTCAAAGATAAAAAACAAAAGGTTAGACTAACAAACTAAAGTGGAGCTCTGACACATGCATGCATGCACACAAACAATTTAGTTTATTGTATGCCAACTGAGTTAAAAATAAGCTGCTGTTATTTTTTATATTTTAGTCTGTGTAAAACACAGTTCAGTAGAGTAGCGTGTGTTAATGTTTAATTAAGGATTGTTGTTGATCTTAGTGATTTGATATTTCAATAATATTGTTACAATTTAATTGCAATATCATATCACTAGGATCAACAACTATAAACAAGCTCAAACATGATTTTATCCTTTGCAATATATATTCACTTACCTTTTCAGCATTCTATGTTTCTTGAACTTGCTGAGGTACATCGATACATCTGTTTATTACTAAGGCCAAAATGACCCTGTAAGACCCTGTCTGTGTGGATGTGTGTTTTTAGGTGCAGAAGAGAGCAGACTTGGCTGCTGAAATTTTAGATTCTCAGAGTGTGTCAGTTACAGCAGACCCTAATGTCAAACCAGCTGATGGTAAGTTTGTGTGACTGTATAATGCAGTATTTTTGCATTATACAACCTTTATTTAGTGTATGTTTCTTGAGATCCAAGGGACTTGATGTATATTGATTTTTTTTTTTTTTTCCCCCCCCCTTTCCTTCTCTGCATTAGATTCTGAGTCGAATGGCAGGCATGCATTGGGACAGGGTTTGCCAGAGGAGGAGGAAGTGATGTTATCTCAGGGTTGCTACACCGATGAAGACTGTGAGAACAAGTGTCACTCCCACTTCCACGATACTGTTGGCCAGTCAGACGAGCAACACCACCATCACCACAACTACCACCATATTCTGCATCATCACCACTCTCAAAACCATCATCCTCACACTCACACACACAGACAGCCACACTCTTATTCTGTTCAACATTTCGAGAATGCAGGGGTTGCCACCCTTGCTTGGATGGTCATTATGGGGGACGGCCTGCACAACTTTAGCGATGGGCTGGCTATAGGTAAATCACACTCAGGATTGGATGTATGTTTTCACATGGGACACAGCTAAAATGGCAATGAGTAATTCATGCAAATTCTTACAGCACTGTTGTTGATCAACTTGAATGCCTTTTGAAACTGTCTCTCTCATCCATGTGTATGATTCTATTTATTTATTTATTTATTATAGGAGCAGCCTTTACAGAGGGTTTGTCTAGTGGTCTCAGCACTTCAGTCGCTGTGTTCTGCCATGAGCTTCCTCATGAGCTAGGTAAGACCACCACCATCAACAAGGAAATGCAGCATATGGTTTTGGTTGTATTGGTTTATTAGTGTATGTGAGTTGTACTTTTTCCAAGGAAAACAACATTGCAGCTTTCCAAGTTATTTGAAACTTTGTGCTATGCCTTGACCTTGATCTGCTCACCACACCCAAATACTTTCGCCTCACTTCTCAGGGAGAGAAGATAAACAGACAAAATTTGCCACATATGAAATGTTATACTTACTGATAAAATATGGTGGTATGATATAGGTTGACTGTTATGAATAAAGTACATATGTGTAATTATGTGCAGTTTTTGTGCATAAAAATGTAAAGTTTGCTGTGCAGAACTTAGAGCTTAAATTAGGTAGTAGATGTTGAGACAAGGTGGTCTCCTGGTTGAGGGCTTAAATGGTCTGCAGGAAAAAGCTCCTCCTCATTCTCTCTTTGTTTACCTTCAAGGAGTGGAAGAACTTTCCTGACCGCAGCAGAGTGCAGTTTGGATGGTTAAGGTCTTGCACTATTTTCCTGGCCTTGGTCCAGCACTGCTCCCTGTAGTTAGAATGCAGGTCGGGGAGCTTGGTGCAGTTGGTACACTCAGCTGATCGCAACACCCTCTGGAGAGCTCAACTGTCCTGCTTGGTGCAGTTTCCAAACTACTGCTTCCCATCAGGATGCTCTCAATGGTGCAAGTGTAAAAGGTTCTTAGCACCTGTGAGGGCAGTTTAAAGTCCTTTAAGTGTCTGAGGTGGTAAAGATGCTGCCAGCCCTTCTTCAACAGGGTGTTGCTATGACAGGACTATAAAAGGTCCTAGGGTTATGTGAACACCTAGGTACTGTTCACTCTCTCCACTGGGGACCATTGACTGTAAGTGGTCAGCTTTGTTCTGAAGTCCACAATCAACTCCTTTGTCTTGCTGATATCAGCTCAGGAGGAAATTGTTGTCCTGGCACCATATCACCAGGTTTTTAATCTCTTCCAGGTAGGATGTATGTAATAGGCGTCCTTGGTAGGGTGGTTAGGACATTAAGCAAATTGTAGTGAGTTTAGGGTGTTGGGTAATGAAGTTGTGAAGTCTCCTCACAAAAAGAGGTCAGGACTACTGGGCAATAATCATTGAGGTAGGTGGACTGGGTTTTCTTCGGGATAGGAGCAATGGTGTACTATTTAAAGCACATGGGGATTAAAGACTGTTCCAGGGAGAGGTTGGCATTCTTGAACACCTTGGCATCTGAGGTTGGGTCCTGTGTTGACATCTGTGCTATTACATATTAAAGAATGCTTATTGTTTAAGAATTATCACTTTAAGAATTACACCCATTTTTTACATTCATAGGCTCGACATAATTTGAAAGTTGGCTGATTTCATAGTTTCATGGGCAGGTCTGGCATGTTTCCTTATTATTTCATGACAAATTAAGGACATAATGGAGTTGATTTCTAGTCAAGAACACTCTCAATGAGGTAGTCATATCACTGTCAATGTCTACTATCAAGAGGCACCTTCATGGATGTAAATTCAGAGGGTTTATCTAAAGATCCAAACTACTGGCAACACTTAAGAACAGATAAGCCACTTTCACTGACTAAAGCTGTATGATAATTAAGCAATACCGTGCAAGTGAGAGTGTGGTTAAACGAATATTGGCACAGCTGTGATTCACTATGAACATTTTTTATTTTAATGCAAAAAAATGGGTGCATTTCCAGCTCCAAAAAACTGGCAGATTCTCTAAGATGTGCAGTTTAACTGAGCAGCGTCATAAAACTGCTGAAATTGTAGATTTATAGATGTTTTGTTTTAATTATTTTTGACATCTTGCTTTACAGTATTTCTCTACATGTTTTTGCACAGGACTGTTTGAGATAACAAGGATCAGGTGTGTTATGTTAGTTGTTACTCCTCTGGCTCATCACACATACAGTACTTCTCCCAGTGCAGATCCATGCACACACTTGCTGAAATGGTGTAATTGCTAGGATCAAACTTCAGAGTAGTGATGCTGACTGCTTGATTTGATGGATCCATCTTGTGTACTACAACTATTGAATTGAGTTAAAGTGATTCAGTTGTAATTCTGTGGTATCTGTAAATAAATAATTTTACCCCTACATTAAAGAAACATGGCTGGAGTCTTAAACTTTAATTCTTTATCTCTAGGGGATTTTGCAGTTCTTCTAAAGGCTGGAATGTCTGTGAAACAGGCAATTTTTTATAATTTGCTCTCAGCAATGATGGGCTACCTGGGAATGGTTACAGGCATTCTGATTGGTCACTATGCAGAGAATGTGGCCATGTGGATCTTTGCTTTCACAGCTGGACTCTTCATGTATGTTGCACTGGTGGACATGGTGAGTAACATTTTATAGATTTTTAACATGCGTGCATAAGAGACCATTTCTGCAATGTAAGGCTTCTCATACCTCAAACTTTATCTTTAGTCTCTAAGCAGATGAGTGTCATTGTAGTTAGTTTTCAGACTGGCTTACTTGGACCAAACCATCTAGAGTGTAGGGGATCAGTTAATAATAAAATTATGAAAACAAAATCATAAATGGATCTGGAAAATCAATTTTTAAAAAGCTATTAAGAACTAGGTTATAATACCTTTTGGTGTGATAATTTTAATTATTTTTTTTATATGCTATTCATTTAATAAATAAAAAAAAAATCCCTTAATTTCTTTTTCAGAATAAAATCTTTTTTTTTTTTTTTTAAAATTATTTACTTATTCATTAATTTGCACATTTCTTAGGAAAGTTATTTGATTATTCATTTATTACTTCAACACCATTTGGAATACATGTCCCTAACAATTTTGTGTATGTTTAGGTTCCAGAGATGCTACATAACGATGCCAGTGAAGCAGGCTTCAGTCATTATGGATTCTTTGTCCTGCAAAATGTCGGAATCCTGCTTGGTTTCGGCATCATGCTCGTCATCGCCATGTTTGAACACAAAATTCAGCTCAGTATTGAATTCTGATCACCCAGCTACCCTCAGTTAACATCTACTGTCCTATTTCATCCTGAAACCTAATTTTTTCACCTGTAACTTTTCACCTTTGGTTCATTTTACAGATGCAGATTTTGTTTAAAAACTTTACCATGATGAAACATCCTCTCCAAAATACTGCAAAGTTTCACTGTCTTAGTACGATACATACATTAGTGGCAGTTCTCTCAGAATACAGGAATCAGCAGTAGTTTTACTCTTTGCAGTGTATGACTCCATCCAGGGTGTCATGTTTTTGGTTGTCCGCATGGTCATCTGAGACGACAGAATGCTTGTGCTGGAATTAAGCTTAAAATTGCATGAGCTTAGTATATAGTGATGAGGTTAATGTACCATTTATAGAATAAATGGTTTTGTTTTGTTTTAATGAGTGGAGGTTGTAAAATCATCTTGTAGTTATTTATGTATGCTGCACAAACTGCATCAGTATTGTTGAGCATTTTATGTGCTGTTACGAAGTTTACATGAGTGTAAATGTTAGGCCTATTTTCTGTTTCTTGTTTTCCATTCCATTTCAGTGACATTTACTAAAGTGTTATTAGGAATGTTTGGGCAAAAATAAAACAGGATGGATTCATTTGATGCCTTAGAATTAATTTTTATGTAGTCAAATCTTTAGTGCAACAAAAGGTTTTCAGGTGATTACTGAAATATTTCACTCAAAAAGGTTGTGTTGTGGGGGTAATAAATGTTGTTTAATGCATGTATAAAATGAGAAACTATAACACAGCAACTGTTTTGATATGATGGTGATGCAGTAAGTGGGAATATTGGTTCACAGATGTGGATCCCTAGTTTGATCTTAAAAAATGTCTGTGCAGTTTTGTGTTCTCAGCTCATGTCAAAAATGTTTGGCATGAGCTGAACAGTGTTAGCGCACTAGCCGAAACAACACTGAATGTGAGTTACATGCCAAGAGCAATCATCCTGGATGACCTATAATAACAGTTTTCTACACCCAAATGAGCACAAGTCTGAACTCATTATTGTCCCTCGGAATCTACTTTGAAATATAATCTCTGCCATCTTCTGGCAAGTAAAAAATTTCTGACTGACAAACTGTTAAAAGAAGATTCTTACAGCTCAACTCCATTACCAAAATTACATTTATCCTGTATCATGGCATGAAGAATATTATCCACGCTCCCATTACATCCCACCTAAATTACTGTAACTTGGTGTATATATAGGAGTCAGTTGGCACTAATTTTAAGCTTATATAAAATTCTGAAGCCAGGTTATTAATGGACAAAAAAGAGGGATTAAATCCCACCTGTTTTCATGTGCAAACAGATATCAATATGTAGTAATTATTTTTCTACAAAAAGTAAACCAACATCAGAAAAAAAAACAGGAGAGGAAATAAGTATACGCTGTAATTCAGTAACATTTAGAGCCACCTTCAGCAACAATAACTTAAATGTTAAAGTAAATGTTTTGTACATGTAGGGAGCAGAAATGAATATCACAACACACATCAGACCTTGTGGTGGTTGGACTACAACAGCAGAAGTGCACATCTTTAACTATCATAGGCACAGACTAACCAAAACTGGACAGTTAAAGACTGGAAAATGACCAGGTTCTCGTTCAGCTTGGGATGTCCTCATTAAACCGACACTAAATCCTTTTCAGTATTCGACCGAACGACGTATGAAGTGTTTTTCCCGGCGTGGCCTTGAGGGGGCAGTGTGAGAGGAGCTGCGTGTATTGAGCCGCTCTTGCTGACTCGCTGCGGCGGCTGGATTCGGTCCTTTCCGGTGCCGTTGAGGCCGACAGCACGTGTGGTGAAACCATGGCGCTCTACAACTTTAAAAAGATTATGGTGGTCCCCACTGCAAAGGTAGGTTTTTCCACTTAAGCTTTTTAAAAAACTTGTTGTGTACGTCGTTACGTGCCCGGCATTATTGTTCTCACTGTAAACGTGTCTGTTTTTGACACGTGTGTCAGCTGGAGGTAGCAGGGCTAGCTAACGGTACTTATAACTAGAGCTAATTGAGCACCTCCAGTCATAGTTACCCAAACGTTTTAATACATACTGAAGTTATAACGTATGATAAAAAATATTTAGTTATTTTTCGTAGGTGTTCTAAAAGTAATAACATTCACTTATAGACTAGTTTTATTTTGTGTACTCATTCCTAAAGTGCTTTACATTGCGCAAACGTAAAAGTATCCATTATCTACTATAATTTGTCACTACGATAAAGAATCACATTGAAATAACTTCTTAATGCATGTCTGACCCCCATCTCGGGTGCTTTAAGAGTTTCTTATGCTTATTTTTTTTATTTTATTTCTGGATATACCCAAGTGTACTTTCTCCCTACATTATAATGTGGTAGTTCAACAGTGCCATTTGTTCAGATTGAGATATATTGTAGTCAGTCATGATTTTTGCTCCACTGGACACAAGACATTCAGCTTTTTATAGACAACTTTAATGTTAAACCTCCATTTATGCACAAAACCTTTGATAAGACTATTGGTAACATGCATATACTGTCATGTCCATACGTATTTAGCCTGACAGTTTCTTAATTTTGCCTCTGTTAATTATGAAATGGATGTGACTGAAATGTAGACTTTGAGCTTTTAACTGTTTAGGAATTAGTGGGTTTTTTTTTTTTTTTAAACACATAGTTAATAGTTAGGAGGTAAAGAGCCTGTAGTTAGATCCAAGTGCTCATCTTTAAATTAGCTTTCCATAATTATTTAATTGTTCCCCTCTGAAAACCTTTTATTGAATGGCCTTATTGTTAAAATAGCCGAGTCTGTGAAGACTATAATCCAGAAACAAAAGAAACATGGACACACTAAGACTCTACCAATGAGTGGAAGATGAAAGAACAATTGAAAAAGCTGCTTGAGAGCAACATAAGAATCCAAAACACACAGCAGGCAACCTGAAAAAATTCTTAGAGGCAAAGTGTAAGAACAATCCACATCTCTGCGGTCATTCACAGTCTGAAGCCATTTCTTACATCTAGACGCAAGGCAGCATGTGAACAAACCAAATGAGTTTCGGAATAAGATTGTGGTCTGATGAGACCAAGTCGAATTATTTGGTTACAGTTTGCATAGGTTCGTGTGGTGAGAAAAAAAAACCCTGTGAGGAGAGTCCCACATTCCCAAAGTAAACATGGTGGTGGCTCGCTGATGTTTTGAGGCTGTATGTCTTTATCAGACACTGGAGCTTTGCATAAAGTAAAATGAAAGGAAAGTAAAATGAAAGCAGGCCAATATGAACAGATTTTTAAGCAAAGCCTCCTACCAACAGTTTGAAAGTTAAAAATGAAGAGGTAGCAAGTCCTTCAGCAAGACAATGATCTAAAACAAAAAGCAAAGTTAACTTAATAAATTAATACATTTTCTGAAAATTTTGTGGAAATAAATTTTGTAACATTGCATAAGCTTATTGAAACGATGCCACAGCGAATACATGGTATAATCAAAGCAAAAGGCAGTCCAATGAAATATTAGTATGAGACTTTTTTTTTTTTTTTTTTTATTGGTCCAGGCAGACAGTGTGTATGTCTACAAACATACAATACACACAGTACACATGCACAGGCCTCCTGACTTGTATCTATTTATATTTACCCTATTTATTTTTAAAGCATACTTGGCAATAGAGTGCTTTCTTATTCTGCATCTGAGATATATTTATATATATATTTATATATATATATATATATATATATATATATATATATATATATATATATAATTTACCTATATCTGTATAGTACCGTGAAGATTGTGAAATCTGTTATGAACATCAATGGCCTGATGTAAAAAGATTTTAAGTGTTAGAATGCTATCCAGTGACAGTACTGGAAGTATGAGTTTGATATAAAAGTAATGACTGACACTGAAAAGCATTGTTTCCTCTTTGCTCATTTAGGACTTCATTGACCTGACGTTGTCCAAAACCCAGCGCAAAACCCCTACTGTGATTCACAAGCATTATCAGATTCATCGCATTCGCCACTTCTACATGCGCAAAGTTAAGTTCACGCAACAGAACTACCATGACCGTCTCTCACAGATCATATCAGACTTCCCTAAGCTGGATGTGAGTTGCACAGTTTTTATTATTTGGTTTCTTTACTTGTGTTGTTTATGTGGGGTCTTGATGTGAATGTTTTTATTCTCTTTCTCTTCCCACAATTTTTTCCTGTTCTTCCAGGATATTCATCCTTTCTATGCTGATTTGATGAATGTGTTGTATGATAAAGATCATTATAAACTTGCTCTGGGTCAGATCAACATTGCCAAGAACCTGATCGATAAGTAAGAACGTTATCTGAAGTTCACACTGTTAATCACATTTCTTTTTGTATTATATTCTTTATTTTATTTATGGAAGGTTTTCTGGAAGGGCAGTGAAATAAGGTAGAATGTGTGTGTCTTTTTGTATATAGTGTCGCGAAAGACTATGTGCGTCTGATGAAGTATGGCGACTCGCTGTACCGCTGCAAGCAGTTAAAGAGAGCGGCACTTGGACGCATGTGCACCATCTTAAAGAGACAGAAACAAAGTCTGGAATATCTAGAGCAAGGTAAACACATTGCAACTCATTTTCTAACCTGCTACATCAATATAACCAGCTGTGTCATATGATTGATATGTGAAGCACATCACTGATCATAAAAAACATATTTGCACTTGCTGTTTCAGTTCGTCAGCATCTTTCCCGTTTGCCCACAATTGACCCAAACACCAGAACTCTTCTGCTCTGTGGATACCCCAATGTTGGCAAGTCCAGCTTCATCAACAAGGTGATTTTTTTTTTTGTTTTTGTTTTTTTGCTGCTGTTGTTGACATGTAGCTCTGTTTATCTGAGCATATGAATATATTTTGTGGTTTTTCTTGTAAAAACCAGGAATCAGCCAACAAATATACAAGCTAGTATCTTTGAGTATATTTTGGATTTGTTTTCTTTATTTCTTATCTTTTATGATCACCATGGTTGGTGTCTAAGTGTGTGTCATCCATATGTCTCTCTAATGTGTGTACTATATGCAAGATGTTTCACCACAGGCCTTCAGAACAGCATTAGCACATAAGCAAAACCTGAGTACTGTTTATTCGAACTGATCATTGAAAAGAAAAAAAAAAGCCTTGTCTGGGATGGTTCGATAAAATGAATGCCTGCTCATTCAATACTAGTTAGACTCTATTGATGGTTACAGATTAAGAATAATTTCAGACTGAAAAGGTGGGCTACAATATGTATGATGAATAAATCTGGTATGTTTGTTTAAAGTTCAATAAAAATCTATGACTAAAAATTCTCAAATTGTAGTGAAATGTTATGGACGTTTCTAAATTTAATTATAAGACTACATTCTTTCCCTTTCTTGTTTATTTCTTTCTTAATTAAATGTTTCAACCCTATTCAAGTTAGCTGCTAGAGCTGAGGTATGTGCTGTTTTTGTTAACCTGTGCATTCAGGTCACACGTGCAGATGTGGAGGTGCAGCCATATGCTTTCACCACTAAATCTCTGTTTGTGGGTCACATGGACTATAAGTACCTGCGCTGGCAGGTAAGTGTAATATCCCCATAAAATAAATACAGTCGAAAAATAAATTTTTGTAAGCATTAAAGAAAGTGTCATTTTTAACTACTGTTTCCCTGTCCTGTCAAGGTTGTTAGTAAGCCTATATATATTTTGATGCATATTGTGAATCGTGGAATGATAGCGATACAATAAATATCATATCACTGTATGCATTTTCAGAATGTATGGCTTTTGCATCAAAATAAAGGATTCCTTTAAGGATAGAATTAAGATAGAGTTCAATAACTATGCATGTTTGTACAGGTAGTTGACACCCCTGGTATCCTGGACCATCCACTTGAAGAACGGAATACAATTGAGATGCAGGCAATCACTGCACTGGCCCACCTACGGGCCGCTGTTCTCTATGTGATGGATGTATCTGAGCAGTGTGGACACACTCTTTCAGAACAGCTTGAACTGTTTAACAACATTAGACCCCTCTTTGCTAACAAGGTATGTTCTGTCATACAAACTGTTTCTATTGTTTCTTCATGTATTCTTCTCTAGATTTTCTTCTTTGCTTCCTGTATAGGTAATTCTATGCTTATTCTATTTTTGTTAGTCAAAAAAAAAAAATTCACTACTTGTCTTACTGTGCATGTACCCAATTAAAGTTAAATTTGAAATGTCAAAATATCCTTTACCTAAAAAGGATTTTTTTTTCCCAACTCAAAAGAGATAGTAGACTTGAAAAATACACAGGAAAATGCCCCCTACATTACTAGCTGGTCCAACTAATGGTGCATGGGTTGCTGTGCACATCAGTGGCATCCATGCTTTCTGTTAGTACCTGTATATTTTAAGCCAAAACCCGGTTCCCTTTGCAAGACAGTTAAAGCTTGGTAATAAATCTTTAACACCAGCAGTAACAAACTTTAAGATGGATACACAATAAAGCTCTTGATTGTCAAATGAATTTTTTTCTTGCCCCAATCCATTCTTTGTTCCATTTTCAGTTACTTTACTTTTTTAGGGTAATTTCCTTTTTTGGTTACATTACACACTACTTTAGATTGATTTTTATTGTTTTTCCAAATACTTTTTTTTTTTTTTCTGTGGCTGAATATTGAAACACTATGCACTACTTGGCAACATCCATGAAGCATGGGTAGAATTTTAAAGTTGTTAAAAACTTGAGTTGAATGGTGGCACTCATTATCAATGTTATTATTTTCAGCCAACATGATTAGCATTGTTAGCATGTGTTTAATGCGATGCATTGAATACGGCTGAGGAAGTGAATTTTGCTGTTTGTGGAGGTATGCTCTTTAGTACGTGTGCTGGTGACTACTGGTCTATTTTAGGTCTTATAGGAAAACTTTTTACGTTTATGTTTAATCTCATTATCATTAATTTCTATTATTCTCAAGTTAACTTTACCTTTTTTGTTGTGTGCTTGTGTGTTCACTGTAGCCTCTGATTGTGGTGGCCAATAAGTGTGATGTGAAAAAGATCAGTGAGCTGTCTGAGGATAATCAGGTGAGCTGTGAAATACATTTTGTGGTCTATGGTATTTTCCGGTCACCATTTCACTGTCAGGTTCACTGGCACACAGAAATGGTGGAATTACATTAGAGAGTATTGAGTAAATGCCATGTGATTCAACTAAGTCAAAACATAATCGCATTATGATTATCTTAGTGCATACAGACCGCATATTCTGTTTGTATGCAGAGCTGTTATTCTTGTAGACACAAACCAATAATGAAGTAAACTATCTATTTGGTAAATCTATTTGGTTTATTTAAAAAATAATTGCAAGTCTATGGCATCTGATGTAATTTATGTTAATGTTGCTCTGTAATTACATCTAAATTGGAACTATAAACTGTAATAATCACACCAGGTGTTTTATTGCATTATTATTTCACTGACAAGTAAGCAGGGAAAAAAGGTCTAGAGTTGATCTCTAATGTGAGCCATTGTGGGGAATGCAATGGTGAACTCAAACAGCAACAGGCTCACAGAAAACAACTGTCAGCACAATTCAGGAACAATATCTTATTAGCAGATCAAGCAAAGATCAACATGTAGCAGAATGATGAGAAGAGTATGAAGAAGGGAATTGACTACTCATGATCCAAAGCAGAAGTTGTCGTGAGCTCTAAAGTAGTTCCATATTTTAGAGAGTTTTCTCTAACATTCTCCTCTAGTTTCATCAAATGTGCTGAAGTGGTCCAACTAGTCTGTAATAAAAATTGTTGCCATTTGTTTCTATAGACGTTGCTGAAACTATACTGTACTATATGCTTTATCTAAATACAATACAACGCTTTCACACTGCAGGCATTTTAACTGCAGGCATTTTTTTGTATTTGTATAGAAAATATTTGCTGATCTCTTGTCTGAGGGGATTCAAGTGATTGAGACCAGCACAGTAACAGAAGAAGGAGTCATGCAAGTAAAGACAGAGGTAAGGTACACAGTAACTCTCAAGAGGCTACTGAACTCATGATTTCCACTAGAACACCCAGTCTAAATTGCGTTATTACCAGTTTGAATGAAGAGTCTGGTATTAAAGATTAGTTAGCTCAAGTAAAGAAAAATCACAAAATATTTACTGTGAACTGTAACGTAAAATTGTAATTATTGTTTTTAACAAAGTCTAGGTGCCTGCATTAATAGTTATCAAAAATGTATTTGGTTCTCATTAGGTTTGCAATTATTATAGAAGTGTTGAATAAAGAGGTGAGGTCTGTTTGTGGTTAGTGTCAGCTTTTCTGAAGAGGGTTCTTTCTTTAATTAGTTATGATTGTTGTGTTTCCAGGCATGTGATAGGTTGCTGGTCCACCGTGTGGACACAAAAATGAAGGGGAAGAAAGTACATGACATCTTGAACAGACTCCACCTCGCAATTCCAACAAAGCGAGATGCCAAGGTTCTCTCATACATACATACATGTAAACCACATTGTCATAACATGATGTGATCTATAAACCATTCGACATTGGAGGTGTACATTAGTGCATTAATGAATAACATTGTACAATATTATTAATTTATCATAATTTCTTGAAACACTAATTAAAACAATTGCAATTAGTTTAATTAATCATGTAACTTTATGTTCAGGAAAGACCTCCATTTATCCCTGAGGGGGCAGCTCTTCGCAGAAAGGCGATGGAGGTTGATGCCCCTAAACGCAAACTGGAGAGAGACCTTGAGATAGAGCTTGGAGATGATTACACACTTGATCTGCAGAGTAAGTCACTGACATGTAGCCTGTTATTTATAGAGGTATTTATTTTCAGTTCACAATACACAAATGTTTCTAACAAAATATTTAAAATAAAGTCAACCAAAATCCATTTTGAATTGTATATGTGATCGTAGAATACTGGGACTTGATGAATGCTGATGAGAAGCATGATAAAATTCCTGAGATTTGGGAAGGACATAACATTGCTGACTATATTGATCCTGAAATCATGAAGGTGAGAAATATAAACAGTGACGCAGTAACACTGTCTAACTGGTAGGAATGGCTCAGTGCAGGTAAGACTAATTTTTACAAAAACACTTTAGAAATATGTTAATCATGCTTACTCTCTTACCCACACCAGCGATTGGCTGAGCTGGAGAAGGAGGAAGAGCTCCGTGAACAGGCAGGTGAGTATGACTCTAATGAAGAGAGTGAGGATGAAGAGATGCAGGAAATTCGGCAGCTGGCCAAACAGATTCGAGAGAAGAAAAAGCTGAAAATTCTGGAGTCAAAAGAGAAAGATGTGCAGGGACCCAGAATGCCCCGTACTGCCAAGAAGGTCAGTCTGTCCCTATTGCTTGCTGTAAACCACATTTTGCCAATATTTTGTTTAGCGCAAGAATCAGGCAGTCAAATGTTTTTCTTTTACAGTATTAATCGGATAATTGGCTTGGTATACATTTCTCTCATGTTCCATTTCACAAGAAATTTGGTTCTGCTATATTTGGCTTGATTGACAGCCTGTGTTTGATGTGCATTGGTTATTTTCTGGCGGATATGTAATTTTCTCTGGCTGCTGTGGTGCAGGTGGACAGAGCAACATTGGAGAAAAACATGCAAGAACTTGGTTTGGACATGACGGACAAAGATGATGTAAGAAATCCACTTGCTCATCTTGATTTATTTTTGCAGTAGATGTAAAAAAGGCTCTGTAATATTTGCATGTTTTTGTGATCTGGAAAAATTAAACAAAGACATGTCAGATGAACTTCTAATTTTAAGAAAGTTCTTTTTAGTTTCATACTGATGGCATCATGGTTCACAAACAGCTTTACAAAGCATAAAAACCTGTGTAGAAACAGATGAGGAGAATATTATAAAAGAATTTCTAAATTTCTATTAAAACTTGGAAATCCCTATAGGCTACTGAAACTGGTCACTCCCTGCATGTGAAAATCTTTTGTATTTTTCATGTTTGGGCTATGGGGTAGGCTGGCTAGGCCGGAACCCTTTCTCAAGAAATAAATTATACAAGCCTGCCTACATCACCCAGATTATAAGTTGTGTTATATAGTTGGTCTATGTAGACCCAGGTGGAACTTTTTAGGCATAATTGTAAAAGATATGTTTGGTGCAAAACAAAACAACTTTTCACCCCCCAAAAAACACTATACCCATGGTAAAGCCTGGTGGTGGCAGCATCATGTTATTGGTTTCTCTTTAGCTGGGACTGTGGCTCTAGTCAAGAGGATGGGAATCATGGATGGTTCCAAATTCCAGTCTATTTTGGCACAAAACTTGCAGACAACTGTTAGACAAAGATTTTTCAATTTTTAACGAATTTGTACCAGACTATTTAATATCTTCAATTTTTTAAATGTGTGGCATATTTAACTTTTCTTTTTTCATTTTTATGTTAACCCTTTGTCTTTTCTCTCTGTAGAGCCATTATGTCCAACAGGCTCGGAGGTCACGTTCACTGGTTAGAAAGAGGAAGAGGGAAGCATCTGTCCTGCCAACTTCACGTACCCGTAGTCAGAGTGCATCAAAACAACCACGTGACCAGTCAGGAGTCAGAGATGCAAAGGTACATATCAGATTCTCATTCTTTGCATCAAAAAAATATTTGCCTCAAGAAATGTCGTCTTTCTCAGACTTGTGCTCAATATTGTGACATAAACTTGAGTGTATCTCTGCTCATTAGAACAGATGCCAATCAGTGATATTTATCTTTGAAAACAGTGATATTGATCTTTTTGACCCAAAGATCCGTCTCTCAACTTGCCAATGGTTGTAAACGTTCTTGAAACTGACCTTCATGTGCTATGAATATAAGCAGTCTATTTTTATTCAGTTTTGTCAGATTGTACAGTGAGATCCAGTATTTCTTAAAAGAATGTAGCAAAGCTGACTTTAAGCTGAACTGGTTGTTTGAAACCTAGTGTCATAGAATATTAGAGGTCAAAATTAACTTCTGGATAAGTTGTACACCAATCAGCCACAACATTTAAACCAATGACTGGAGAAGTGAATTACATTTTCTCATTACAACGACACCTGTCAAGGAATAGGATATATTAGACATAAAATTAAGTCAGCCTCACCATGCAATTTATAGGAATTGATGCATCTTAGTGCCATACACCACAGAACATCTTCAGAGAGTCAATGCCTCGATGGGTCCGAGCTGTTATGGTGGCACATGGGAATCCTACACAATATTAGCCAGATGGTTTTAATATTATGGCTGATTGGTGTAAATCAAATAAGAATTTTGGTTTAATCTGAACCTCTGACCATTAAATACCATTATGCTGCATTTTGCTTTTTACTGTTTGAAGCTGGTCTATGAATCAGATGGTTGGTTATGTTTGTTTGCCTGAATGACATTTCTGTTTTGTTTTTTTTCTGACTATTTTCTATTCGTCCCAGATGATGAAGAAGGTGAAGACTATGATGAAGAGCTCTCAGAAGGAGATGAACAGGCAGGGCAGGAAAGGCGAATCAGACAGACATGTATTTGACTTGAAACCTAAACACCTGCTTGCAGGAAAGAGAAAATCGGGCAGCACCAGCCGTCGATAAACATCCTTCATCTTACCCATACTACATGGGTACATGTGCATTTATAAACTTAAACTCATTTCACTGATAGCCAGGTTTATTTACATACCCAGCATCAAACATGCAAGGTTCATACAAAATGCCTCAGTGAAATTGCTGAACTTTTATTGCGTTGTATGTGGACGGGAGTCAGAGTCAAATAAATCTGCATGAGCTGATGAAATAGTTTTGGATGTGGTTTATAAGTTTAATTGAATCATGTTTTAGCCACTTGCTGTGTTTAGAATGATGTTTATTCTAAAACAGTAATACCAAATTAGAGCGCATACTTTAAAATGGCCCACAGCATGTGTTGTGATACTGTCCTAGAATTATGATTTTGTTACTTTTATATTTTACAAGCCATTTTAAAAGAGTAGATTTGTATTTTTGTACATCTAAGGGCACTTTCATGAGAAAAGATGGAAATATTCTATAGTTTTCTGTCATTTGGATTGATGTGAGGATAATTTATATTTTATCTAAAGACTGAACCTTTTCAGAATAAGTTAAACAACTTGAAGAAGAGACTCACAACTCACAACTAAACACATTTATTCTAAAAGCTTACAATATAAATCTAAAGTAACTGCTCCAGATTCAGTCACAGATTCACTTTTGAGGCCTGATTTATTCTTGACAGGTGAGTACACACGTGCAAGCCATTGTTAACAGTACATATCTACATCTGGAAGATTAAAAGTAATATCTACTATAGGCCACTGGGACTCCATGTCAATCTATACAATGTTTAGAAATTTTGGGATATAGTCGAATCCAAAACTATTTAAACATCGAAAAAGTTTAGTGGTGTACCACAGTATAATGGAATTAAAATTAAATAATGTAGAATTAAATAATTTTTAGCTTTAATTTGAATAAATGGTGTTTGCATCCAAATTGGGTCAACATTATAGACCAGGGGTGGCAAACTTGATCCACAAAGGGCCAGTGTGTGTGCAGATTTTCATTCCAGCCAAGCAGAAACCACACCTGAGTCTTCTAAAAGTCAAGATCAGTTGATTAAACAGGTGGAATCAGGTGTGGCTACTGCTTGACTGCAATGAAAACCTGCACCCACAATGGCCCTTTGTGGATAATGTTTGACACCTCTAATATAGACATTACAGCACTTTTTATATCAGAGTTAAGTCCATCCTCAGCCCATCTCCCACTCCTTTTAAAGGGCCAGAATTAATTGGACAATTGGCTGCTCAGCTGTTTCCTCAAAAGTTACCATTAGGCTAAAACGTCAAAATAAACCAATAAAATTAAGGGCCTACCTAGTGAAAGAAAATCCATTCAAAGACAGGCTTGTACCAGGTATGATGGCTAGAGATTATCGCACGGCCATATATGGCTGGCAATGGAATTGGTTCATTTGTCCTAAAATATAAATTGAGATAAATTCTCAAGTGTACAGGGCTATATTTTCTACTCCGATTCAGCCAAATTGCTTTACAAACAATGGACAGAGCTTCACAGTGCAGATGGACAGGGAACCTGAGCATACTTCGCAAGAAGTCAAGTTTTTTACTTAAGGCATAGCTCATGGTCATAATGGAGACAGAACTTTATAAAGAGAAACCAACAGAGTTTCTCTGTTTAATATCTAAGGTTAGGCATAAATAAGTGGCTGAACAAACACACAAAATGAAATTGCTGAACATTCTATTGGTCAACAGTGATACCTGATGAACAGGGACATACTAGTTTTGATGCTCCATCTAGTGGATTTCACTTTTAATCCTCCAGATGTGCATAACGTGCATACTCAGATATACAAACCACAAGTATAAACCGGGCCTTTGATGTAATACACATTGTATTGTAAAAATGACAAGAACAAGCTTACTTATTATTTTTTACACACTGGGGTTTTCTATCTGCTTAGCTGCACTACATATCAGATGAAGACACTGACTGCTGCAGGATCAAAGCTTCGACTTAAATAGATCTAACTGCAAGAAACATTTTGTGGTCAAGAGAATATAATGGAGAATTTAACCTCCCTGAGCTCTAATAGCTTCGGCAGTCTGTAAATCAAAGTGAAAGCCAACATACAATTGTGTACTTCTTGTGTCTCAGCTTCTTACACCCACTATAGTTAAAATATGTAAACAACCCAATACAAAGAATGGATTAGTTAAAATGATGTATACGTTTTATACAGTTCTGCTTCAGTCATGTTATTCTGCCATCCAAAGTTAAATGCATAGGATCAAATGTATGATCTCTTCCCTAAGGAAAACCAGCAGCAATTGCAATAAATCCAGTTTAAAAAGAAGTCAGTTGCATTCCTTTGCTTTACATATGATGGCATAGACAGGCGAAATTCCCTGCCCTCTTTCTCTAAGTGGTGGACACAATCAATTTCAGCTCCATAATGAAAAATCAAGAAGCTCATGTACTTTGTTATAATCCTACAAAAGGTCTTTCTGACTAAAAAAATACTTATTACTTTGGGTGGAACTGTTCTTTAATTTCACTTAACATTTATGCTTGTAACTCAAACATTGCTATTAAGCCATATGAATACATTTGTTTTACCTTATGCAGTATTAGTGTGTCTGAATTCTAAACACTTGTTTCATTTGTTAATTAGCCTGTTTCATTGTCTGCTGTAATGCACATATGTGTGGGTAAGTACAATTCTGTTAGTCAGTGTAGTGCATTATGGATTCGAATGTGTAATATATTTATATACACATACATGCACCTATGCACATTAGTGTGTATTTTCTGTGGTTTTTGTTGAAATTGTGTTACTCGGGATGGTGTTTCTTGGTGTGTATTCGCAGGTACTGCTTGCCTGCAAAGCGTTTACCACACTGTATGCACTCATATGGTCTTTCTCCAGTGTGAACAGTCTGGTGTGCTGTAAGGTGGCCAGACTGAGTAAAGCGCTTGCCACACTGTTCACAGCGGTATGGACGCTCACCTGTGTGTATACGCATGTGTGTGTCTAGGCTCTGTGCTGTGGTGAAGTTCTTGCCGCAGATGGAACAGATAAAATGTCTCTTACCAACTCCACCCCCTTGCAAGGAACCACGTCCTCCAAACAACCTCAGCCCAGACACATTACCCAGTCCAAGCAAGTGCTGTGTGGTATAGAGAGGAGAACCGTGGGCAGCCGGTGTCCTTGTGCTATTTCCAGCAGAGGAAGAGTGGGAGTGTGACAGTGTGTTATGCACTGTATGTGCGCTCCAGTCCAAAGTAAGATTCAGATCAGAGACCATAGGCTCTCTCTTCATACACAACTTATCTGGAAATGGGCAGCTATGACCAGTCACATCAGTGTGTGCATCAGACAGTGTGTGCGCATTACTCTGTGTGTTAAAAGAACAGAGAGGTTCATCAGAGGCCGTTAGGTCCACGCTGGAATGTTGTGATTCCTCGGTGTGTGAATGTGTGTCTGTGAATATGTGTGGGGGAAAGCTTGGGGAGTGTGTGTGTGTATGGAGGTCATCATTTACAGAGGCTGTTTCTGATGAAACTTTATGTGACAAGAGCTCTATGACTTCGTCATCTGGAGAATCACGAGTTACCACAGCAACTGTTTCTTCATCATCATCATCGTCATCGTCATCTTTAAAAAGGAAAAACCATATATTAGAAATAGTCGTGGTCTGCACCATTTTTGCACTGGTAGAAAACGCAATTAAATTTTACTCACCATTTTGTGGCTCTTGACCCTCCTCTTTGACCTGCACTGTGACGAGGGCATGCTCCTCTGAATCTCGTGACTGTAAATTAATTAAACACTCATTCAATAATGAATCCGCTCAAATCTTTCCCTGTTATTCTGTGATGTTAACCAGACTGTTTTCTGAGAAAAGGAAAGAAGGACGGGGTGTGGGCAGATTTAACAGACATTTGACAACCCTCAAATAACCATTTGCAGTTGTCATAACACCAAACGACTGATTATGTGGCAAATAACATTTTCCGCAATCATTGTGATATAATGATTTTCATAAAAAGATTAACAGTCATCATTGAGCCTACTCAAATATTTTCAAATATAAATTTATGTATTCCTACCATATACACTGGTAAGAAGTTTCTCATTTGCACCATGACAGAAGTGATCGTCACTTTAATATCCCTATGCTCACAGAGCAGTCAAATAAGTACAGATGAAGGAGAAACGATCAGATTTTATATTTTAAAATGGAGGGATTTGGTTTTTATAGGGCAATTGGCACCCCTGGGTGAATTATTCCTCTTCATTATTATTTAGTGAATTATTCCCAACTCACCCTTCAAACTTTTCCTACTTGTTCTCTTCAAAGCTGAATGTGAAGGTGGAAAAGTGTGCCTGTTTAAATTGTAGGTACTATGCATCCACAAATAGGTGGCACACATTTATTAAAGTACTTTTACAGCAACTGGAAGAACACAAGTATACATCACCCCTGAGGATTGGACAAAAGAACTTCATTAGCCTCTGTCCAGACTCTCCAAGTTTAATCTTTATGCGGGTTGAACCACAGAAGAGAGGATCTTGTGTCTCTTCCTTAAGCTCATTGCAATATAGCTGCAAAAAAGAGGCCTACTTTTCACTCATCTATGAGTGCGTCATCTGTGTGTTTTTTATCTTTTTCATGCAAGTTTACATTCACATTACTTTCACATTAAGTGAAACAACTGCTAATAACTCCACTGGATGGTCATACCACTGCAAGTTATGAAACTGACTGGTCTTTTTCAGTGACCAACTCTACAGATGGATAAAACTGCAAAATGCATTTATGCATTAAGACAGACTCAAACGTGCTGCATCACCATTCACCTGAATCAATTCTAATTAATTATAAGTTGCAAGCAGGATGCTGTATGGATTGCTGTGTTAGATGCATAGTTAATTATTCTCACTTATCAAGCAATTCTTATTGTTTAAAAAATAAAACTGAGGTTTTAAAAATTAACTAAGTTTGTAAATATACTTTTTAAAAAGCTTTGTCGAGAAATATGATCACACCCTTCCCTCTAGACTAGTCAGTGCAAATTATATTTATTTGGTTTTTAGTTACTTTTGTTGTGTTAATTTTATTTCAGTAGTGTCAGTTCAAATGAAACAAAAAAATAATAATCTAATCTAAAGTATCTAGAATATTATGTGCAAATACAGCAAAAATGGTAAATCATTACTTTTTTTAGGCTAGGTGCATGACAATTCAGTGATGATTTTCTCATTACAATATGATGTCTAGGGGGTCACAGTGGCTTGGTGGTTAGCACGTTTGCCTCACACTTCCAGGGTTGGGGGTTCGATTCCCGCCTCCGCCGTGTGTGTGGAGTTTGCATGTTCTCCCTGTGCGTCGGGGGTTTCCTCCGGTTTCCTCCCCCGGTTCAAAGACATGCATTGTAGGTTGACTGGCATCTCTAAATTGTCCGTAGTGTGCAATTGCGTGAGTGAATGAGAGTGTGTGTGCGCCCTGCGATGGGTTGTCACTCCGGCCAGGGTGTATCCTGCCCGATGACGCCCGAGATAGGCACAGGCTCCCGTGACCCGAGAATAGATTGGATAAGCGGTAGAGAATGAATGAATATGATGTCCATACAAACAAGGTCCATAATTATTTATTTGTCAATGTATGGCCTGCTATAAGAAAATCATTAAATAAAGAGAGCAGAAAATTGTGTCAAAGACATACTAGAAAGAAAATTCATTCCAAAAATAATTAGCTTACTTTTCAATACTGAAGTTAGGCTATAGGCTTCTCATCTTCATACAAGTTATCCACTCGTCACAATAATGGATTTCAAAGGTAATTCACATGTACAGTCAATAGATGCAATCCTAATTGTGCCACAAAGGCCATCCACAATATTAACTGGCCTGAAAGCTGAAAGTAGAATTTGGAAAGGTTAGCCAAGCCTCTTCAGACAACACCACCTGAGTGAGATCATGTGTAAACTTTGAGATTGGGCCATATGAGCCAATAATACATGGGCTGATATGGTGGCTGAACTTTCTGGTTCATCTTTGGTGACTGACAGCTTGCAAGTGTCTGGATTTGGCAACTGGAAAAAAAGCCAGGGAAAAGCAATGAGCATATTTCTGCAGGATTAAAAATGAAAAAACAGTGTTTCTCAAATGAACTGTGCGGTAAGAACAACTATTGTGGCCCTCAAAGTCCATGAAGAAGAACAACAGTTTCAGGAAAATTACACTGACACTTTGCATGTATATCACAACATGCTCAGGACCTGCCATTTATTTGTCATTGCTGAGGATGTTCAGAAGAGGAGACGAATGCAGGAATTTTCAGCGATATTCAATTCAACTTTATTTGTATAGTGCGTTTAACAATGCACATTGTTTCAAAACAGCTTTATAGAAATATAAAAATTTAGAATAAAATTGACAGTTTCAAATTAAATTTATATTTATCCCTAATGAGCAATGATATGATAGGTCACTAGGAGAAAAGACTTCCACTGTCACTGTTCAGAAAGTGCAAACTAGGTCACAGTGTAATAAGACAAATAAGCAGCACCTAATGAAGTAATTTTTCTTGCTTGCAGCAAGATAAAATCTACATGAGAAATACCATCAGCCATGAGAGATTTTCAGACACTGAACAATGAACAGGCCATTCAAGTAGATTGTTTTGATGCCATGCTTGGGGGACGCCTTTCTGCCCTACAACAAAATGCAGGTACAAAAAGACTCTTAATATTTGTGCAGATTTTTTCTTGCCCTCCCGACTTAATTAAAATATCTCTAATGGCTCTGACCTGGTGAGGGATTGACCTCTGCAGATGTTCTGTGATATGTTGAACAAAACCGTTACCAGCAGATCCTTTAAGCCCTGTAAGTTGTGAGGTGGGGCTCGCATGAATTGCACTAGTTTGTCCAGCACATCCCACAGATACGCTGGATCAGAGTGAACTATGGAGAATTAGGAGGCCAAGTCAAAACCTTGAAAACACCTTCATGCATTCCTGAACAGGTTTTGCAGTGGGGTGGAGCGCATTATTCTGGCGAAAGAGGCCACTGAATGGTGGATAAGGGTCAGACCAAGTTGTATAACCATAACATCCCCATTCCTCCTGCTTCCAACACATTAACTTTGAGAACCAACTGTTCACTTGTATATAGTATTGTATATTCTATATCCATCGCGGAGTATATTCAACCTTTTGACAGATGCCATTGTAACAAGATAATCAATGTTATTCACTTCACCTGTCAGTGGTTTTAATGTTGTAGCTGAATGGTGTATACACACACACTCCCTCCCATTACGCTAAAAGATATTCTGCTTAAAAAAAAAAAAAAGGGAGTATAGCCACACTAACTGTCCTTCCGTTTTTACTGGGAACTGATCCCTCCTACACATGCACATTACTCATGAATGCTGCACTTGCATGTAACACTTCATTTCAGTGTGAATGTACTGGAAACTCCTGCACCTGCAACATCGTGCCACGGTGCTACCCCATATAACAATAATTGAACATTTTAGGGCCTATGATAGATAGTTACATTATCTATTTGCATTATTTAGTGAATGTTCAACTTAAATATGCACTGTAAATATTAGAACAAAATTCGCAATGTATGCCTTGTATATGGTTTGAGTTGTCGTGTAGGATTATTATGATTTTGTCTGGCAACCCTGTTCCTTTGTACAGTGGCACTTTACTGAATTGCATGTTGTACCATGATCCTAGATGCATGGTATTTCGTCCCATTGAAAATGGATGCATGATTGGATGAAGAAAAAAACCCGACTATGGCAATATTTTTTAATAAATCTATTAGCAGCAATTCTTACTTCTGCGCGAGCGCGGCGACTCGTGGCCTCCTGCACGGCGGCAGTCTCATCGCTGTAGCCGCGCGCAGCAACAATGGACTCGATCAGCTGAAGTTTTCGCCGAAGCTCTTCGTTCTCCTTCTGATGCCGTGAAATCTCCATGTGTAAAATCGCGTAGCCGTCATCTACCAGCTCGCAAATTTCCGCCACTGCCGCCCGAGTTAGGGTTTCCATGATGGTTGCAAGCTGTGTGTGAAATGCGCGGTAATTCGCCATCCTCGTCGTAAGCGCTCAGTGGATTTTTGTGTTATTAAAAGACAGGTTGTAAAGAATAGTGAGTCGCAGTGCCAGAAAACGATCTAGACCCTTTATATTTTCGCGACCCGAACGTGCTAAACTGCTAATTCGTAGGTTTGTCAATTAAGTCAATTCCGCGTTTACCTCATCTCCGCTTCAAAATAAAAGCCGTATCAAAATACAATATTTTATATCATTTATTTTATTTCAAAATAAAAGTCTTCGGGTGGCTTTAACTAAAAACTTGTGTGAATTCACTGTCATAGAGAACGCATCGATAGCCACAATTATCTTTGCTAGAGCTTGAGGAACTGCACCATACTCACCATGCTTTGCACGTTTTCAGGCAGAAATGTCCTGTGAATCTTAACTCATGTCAGGTAAATGACAGGCTGTCATTTTGATCATGTGGTCTTCTAATGAAACTTATAATTGAATCGCAGATAAGATAACAAAAGAAAATGAAAAGGCATCTGCTTTTGTTTCTGCTGTTACTGCATCGCCAATATCCATAAGCCCAGTAGTGGAGAACTATACAGTTCAGCTCAATTTCCAGTCATTTACGTGGTACTTTGTTGTTGTTTAGGATGCATCAGGACACTTTTGCATTCACACAAAAATGTTATGTAGTCATATGTATTGCAGACAAACAAGATCATCAGATTTGTTGTCTCCGAGTGATACTGGACCCCGTTCACACTTGTACTTAGCGCGTCTACTTGCTGTCTACTTTTTAGGTCACCTATGACATGTGTCAATGTCAGGTGTTAATAGGGTGTTTGGTACCTAATATTTGCCTTTATAGAGAGTTAGGGTGTATGACATCAGATACACACACACACACACCCCGGGAACACTGGGCAGCAATGAGGCAGTAATTAATCCTAGATGGGACACCAGTCCATTGGACCATGCCAAAACACACCCACACACTCGGTCACACCTAAGGCATGCATATCTTCTTCTTCTTCTTCTTTCGGTTTTTCCCTTCAGGGGTCGCCACAGCGAATCATCTCTCTCCACCTATCCCTATCTTCTGCATCTTCAACACTTGCACCCACTAGCTTCATATCCTCATTAATTCCATCCATATACCTCCTCTTTGGCCTTCCTCTTTGCCTCCTGCCTGGCAGCTCCATGTCCAACATTCTCCTACCAATATACTCACTCTCCCTCCTCTGAACATGTCCAAACCATCTTAATCTTGCCTCCCTAACTTTGTCCCCCAAACGTCCAACATGAGCTGTCCCTCTGATGTACTCGTTCCTAATCCTGTCCAATCTTGTCACTCCCAAAGAGAACCTCAACATCTTCAGCTCTGCTAGCTCTAGCTCTGACTCCTGTCTCTTCCTCAGTGACACTGTCTCTAAACCATACAGCATGGCCGGTCTCACCACTGTCCTGTACACCTTCCCCTTGATTCTCGCTGATATTTTCCTATCACACAGAACTCCCGAAACCTTTCTCCACCCATTCCAACCTGCCTGCACTCGATTCTTTACCTCTTTCCCACACTCTCCATTACTCTGGACTGTTGACCCCAGTACTTAAACTCCTGTACCTTCTTCACCCTGTAACCTTACTGTTCCACTTCCCTCCCTTTCATTCACACACATGTACTCAGTCTTACTACGATTGACTTTCATTCCTCTTCTCTCCAGCGCAAACCTCCACCTCTCCAGGTTTTCCTCCACCTGCTCCCTGCTCTCACTACAGATCACAATGTCATCTGCAAACATCATTGTCCAAGGAGACTCCTGTCTGACCTCCTCTGACAACTGGTCCATCACTATAGCAAACAGGAAGGGGCTCAGAGCCGATCCCTGATGCAGTCCCACCTCCACTTTGAACTCCTCTGTCTGACCTACAGCACACCTCACCACTGTCCTGCTCCTCTCATACATGTCCTGCACCACTCTGACATACTTCTCTGCTACTCCTGACTTCCTCATACAGTACCACAGCTCTTCTATTGGCACCCTGTCATACGCTTTGCTCCAAGTCATGCACCTAAGGCATGCATATGCGATCTAAAAATAACCTTCTGAGACACCATATTGTACTTTTTATTCTCTGAAGAATCTTGACTTATGCTCACATAGGTCTGTCAAAAAAGAGCTTAACTAGTCTCTGTGTAACCCAACTATGTATTCAAGCCTGTTAGTGATCACAGTAGTACAATAGTACTGACTCTGTATGATGATGCTTTTGAAATCCAGACTAAACTATTTCATACATGTTATTACATTTACATTTCTGGCATTTGGCAGACGCTCTTATCCAGAGCGACGTACAAAAGTGCTTTAATTCTCTATCAATGAATAGATTAACACTGGTTCAATAGGACAAAAACTTGGGATACCATTAGCCTAAAAACTGAGTTGGGGATTACTACTATTTAGAAAAGAACCAACTGTCAGGTAACATATTTCTCCCAAATCTTGAATAAGCAAATAAGATTGAATAGATTGGTAATCGGATAGATCAGAGGGGTAAAGATGTAGTGTAAATATGTAAAGGGAAAATGAACAATAGGTGTCTTTAAAAAACCTTGGTTAAGCTAAGTGATGACACAGATAATCATTGATAATTCTAGTAACTTATACAGTATTCAATCCAGGACACACAGTTGAGCCACAAAATAAATCCAGTTTAATAACTCATTCACAATATTTGTGTGGCCTAAGTGCCTATTGTAAAAAATATGGAACATCTGCTGGTAAATGGAATATCTGCTGCAGAACTATACATTAATCTTTGATCTCAATCTCATTCCAAGTATTGAGGTGTACCTAATAAAGCAATGTCTCAAGAAATCTGAAGATCAGAAAGATCCAGGTCTATCTATGGCTCATTTATTTACAGTTATGTTATTCATATTAGTCACTGACATTCAGGGCTAGTGTCTGTCATTGAACATCACTGACAATCACTGCATTGTACTTAGCATGTGCACCCTACAGCAGGGCTTTAGGATTGAATCTTAGCACATAGCTATTAATGAGAGTACCCGAAGATGCAAGAGGAAAGGCACTTAATGATCAAGAAGCAATTCTTTACACCTCCCCCAGTACTCATTAAAGAGATATATTTTTGCTGCTGTGTTATTACAACTTTCAGTTAAAACTCAATGGCCCACATTTAACCAAACCAGAGGATGAGCTCACTATGACCCATTTTTACCTTCTATGGAATGTGCAATATATATTTCTTATATAATGTAATATTTCTCACTGTAAAAAAAAAATAGCGAATTACATTACTCACAACTGCACTGAAGGCCAATTAAAGACACTGTTTATGCTGATGTTAACACTGGAACTGATATACATTTCTCAGCCAAGATCCTATTCAATTGAACATGTTAATATTCATAACAATGATCTAATGAGCCAAGTTGGGTGCAGCTAACCCATATCTATTGCTATGTCTCACAGACAACATTTAAGTTATTATTATTATTTTGCTGTTGTTGTTAATAAAAAACAAAAAACAAAATCATCATCATCATCATCATCACTATTACTACACAGAGTAAAATACACCTTATAAACTCCATACTACTGGCCTATACACAGATAATAAAAATAGAAAATAAATATTATTATAGTCTTTTTCTGCCATTTTTTTTTCCATAGCTTTGTTCCTTCATTGTATGCTAATTAAAAATAAAATTTGAATTTGTTCCTTCGGTGGGAAATGTTAGTGAATCAACTTTTGAATTAATAGGACATAGAATAGAAAATTGTGTATTGAGTGTGTTATTGAAGAGTTAGGAGTGACTTCATAGGTAACTTTTTTTGGTCATGTTGCTTCTTTGAGAGCGCAACTTTAAAATCTTTTGAATAGTGGACAGCAAACAAAGACAAGTGATCACATACATTAGAAAACTAATACTTTTTGGCAATTAGTGATGCACATTTGCACATATTTGAGTTACTTGAGATGTGGATTCAATTATTCACTTCTGTTATTTGTGGCTGGGTGTATTTCTTCATCACTCATTTCTTGATGTAATATCCTAAAGAAAAGAGACAAAGTGTAGTTAAGCACGCTTGGAAAGGGTGTTTCACAATGGAAAATACTAATAAATGTTATTCATATTGAACTTAAAATCAAACTAAACTAACTTAGTCTATAAATGGTATAAATTCTCTTACAAATCTCCCTCTTATAAATAAAGGGAGTTCAAAATCAACTCACTTCAGTCTTGGTCCAAATTGTGTGTGCTGTTCTAGATTTAGAGCCACCTGACACAAAGGCACATGTACATTAAAATATTTATGCATCTCTGTATGACAAACAGTAAAGAAAGCTATTGAAGAAATGTTTTTCAGGCAATTGGCCTTGACCAGTTCCAAAATAAAATCAGTTCATCTGCTGGTTACACTAATATTTTTACATAAAACCTACAAACATTCGACCACTCCTTCTTGAGATATTGCACTAAAGAGAATCTCGGACAGATGCCCAAATGTGTCTATGTATTTGTGATGTATACTGTTCTGTATACAGTCTTGTATACAGTCCTCTTGAGTGTTCCTCCAAATGCTGCTGTATTAAAGCTATTCCTACAACCAAAACCTGTGGTGTGTTTTATATTACAGCATCACAAGTCAAGCATAACATGTGTGTACATTTGCCATGCTGGTTACGTGTACTCACATTTAGACGATATCAGGAAAAGGAAAGCCACTGCCACAGCAATTCCACCACACACATATCTGTCAGGATGTTAAATAATTGCATTGCTGCTCAGAAAGTCTTCTACTGACAAGAGAAAAATACTATACTATAGCCTTGACTTCCTTGACAAAACCTCACCTAAAAAGCTCTAGAAAATTCAGTGATTCAGAAGTGTGTGTGTGTGTGTGTGTGTATGCCTTTTTCCAGATCTTACCTTGAAAACATGTTCGCACAGATACACAATGTGAAGAGGAGAACAAGAAAAGCTTTCCTAAACACAGCATCTACAAATAAAATTACAAATGATCAATATTACAGTAAAATCTGTTACAAATGAATAACATCAACCTCATTGGGGGTATGAGATATCTCAGCACCTATAGGCTAGTAGGTACTGTATATAATTATTTACTGTAGTCAGTTTGTTTTTATAGTTTTGTAGGTTGTGAGTGTAGACTGCAAACAGTTGTGGGTCGTTGCACATCATTCCAAAAAGTATTCATATCTTAGAATAAGTAAACTACCAAAAAGGTTATAAAGAACACATGTATTAGAACCCTAATTACCCTTAACCCTTACCTTTTGCACATAGTTACTTTTAACAGATAAAATTTCCTATGAACATATCATTTGAGATAAACTTAAGATAACTTTGCTATGACATAAAAGGTCATATCTGATATATCAGAGATTTACAGACCTTACAGCACTATAGAGGTCCTTAGGGGAATTGCTTGTGCGGTCACATTACTTTCATGCGTATTTTGAAATGTACACTAGCACAGCATTTTCCTCTCACCTGAGGGTGGATTTTTGGGTGTGCAGTAACATTTATATTGTGGTGGAACATCAATCAGACTATTCAGTGACTGAGCAGGCAAAACAGGAGCAGAGCAGTCTTCAGAGAGAGAATCCACCTCTGGTAAAAACATTTCTTTGTCTTTAAAAGGCACACTTGCTGTGGGATCTGCAACAGACATACACAGGTCCAAAATACACATATACACACACTTTGGTCTACAAATTTTTTTTTTTCAAAAATTAACAAAGCCCTCACCATATGTAAAACTGACAGAGATGTCTTCATCAATGCTGCTGCTAACATCCAAACATGATGGCAGCTCAGTAGAGGACAGGGTGCTGTCTCTGCCAAAAATACTTCCACTGAGTAATGACTGACTGACATCACTGAAGAGTGTGGCAAATGACCTTCTGGTTTTGCGCCTCCGACGGAAAATTCTGAAAAAAAAAATCACACATGCATACGCACACTACAATGCATCTAAAAACTGTAATATGAGCTCCAAAAATGTTAAATAATAACATATTAATGTTAATATTAATATAAATATTAAATAATAATGTTAAATGAGTAACTGGAAATGAGAGTAACATTTCGTTTGAGTTGAATTACTACATAGTTTCTCTTGTCTTTTACTCAGTCAATTATAAGTGTTCAATATTTGGCATATCATGCCTGACTCAGCTCCACTGTTTTTAATTCTCTTCCTATTTTGTATAAAATTACTTTCTACAAAAATGACAGTATATAGCTTGTGTATACAGGCATTAATTTGTTAAAGCTATATGCTGTCATTGGCACGAGTAACCAAAGGTTTGACTATAGCAGCCAGACCATAAAGCTCCCAATAAACTGTTTTGGTTGAGTCAATGTGAGCATTTAATTCTGCTGTAGTTTTATGTTTTTTGCATACAATCTGGGTAAGTACCCAGAAATCCCTTTCAGACAGCTCCCACTTGTGTCGACAGTTAGTCCTGTTGAACGTAGTTTGTCCTTTGTGGTGGTATGCTGACTGTGGCTCTCAAAACACCATAAAGACTTGGTGCCCTAGTCACAGATTTGTCAGTGAGAAGTGCACCAACAATTTGTCCTCTTTATTTTCGATATGCCCCCCATCATGTTATGTGGATTGTAATATTAATGCACAGTTGTGCTATTGCTCATTCAGCCTCAGCACTCTGCTCTTACTTATGGAATGTGAAATCAGTGACAACTAGCCAACAGGCCACACATATATACCTGTAAAACCTCCAAAACTATATTTGCAGTGTTTCAGTTTCATTGTCCATCCCCTGTATGTTATTGTGGCAGGAAGCATGGTCAAGTGTCAGCTGCCGACAAAGAGGAGGCAGGTTGAACTGGCAGGTAATGTGTGATGAAACTCACCTGTGTCTTATAACTGTGGTTACTCATTTGTGTCTTTGTACTTTTATTTTCAACTTCATTTGTGCTTCCTATTTCTATTTTTTGGCATAATCAGGCTTTGCTATTAAGAAATATGACTATTCATGACTAACTCATGTGTCTCTTTCAATTTAGTCAGTGGTATTTCAGTGGTTTAACGCATTGGCCTACTGAATGGAAGGTCAAGAGTTCAAATCCCAGAACAACTAACTGCACATGCTGGATACATATGCAAGACCTTTACCCCTCAATTGCTCATTTGTATAAATGTAATACCCTTTTGTGTTTGTAATTTGCTCTGGATAAGGGTGTCTACCAAATACCATATATCTAAACCTCATTTGAAAAAACTTTGTACTAGTTATTTGAGGTGGCCCAATAAAAAAAAGTATAAGGTTTACAGTTTTCTATCACTTTTGTCTAAGTCCTCACTCACACTCAAATACTGTTTCTCAATCTTACTGACCGAGCAAGATTTTCTTTGTAGGAAATGATGGTCTGTGTTGGAGTTAGGGTCATGTTACCCTGGTCATCGGTAACAACACTGTCTTCTGTCAGTACATAGTAGCCATTTGCAAGTAGGCGTGGACTTCGACGGCAGACATGCAGTAGGCCTGTTTCTGGACTAGTGGAGAAGCACTCATAAGAAGCATCAGAGAGGAAAGATGCGTCAAAACTGAGGAAGAGAAAGAAACAAACAATAAAGCTTATACAGAGACATGCAGATATGCTCATAATATGTTTTGTGACTAAAGTGCACTTATAAAATCAAACCCAACATAAATCTTAAATCATTAAAAAAGTTTGTAAATTAACTTTTAACAGTGTAAAAAAAAATTGTTTTACTTTTATTAACTTTTTTTTTTCAAAAGTCAACTCAATATCTGTCTACATTATGCCCCACAGCTGACATTCCATGTCAAAGGAACAAATTGCTGGGTGACAGATATGGACACAGCTGCAAGTAAGCAAAACCTTTATTTATAAAACTGGCATAAATGTGACAAAAACAAGAACAGACAATTGTCAAAAATTAGATAAAAGGTCGCTCTGGATAAGGTCGGCCAAATGCCATAAATATAAATGTAAATAACCAGAAGAGGCTTCTGAATACAAAAATTTGTAATGACTGGTAAAAGGGTACAGATGTTCCTACTAAAGTGGCTGATGAGTGTATATATTGAGTGTATATATTATATTACATGGTATCTGGTCTGTACCTGTAGGATGGCTGATGCCTCAGTGTATTCCTGGTTTTTATAGGGGAACCTACAACAAATATAGACATATAGCAACATTTATACTATACCTAAACTGTGTCTGTGTGTATGTAAAAGAGAGAGAGAGAGAGAGAGAGAGAGAGAGAGAGAGAGAGAGAACTAACTTGTTATAGTTCCTCTGAAGAATATATCCATGGTGCTACTTCTGCACAGCCTACGAAACACATACGCACAGGCAAGTTTATCTAATCACACACACACACACACACACACACACACACACACACACACACACACACACTTTATCAAGGGCACAGGGAGAAATGCATTAAATAGCTACCATTTCGTGATATATTAATTTTCATTTCGTGATATATACTTACTTTTGTTAAAATCTAGTGCATTTTTCAGAAATATAGAATCACTAATACAATGCCTATTGTGAGCCAGGTCATCCATGCCAAACCTCACTAATGTGCTTGTGACTGAATGAGCACAAGTCCCAACAGCCATATTCCAATATCTAATGGAAAGCCTGTCCAGCAGAAAAAAAGTAGATAAACTCCATAGTGATGCCCACTATTTTAGAAAAGGATGTACAAGCGTACTGTATATGGGTGTGAACCATTAATGACTTGTAGATCTACCTCTCACTTATGTTTTCTGATGGACTATATAAAATAAAATTAACCACATAATTTCTGATTTGCCTGAAGCATGATATGGTGGAAACATACTTCACATTTCTGAAGAGTGTGTGAATGAATCCCATGAAGTGTTTTGTATCTAAAAATAAATTCAGAAAGAAGACAGCCTGGGGGGGGGGGGGGGGGGGGGGGCTTGGGGGGGGCTGATGGGGGCTTGAGCTAAAGCACAAAGAAGCAGGAAAAGGGAGGGGCTAAAGAAGGCTGAAAGGCTGACAACACTGGAGATGATGCTGGCAAAGTGGGAAGAGCAATACCACTTCCTGTTATTCCTGCATTCAGATGCTCATTGGTTGCATGGGTTTTAATTCAAATTTGTTCACCCAGTATTGTTTCACCATTCAGCTCGTTCAGTTCAATCGCTGATAAAATGGGAGGGGCCAACGTCAGGAAGAGCATCCAGCGTAAAATCTGTGCCATAATAAAAATATGTGAAGCGGATAATCCGCGAACAGGGAGCAGGCGAAATAACAGCAATAATAACAACAAAATTTGTCAGGCTTAGTATTAGCGCATTAGTATGCTGAGCCAAAAACGATTCATTGCAAACCGAGGGGAAAAAACTTACTAATTCGCGTATCCGTATTTCAAATCTCAAAACAGACTTTTATTTAGCAGAAAACAAAGGCACAGTAGACAGTAAGACAGTCTAATCAGCAAAAATGTTGTGGCGCAAAGATATAAAAGACAACATCTTTAATAAATGTAGGTCACAGACTGTATTATCTCGTTATTTTTAGTATTATGAACTTACTAATATGTAAACCCAAAGTTTGCAAGAGTATCAAGCGCAAAAAAGACACTTCTAGCTGATGTATAGAGTTACCGTTTCTGTATTAATGCGAAACACTCTATTCCTTCATGACATGCTCTAACACAACAATAATGGCCCAGCCCATCTTACCAGCTTTGCTGTGCGGAAACGAAAAACAGTCGCAACTTGAAATTAGAGAGGAGCGCTGCGATCTCACCTCCAAATACGAGATCAACTACAGGACACTTTCACTTCCTCCAGTATATCCAGCTCTGTTTGTTTCAAGAGTCTTGCTTTTATAAAGGGTCTCGGTTAACATGACGCGAGCAGACCAGAACAGACCAGGGGCTGTCCACTGGCAGACCCAGCAAAGTATTTCTTCACAGTCGGACCATACTGAGAACTTGGGGGCGGGGGTACAGATGTAGCAGAGCAGATGAAGGCACGACAAACCGCTTGTCATACAGTTGTTCAGTCACTCTAAAGATGAACCTGTGCGGCCGCTGTAGAAATCCCCGGTTTTGTCCAATCATATGCATGTATAAACTGAAGGCGGCTCATCTGACTAGACATCACAGTACTAGATATATTTAGAAAAGAATTTTCACATCGATTTTCATTTTGTTTACCCCCTCTGGTCTGATTACCGAACCGACAATATAGTTTGACAGTATGTAGTTTGAAAACTAAAGACAACTGTTCAGAGAAGTATGCGTTTATTCTACTTGTGTTAAATTAAAAATCTGTATCAACTGTTCAGGGTGTACGTGCTAGTGAAAAGTGAGACGTGCGAAAGAATATACTGCGATATACTAAAACAGCCACCGCGCATGAATTAACAATTAGTTTATACTTATTGATTAATTGTTAATCAATATTGAAATATATTGATGCTTTCGGCTGCTCCCTGTTCGGGGTCGCCACAGCGGACCAACTGGTCTGCACAACAACTTGGCAAATGTTTTGCACTGGATGCCCTTCCTGACACAACCCTCCCATTTTTCCGGGCTTGGGGCCGGCGCTACATCCAGTGGCTGGGGGTCGAGCCCGGGCCTTCCGCATGATGGGCGAGAAACCTACCACTGAGCCACCAATGCCCCATTGAAATATATTTATGAATTTGTAAAAGATTTTAAAATCCTGTTACTGAAATGTGATTTTGCTTTTTGAGGATATGAAACAAATTTAGCTTAAATAAAGTAACTAACGACATAACATAAAACAGGCGTGAATGCTGATGGGGAAAATTGAATACATAATAGAAAAAAGTTTTGAAAATACACTATATTGCCAAACGTTTTGGGACACCCCTCCAAATCATTGAATTCAGGTGTTGCAATCACTTCCATGACCACAGGTGTATAAAATCAAGCACCTAGGCATGCAGACTGCTTCTACAAACATTTGTAAAAGAATGGGTCACTCTCAGGAGCTCAGTGAATTCAAGTGTGGTACCGTGATAAGTTTCCTCACTACTAAATATTCCACGGTCAACTGTTAGTGGTATTATAACAAAGTGGAAGCAATTGCGCACAACAGCGACTCAGCCACAGGGTGGTAGGCCACGTAAAATCACAGAGCGAGGTCAGTGCATGTTGAGATGCATAGTGCGCAGAAGTTACCAACTTTCTGCAGAGTCATTAGTTACAGACCTCCAAACTTTGTGTGGCCTTCAGATTAGCTCAAGAACAGTGTGTAGAGAGCTTCATGGAATGGGTTTTCATGGCTGAGCAGCTGCATCCAAGCCTTACATCACCAAGTGCAATGCAAAGTGTCGGATGCAGTGGTGTAAAGCACACCGCCACTGAACTCTGGAGCAGTGGAGACGTGGTCTCTGGAATGACAAAACACAATTCGATGGACGAGTCTGGGTTTGGTGGTTCCCAGGAGAACAGTACTTGCTTGACTGCATTGTGCCAAGTGTAAAGTTTGATGGAGGGGGGATTATGGTGTGGGATCATTTTTCATGGGTTGGGCTTGGCCCCTTAGTTCCAGTGAAAGGAATTCTTAGTGCTTCAGCATACCAAGACATTTTGGATAATTACATGCTCCGAATTTTGTGGGAACAGTCTGAGGATGGCCCCTTCCTGTTCCAACATGACTGTGCACCAGTGCACAAATCAAGGTCCTTAAAGACATGGATAAGCGAGTTTGGTGTGGAGGAACTTGACTGGCATGCACAGAGACCTAACCTTAACCCGATAAAACACCATTGGGATGAATTAGAGGAGAGACTGCGAGCCAGGCCTTCTAGTCCAACATCAGTGCCTGAGCTCCCAAATACGCTTCTAGAGTAATGGTCAAAAATTCCCATAAACACACTCCTAAACCTTATAGAAAGCCTTCCCAGAGGAGTTGAAGCTGTTATAGCTACAAAGGGTTGGCTAACTCCATATTATTATCATTATTATTATTATTATTATAATTTACCGATCTTTCAACTCCCTCGGGAAATTGTGCTCAGTGCTCAGGACTTGTGCTGACCAACTGGTGCAAGTCTTCACTGACATTTTCAACCTGTCACTGGCCCAGGCCATTGTTCCCACAAGTCTGAAGACTACAATCATTATACCAGTGCTCAAGAATTCTTCTGCAGAGTGTCTGAACGATTTCCACCCTGTTGCACTCACCCCCATTGTTATGAAGTGCTTTGAGAAGCTGGTTCTAAGTCACCTCATTGCGTGTCTCCCACCTACACTGGACCCACACCAGTTTGCCTACCGTCCGAATAGGTCAACAGAGGATGCAAATTTCCACTGCTATTCATCTGCCCCCTGCTGTAGCCTTTGCTACTTGAGGTACTACCAAATAACCTGCACCCTTTGATTGGAGTAGGCACGGCGGATCATAAACAACCAAAAGGTCGCTCAGGTACTGTGGCGCGAGACCATTTAGTGCTTTATAGGTCAGTAACAGTATTTTATAATCAATGCGAAATTTGACTGGGAGCCAGTCTAGTGTGGCTAAGATAGGAGTGACGTGTTCATATCTTCTGGTTCTAGTTAGGACTCTAGGTGCTGCGTTCTGGACTAACTGGAACCTGTTAATGCTCCTACTGGAACATCCAGACAGTAAGGCATTACAATAATCCAACCTAGAGGTAACAAAAGCATGAACCACTTTTTCTGCATCATGAAGTGACATCATATTTCTTATCTTAGCAATATTTCTAAGATGAAAGAAGGCTACCCTAGTGATATTATCTACATGAGCTTCAAACGAAAGACAAGAATCAATAATCACACCAAGATCTTTTACTGCTATACGAGATGAAACAGAAAGACCATCCACAGTTACTCTGTAATCAGAAAGCTTACTTTGTGGCTGCATGTGGTCCTAGTACAAGCACCTCTGTCTTGTCAGAGTTAAGCAGGAGGAAGTTAGTAAGCATCCACTGTCTAATGTCCTTTACACATTCTTCAATCTTGATAAGCTGGTGTATCTCATCTGACTTAGCTGAAACATACAGCTGTGTGTCATCCGCATAACAGTGGAAGCTAATACCATGTTTATGAATAATTGCACCAAGGGGTAGCATATATAAGGAGAAAAGCAGTGGGCATAATACAGAACCTTGTGGAACACCAAACATAACCTTAGTATGCATAGAGAAGTCACCATTTAGATCTACAAACTGATAATGATCTGTCAAATAAGACCTGAGCCAGGAGAGGGCTGTTCCTTTAAGACCAACAACATGTTCTAGCCTATCAAGTAGAGTAGCGTGGTCAATGGTGTCAAAAGCTGCACTGAGATCGAGTAACACCAGTATATATTATGGAGATCATCTTGACCAGCTTCATCACAGTGTGGTATGGCAGCTGCACAGTGTGTAAAAAGAAACTGCAAAGTGTTGTGAAAACCGCCCAACGCATTATCGGCACCCAACTACCTGCCATTCAGTCTCTTCACCACTGTAGATGTCTGCGCAGAGCACACAAAATCATCAAGTACTCCTCCCACCCTAGTCACAAACTGTTCAACCTCCTTCCATCCAGGAGAAGATACAGGTCCATCCGCACCAGAACCAGCAGGTTCAAGGCCAGTTTTTCCCCCACAACGATAAATCTTCTGAACTCAAACACTACACCGCTAGGACACTTATGTCTCACTACACTTCGCCACCTTGCAGCTCTGCTTCACCCTGTACATTCTGCTACATTTTCTCTGTATAATATAATTATAATGTACATATTGTTAATGCACACATTTTGCACAATATATAATTACACTTAACACTTTATCTGCTGTAAATACAACTTGCACATACTTCTCTATGCACATACTGACATAGCCTTATTTATTGATGTACATATTTACATATTTATCTGCACTTGTTCATTTGCACAATTTCTACTATTTGCACTTCTGGTAAATGCTAAATAAATAATAATAATAAATATAATAATAATAAAATAAATAAGTTGCTATATACCTGTACTTTGCAATGACAATAAAGTTGTATCTATTAAACCATTCGGATTAGGAATGGGATGCCATTAAAGTTCATGTGCATGTAAAGGCAGATGTCCCAAAATGTTTGGCAATATAGTGTATGTATAGGGTTGTCCTCTGGTGGTCTGCCTGGAAAATGTCCTAGGTAGCCATGACAGATTAAAGTAGAGCCCTAAACCAATGTTAATATATGTCCCACCAGTTCAGCATTTAAAATCCCAACAAGATCATACTAATGATTTTTAATCATTGATATTTAACAGTTATCCAATCTAGCCATGGGGGTCACAGTCCAGTGACTTCTGTGCCGGTCCCAAGCCCGGATAAATAGAGAGGGTTGCGTCAGGAAGGGCATCCGGCGTAAAATATTGCCAAATTTAACCATGCGAATCGTCAGTACGAATTTCATACCGGATCGGTCGAGGCCCGGGTTAACAACGACTGCCATCGGCGCCGTTGACCTACAGGGCGCCGGTGGAAATTGGGCTACTGTTGGTCGAAGAAGTAGAGGAGGGAGGAGAGGGCACAGACAGAGAGAGAAGAGGAAAGGTAAGAGTGTAGGACTGAGAATAGGAACTCTGAATGTTGGTACTATGACAGGTGGTACTATGACAACACTTATTTTCAGAAGAGGGAGGAGCATAGAGTGACTTACAAGAGTGGAGGTAGGAGAACACAGGTAGACTACATCCTATGTAGAAGAGGCAATCTGAAAGAGATTAGTGACTGTAAAGTGGTAGTAGGAGAGAGTGTAGCCAGACAGCATAGGATGGTGGTGTGTATGATGACTTTGATGGTCTGTAAGAAGAAGAGGTCAAAGATAGAGATAGAGAAGAAAACCAAGTGGTGGAAGCTGAAAAAGGAGGAATGTTGTGAGGAATTTAGACAGAAGTTGAGGCAGGCTCTGGGTGGTCAGGTAGTGCTGCCAGATGACTGGGAAACTACAGCAGAAGTGATCAGGGAGACAGGGAGAAAGGTGCTGGGTGTGTCATCCGGAAGGAGGAAAGAAGATAAGGAGACTTGGTGGTGGAATGAGGAAGTTCAGGATAGTATCCAGAGGAAGAGGTTAGCCAAGAAGAAGTGGGACATGGACAGGACTGAAGAGAATAGACAGGAATACAAGGAGTTACAGCGCAGAGTGAAGAGGGAGGTGTCTAAGACCAAGCAGAAGGCATATGACGAGTTGTACACTAGGTTAGACACTAGAGAAGGACAGAAGGACCTGTACAGGTTAGCTAGGCAGAGGGATCGAGATGGGAAGGATGTGCAGCAAGTTAGAGTTATTCGACTTTTCCCTTTAGGGTTCGCCACAGCGAATCATCTCTCTCCACCTATCCCTATCTTGTGCATCCTCAACACTTGCACCCACTAGCTTCATATCCTCATTAATTCCATCCATATACCTCCTCTTTGGCCTTCCTCTTTGCCTCCTGCCTGGCAGCTCCATGTCCAACATTCTCCTACCGATATACTCACTCTCCCTCCTCTGAACATGTCCAAACCATCTTAATCTGGCCTCCCTAACTTTGTCCCCCATATGTCCAACATGAGCTGTCCCTCTGATGTACTTGTTCCTAATCCTGTCCAATCTTGTCACTCCCAAAGAGAACCTCAACATCTTCAGCTCTGCTACCTCTAGCTCTGACTCCTGTCTCTTCCTCAGTGACACTGTCTCTAAACCATACAGCATGGCCGGTCTCACCACTGTCTTGTACACCTTCCCCTTGATTCTCGCTGATATTTTCCTCACACACAGAACTCCCGACACCTTTCTCCTCCCATTCCAACCTGCCTGCACTCGCTTCTTTACCTCTTTCCCACACTCTCCATTACTCTGGACTGTTGACCCCAAGTACTTAAACTCCTGTACCTTCTTCACCTCTTCACCCTGTAACCTTACTGTTCCACTTCCCTCCTTTTCATTCACACACATGTACTCAGTCTTACTACGACTGACTTTCATTCCTCTTCTCTCCAGCACAAACCTCCACCTCTCCAGGTTTTCCTCCACCTGCTCCCTGCTCTCACTACAGATCACAATGTCATCTGCAAACATCATTGTCCAAGGAGACTCCTGTCTGACCTCCTCTGACAACTGGTCCATCACTATAGCAAACAGGAAGGGGCTCAGAGCCGATCCCTGATGCAGTCCCACCTCCACTTTGAACTCCTCTGTCTGACCTACAGCACACCTCACCACTGTCCTGCTCCTCTCATACATGTCCTGCACCACTCTGACATACTTCTCTTTCTACTCCTGACTTCCTCATACAGTACCACAGCTCTTCTCTTGGCACCCTGTCATATGCTTTCTCCAAGTCTACAAACACACAGTGCAACTCCCTCTGACCATCCCTATACTTCTCTATCAAAATTCTCAGAGCAAAAATTGCATCTGTTGTGCTCTTTCTGGGCATGAAGCCATACTGCTGCTCACAAATGTCCACTACCTTCCTTAACCTAGCTTCCACTACTTTTTCCCATAGCTTCATTGTATGGCTCATCAACTTTATCCCCCTATAGTTGCTGCAACTCTGCACGTCACCATTATTCTTAAAGATCGGATATGATTAAAAGTACTTATTAGTAATTAGTTTAGATACAAATTAATTATTTTGGATAACTGGATCGCGTTCAATATATATTTGTCCACTTTATTGTGTTTATTACATTAGTAACAAGTTGGTAAGCAAGTTGGACTGTAAGAAATAGTAAACTGAAAATTGTTCCACCCTTTATACATCATTGCTTTATTTGCATTGTAATGTGACTTATTTGGGAGTGCAGATTGTTAACTGCGTTACACATCTTCATGAAAATTTGTCATTTTCTGTTTTGAGAAAACTGAGTGGTATATGTTCAAGGAGGCTGCAACCAATGCCGATTCCGCCAACTTTGAGGAATCAGTGACCAGCTATATTGACAAGTGTATTGATGACGTGACTGTCTCCAAGACAGAAGCCGTGTATGACTGCAAAGGGGTGTGCACGGATGAAGACCATAGACTCTACCTTTAGAGCAGATGACAAGGTGGCCCTAAGAACAGCAAGATTCAAACTGTCCTGGCCCATCAGAGTGGCAAAGTGCGCCTCTCTGCCCAGAGAACCACAGTGACACCTCCTTCTGCAACTTGATCCTGGATTTCCTGACTAAGAGTCCTCAGTCAGTCTGGATTGGAAACAGTATCTCAAACATCACCACACTGAGCACTGGAGTCCCTCAAGGTTGATGGTTGTTGACTTCAGGAGAGCACAGAGGGACCATTCTCCACTTAACTTGAACAGATCCTCCATAGAGATCATTAAGAGCACCAAATTCCTTGGTGTTCATGTGGCAGAGAACCTCACCTGGCCATTCAACACCAGCTTCATCATCAGCTAAGCCCAGCAGCATCTCTACTTTCTACAAAGTCTGACTAATGCCCATCTCCCATGTTCAACAGAGGGACTTTCAAGATCATCCTGATCAGCTGCATCACTGCCTGGTTTGGGAATTGCACCCTCAGATCTCAGATAGCAAGATCCTGCAGCATATAGTGAGGACAGCTGAGAAGATCATTGGAGTCTCTTTTCCCTCTACCGTGGACATTTACAAAACATGCTGCCAGCAGCAAAGCCAACAGCATTGTGATGTATGCCTAATGAGCAATCCTGAGGTGATGGTGGCAAGGAAAAACTCCCTGAGATGATATGAGAAAGAAACCTTGAGTGGAACCAGGCTCGGAATGGAACCCATCCTCATTTGGGTAACACTGGACAGTAAATTATGTAAATAATTTCTTTTTTTCAACAAGTTATAATCACGTAGAATTGTGCAACCGAGAGCTCCTGAGGAACTAATAGGTCAGCATAATTTTTGAGTTCTTTATAGACTTAACAATTATTCCTTTCTGCTAAAAGTTGACAGCAATTAAAAACAACCTGATATTCTCTGAGTGGTTCTGTCCATGGCAGTCCCCTGGGTCACGGGCTGTCCACATAGCGTCTGGATGGATCAGGCAGGTCCGGAAAGAAGACGGGAAACTCAGAACAGTGGAAGCTCGGGAATAGGACTACAACAGCAGAAGACTGCATTAGGTTCTACTCCTGTAAAGCCAAGAAGAGGAATCTGAGATTATGGGCACAAGTTAACCAAACATGGACAATTGAAGATTAGCGGGGAAAAAAACCCCCTATTTTTTCCCCAGTCTTCAACTATCCAGTTTTGTTGAGCCTTTGCCAATGATTGCCATTAATTCTTGTTTTTGGCTGACAGAAGTGAAACCTGATCTTCTGCTGATTAGACTACTCATAATATTGCCAGTCAAATCACTTGGCAGTTGGTTGATTGGACTTCCAAGTTCTGCACATCTGAAAAGGGCTGAGGTCAGGTTTATAATTTGGTTTGTGATAACTGCTTGTTTAAAGAATTTAGGTACATAGCCAGTGCTAAGGGAAGAATTGATTATTTTTAAAAGGCATTTGATGATACTGGTATGAAGAAACATGGAACTACATATTCTATTGTGTTATATAGTAGTTAATATCTAAATATCATGATGTTACCATTTCTTCCAGTATATTCATACCCGGCTATACTCATATTCCCACTGCTTTACTACACCATACATATCTTATATTTAACAATGAAAAGACAATAATTGCCAACTCATTTGTTTAAATAAACATTTAATTGAGAAGCTGAGAGAAGGAATGAAGTGTGTGTCTAGTCTCTCACTCTATTATCTATTTCTGCCTGATTATTACTTACAACAGGCTGAGATTTGTCACCTCAAACAAATGCTGAAAACTAAGACAATATTCACCTAATCACTTAACTAATGGGATGTTTCATGTAAGTAGACTTTGTTAATTGGTTTGGGGAAAAATGTGTAGATGTTTTACTGCTGGTTAAAAATAAACATAAACATTTATTTAGATATTATCTCAACAATTTAAAGCTTGAATAAAGTTTTTATGTGAAGAGATAAGGACTATAGAGCAAAATGTTTTGTTGAAGTACCAAATTCAGCCAATTTACTCTCATAGTTAGAGTGGTGACATCACCCAATCTACATTTTCCTCATTAAAATGAATGAGAAGGAAAGAATGTTGGATATTCAAGCTAGTATAAATAATAGTATTTTTGCATGAGTATATTTGTTTTTCACACTCAACATGTAATTGTCACATCCCGTTATTGGCCGGCTCAGGGAATTACACCATGTTACCATGTAACACCACCTGAAAACCTTTATTTGTGAATCCTGATTCCACTCATTCATTTAATGGAAAGAAATAACTTTATCAGTATCATATTTCGTAGTATCATATTTCATAGAAAGTACAATATAAATACACCTTTCACAATATAGGTCATATATGTTTATGTGAACCTCAATATTTTTAGTTGTAAAAAATTTCAACACTATCCAGCTTTAAATATTTTTAGTCACCAGTTACACCTAAAATGTTTAGTTAGCTTAATTAAAGTACAGTAAAGAAATGTTTTATATATTTAAATATACGTATACAGCTAGTTGGTTCAATAATATAATTTGTGCTTTGTTTAGTTCACCTAAATAGTACACCATTATCAGAAAGGCACTGTGCCAATTAAAAATTTTTATTTATATTATTACTTTTATATAGCTAGCAATGAATAATACAGTGCCTAAGTATTCATACCCCTCAAACTTTCCTACATTTTGTCATGTTACAATCACAAACGTAAATGTACTTTATCGGGATTTTATGTGATAGACAAACACAAAGTGGCACATAATTGTGAAGTGGAAGGAAAATGATGAATGTTTTTCAAAATTTTTTACAAATAAATATCTGAAAAGTGTGGCGTGCATTTGTATTCAGCCCCCCTCCTACTGAGTCAATACTTTGTAGAACCACCTTTTGCTGCAATTACAGCTGCAAGTCTTTTGGGGTATGTCTCTACCAGCTTTGTACACCTGGAGAGTGAAATTTCTGCCCATTCTTCTTTGCAAAATAGCTCAAGCTCAGTCAGATTGGATGGAGAGCTTCTGTGAACAGCAATTTTCAATACTTGCCACAGATTCTCAATTAAATTTAGGTCTGGACTTTGACTGTGCCATTCTAACACATGAATATGCTTTGATCTAAACCATTCCATTGTAGCTCTGGCTGTATGTTTAGGGTCGTTGTCCTGCTGGAAGGTGAACCTCTGTTCCAGTCTCAAGTCTTTTGCAGACTTTTAACAGGTTTTCTTTTAAGATTGCTCTGTATTTAGCTCCATTCATCTTCCCATCAACTCTGACCAGCTTTCCTGTCCCTGCAAAAAAGCATCCCCACAATATGATGCTGCCACCACCATGTTTCACGGTGGGGAGGGTGTGTTCAGGGTGATGTGCAGTGTTAGTTTTCCGCCACACATAGCGTTTTGCAAAAGGTCAATTTTGGTCTCATCTGACCAGAGCACCTTCTTCCACATGCTTGCTGTGCCCCCCACATGGCTTCTTTCAACAATGGCTTTCTTCTTGCCACTCTTCCATAAAAGCCAGATTTGTGGAGTGCACGACTAGTAGTTGTCCTGTGGACAGATTCTCCCACCTGAGCTGTGGATCTCTGCAGCTCCTCCAGAGTTACCATGGGCCTCTTGTCTGCTTCTCTGATGAATGCTCTCCTTGCCCGGCCTGTCAGTTTAGGTAGATGGCCATGTTTTGGAAGGTTTGCAGTGCCATACTCTTTCCATTTTCAGATGATGGATTGAACAGTGCTCTGTGAGAAAGCTTGTGATATTTTTTTTATAACATAACCCTTCTTTAAACTTCTCCGCAACTTTATCCCTGACCTGTCTGGTGTGTTCCTTGGGCTTCATAATGCTGTTTGTTCACTAATGTTCTCTAACAAACTTCTAAGGGGTTCACAGAACAACTGTATTTATTACTGTGTTTACGCACAGACTCTAGATATATTAATTAGACTCTAGATTTACTACTAGATTTACTAATTAGGTAACTTCTGAAGGAAATTGGATCCACTGTATTTTAGTTAGGGGCATCAGCCACACTTTGCAGATTTTTATTTGGAAAAAATCTTGAAAACCATTTATCAATTTCCTTTCAGTTCAGAATTATGTGCCACTTTGTGTTGGTCTATCACATAAAACCCCAGTAGAATACATTTAGGTTTGTGGGTGTAAAAGCTCAAGGGGTATAAATTATTTTGTTGATACATTGCTTAATTTCAGTAACCACTTTAAACAAATACACCTAAATATTCTATTGATTGGGTTGTGCATATTTTGCTCAGGCTTATGATGTTCAAATGTATCACACACACGCCGTTCAAATGTTTAATACTTTTAAGTGATGAATAACATGTTTTTGAAAGTGTTTTGAAAGTGATAATAATGTTCATAATGTTACAGTTAAACTCAGATTGTTACAAAAAGTACAGCATAGTAAGGAGTAAATTGAAACATTTGAAACACTCCATGTATTTGAGACTGAACCCTTCATTGTCTGTGACATAGAGATAACAACTAGTGAGCATGTGAATCATTGTTTCAATCATACAGAAAAATCAATCTTTTTTTTCCCTGTATAAACACACTATCAGATACCATATTTTATTATCTCATTATTTGTTTTTGTAAAATGTAAATGCCTCACATTAAGTCAATTATGGTCTTTAGGATAACATTCTGAAGTTTTTTTTCTGCAAAACACTTCAGAATCCCCAAAACAACAAATATCCTATGTATTTTGCAGTTGGTAGGGGTCCTTTTGTAATATTACTGTATATGTATATATATATATATATATATATATATATATATATATATATATATATATATATATATATAAATGTTACATATATCCGTGTGTCCGTGTCCGTGTGTGTGTATGTATATATATATATATATATGTGTGTGTGTGTATTCTGTGTGTGGTTATGAGTAGGTGTGTGTAATAGTCTCTGTAATGTGTGTGGCATGCATGTCTCTGGTCATGTTGCTCTTTTCCTTGAGTTTGGCCTGCAACAGTGTGTGTTCCACTACCCCCATACGCACATCCATCTCCTGGATCTCCTGCTTTAACTTAGTCAGACTCTGCCGGATCTTTACTACTGGAACTACAAAACAAACAAATTTTTCTGGGTATGAAAGAATATATATATATGATATATAATGATATATAAACGTTTGTTTGAAAAATTTGTACAATAACAGGGAATATGGATGTTGTTTCACCTCCATCTGACATGCTGCTGCCCTTCTCATCCATCTCCTGTTTCACTTTCTCAAGCTCCTCACTGATCTGTGCATAATGTTATAAAAATGTCATTAGATGCTATGAAAACTTGACACATGAACATTTGCTTATATGACTGTCAGGTATGTTGAATGAGGTTGTGATAATAAAAATATATATATATATATATATATATATACAAAATATTTATTATAAATAAAATAATATAATAAATAATATAGTATATATATAGAGCGCATCAGTAGTGGTTATATCACCTCTGCTATAGTTCTAGTTCTTTCAGTCACTCCTCCACTGGCCTGCTGATACAGCTCCTTGGCCTACACACAAACGCACACACACAAAATTAATGTGCTGATATTTAATATTTATTTACTTCACTATATGTACTTACTCACATCAATGAGCATTGAGCATCTTTGATCCTGTCATTGGTTGTCCTTCTTTTGACCACTTTTCTTAGGTACTAACCAATGCATACTGGGAATACACAAGACCTGCCATTTTGGAAATGTTCTGACCCAGTCGTCTAGCCACCTTATGGCCCTTGACAGATTCTTACACTGCCTGTTTTTTCATGCCTCCAATATATCATAACATAACATAACTTTGAGAACTGACTGTTCAAGTATTGTCTCATATATCCTACCCCTTGACATGTGGCATGTGGCATTTTTTATTCTTAAAGCAGACCTTTGTAAAAGTAAAAGCCAAAAATGTGCCATAAGCATAATTTGCAAAAGAAATATAATATAATAAGAAATATAATATATAACCATATAATATAAAATCAGCTATATTTTGTGAAGTATCATTATCTGATCAGCAGTAGTTACTACTAATCATTTGCATATCTCAATCTTAGCTTAGAATAAGACATAGACATGCGATCAGTCAGTGTTATTCACTTCATCTGCCAGTGGTTTTAATGTTATAGATGATTGGTATATGTGTGGCAGATAGAACACTAGTCACAAAAGACTAGTTGCTAATATCTGATTTTCTTACATTTGAAACCTTTTACCTAAACATAAAAGCAGTATTTTGGCATTTAAAGTGGGGTTGTCTTAGTATGCAGTCTCTGTCTACAATACCGATCTTCCTATGAGCATATGAAAAATGCTTCAGACATGCAGCAACACTGCATTTTAGCCATTTTGAGTACATATAATTCAGAAAACACAAAAACATCAGTGAGACATCAGTGATACAGCCTTTATATGTGCTAAACTACCTGAGTGGTACACTACCTTTGGCCAAAAATATTTACAGGAGCACAGCTTTGTAAGATCATTAAAACTGAAGCCATACAAGAATAAAGAAAGATTAATTTGTTTGTAAAAATAATTATATTCTGTGCATTATATATATAATATAAACACCTATATATATAAAAGTTTATATATATATATAAACTATTGCTGCAAAATTTGAGATTTTTACTCCCCATCACATTTACCATGCTTAGAATTTTACCTCACAGAATTTTGATTGTGCATTCCTGTAGTCTGTGATTAGGTGTTCTAGCTGTGTGTTGATGTACTTCTCTCTGCTGCTCACTTTCTCTTGAGTCTTACTGATCTCTTCCAGCAGTTTATCTAGATATGCCTGAAACATACATATTCACTGAGGTTCAAAAGCACTGAGTGACAAATACACAAAATTGAGCCCAAAGTAAATATGTGCAACATACCGTGGCCTCTTTCAAAGAGCTTTTGATTCCATCTTGGTGTTGATGCATTTGGCTCACATGGCACCGCCAATCCTGAATTATTACCAAAACCATAATTTCTTGTTACTCTAAACTCCAAACTGGTAAATCATTTTTAATTGTCAGGCCTGGACAAAGCATTTAATTTGAGCAGTATAAAACAAAATGAAACCAATCTAAATACCATGTTTAAATGTTCGGGATTCATGATGTTTCATGAGGATGTATTTTTACTCTTTGCAATGTAAGTAAGATGTGATTTCTGGAAATGGAGGTTCTAACCTTAATATCTGTGCGGACAGAGACTTTGAGCTGGGGCAGAACCCTCTCTACCTCCAAATTCCACTCTGCAGAATCGGTCACTGACTCCAGGATCATCTCTGGTCTCTGCCCTCTCACCTCCTTTACAAATAAAGATTTATTTTATTTTTAATTAAAAACTAAAATGTCAAATTTATATATCAGACTACATACATGAGACATCAAGCTTGTGCGCATCCCACTTCCATTTATCACACTGAGGTGGTTCACCTGTATTAAATTCTGATTGGATTCAAAATGACCTACTAAAGGTTGCTTGACGTTTTTTCGACTTGACACCATTGATTATACTAGGCAACTTGATAGGCAATGTTGGAGTAAAGAGAACAGCCCTCTACAGGCTCAGGTGTTGTTTGATTGATGGTTGTCAGATTGTGGATGTAAACGGTGACTTCATGCATACCACGGTAAAGTTTGTTGTTCCACAGTGTTCTGTTTAAGGCCTACTGCTTTTCTCCTTATATACAGGCACCAGCTTAATAAAGTTGAGGAATGTGTAATTTAAAAATAAATAAATAAATAAATAAATAAATAAATAAAACAAAACAAAACATTAGACAGTGTATTTATTAACATCCTCCTGACAAATTAAAATTTCTTGTAATTTTGACAAGAAATAAATACTTGTACCACATGCCATCAGAAGTAAATACTATGACTATGAGTAAGCGTTCTGATTACATAGTAACATGGCATTTCTGTTTCATCATGTGCAGCAGTAAAAGTCCTAGGTGTGATTATTGATTTCAGTCTTTTATTTGAAGGTCATGTAAATAATATTATTAGGATAGCCTTCTTTCATTAGAATTATTGCTTGAATTATTATTAAGATGTCACTACAGGAATCAGAAAAATTGGGTCATACTTTTGTTACCTTTAGGTTGGATTATTGTTGTCTTACTGTCCGGATGTTCCAGTATGTGTATAAACAAACTCTAGTTAGTCCAGAATGCAGCAGCTAGAGTCCTACCAAAAACGTATGATATGACACACACATTACCCCTGTGTCCCACATTACCCACACTATTGATTATGAAATACCTGAACGAACTTTTGTTTTTTTTATGATCCCCCATACCTACTCTAATCAAAAGGCTGGGCTGTTTGTTGGTACCTCAAATAGTGAACAGGGGGAGTATTATTTACTGAGAATGCATAGATCAAACAGATCAAATTACAGGCAAATCCTTGAGGAAACTGATGAGCACTCAGGACACGATGATAATGGCCTAAAACAACAGTCAGGTCAAGGCAGGAATGGCTTCAGAACAAATCTATGAATGTCCGTGAGCGGTACAGCCAGATCCAAGTCTTGAACCTGAACAGTAAACAATGCTCCCTATTCAACCTGACAGGAACTACTTTCTTCAGGAATGGGAGAAGACCTTAAATTCCAGGCATGCCAATGTAGGGTAGATAGACAAATGTGTTTATCCCCTTAAACAAGCTTAATTGTTATTTATTTATTTATTTGTCATTCAACTGTCAGAACATGCTTTATTGGAGTCCTGTGCAGGTCTCCTAGTTCAGACCATGAAATAAATGCTGCTAGTTCTTAAACTTACATTCTGACTAGTTCTGGACTTCAGTTCCTCCAGATCAATAACGTCTTCAAACTCCGCAGCCTCCTCCTACGAACAGACAGGATTTAATGCTGTATTGTATATGTAGTGTTGTGCAGCTGTCTACCTCAGCATATTGGAATTTAAATTAAATTGAATTTGCATCCAATCTGGCTGAATTGTGTAGGAATTACAGAAATTAAAGCAGAATTGAAGCATTAAAGGCCTGGCAGAGATACACCAGAGAAGAAACTTATTACATGCAAGCACTACAAAGATTGACAGTTGGACAAAAATATAGCATATAAGAAAAAAAAAGTTGCAAGAATCTTACATAGAACTCATGGGTGATATAAATCTTTTTTTCCATAGAATTTTGGTTTATACTATTGCAAGATGATACAGAGGGGAAAAGAGAGTTATGAAGTTTGCTATACCATGAATTTGGCAGGAACCCACTGATCACTCAAGCAACTGTGATTTTTGCATGGTGGACCCTTCCAAAAATCACAGTGGCAAGAATGTATCTGTTATCGTGTATCCGGAACTTCCTTTATCCATCACCCTAGCGCCACACTGGCCTGAACTTCCCATATCCACTACAGACAGAGGGCAACCATCTTCAAAAGTCAACAACAAGTCAAAGAGATAGGAAGATGTATATACAGATTACAATTTCAAAAGAGACCCATGCTACCTCAACCAAAAAGACCTCTTGATCAGAAAGAACTACTTGATTAGAAATTTTGGTCTCACCAAGTCCAGTGACAAAGCTTTAAATGTCTAGGCTCATGCATTGGAGCTTGTTGGATAAAAGTGTGTAAATTGCAGGTCATAGGAAGTGTCACCAAGCTTTGTCCATCTTCTTCACATGTCAAGAGGTGCTTCTGCAACAAAGTCTGTTCGAGGTAATCTGAATCATCTGTAGCCTGAACTAGTAGAGGGGCATGAAGCCTTTATTATCGCCACACATACATTACAGCACAGTGGAATTCTTTTCATCGCATATCCCAGCTGAGGAAGTTGGGGTCAGAGCGCAGGGGCAGCTATGATACAGCGCTCCTGGAGCAGAGAGGGTTAAGGGCCTTGCTCAATTACCCAATAGTGGAGCTTAGTGGTACTGGGGCTTGAACCCCGATCCTCCGATCAACAACCCAGAGCCTAGTGGTGTCTCTTCATTGATAGCTCATCCAGGAACCTCCTTAACTCCATGGTTCATAATGAGAACAAATACCCATCTCTTCTGTAGGCTCACACAGTATACCTTAAAAGTGAATCACAGCAGCAGCAAGACATTGCTGGATGCCTTGTCTTATGATGAGTATAGCTGGGAGGTCATCTGAGACTTTAAAATGTAGCATTCCTGATGGGTCTGTGGGTATCAACCAAGTTTCATGTCTGTAGGACCTATATTCTGGTTTCCAATCTAAACAAAACAATATGTCCCCTAAAAATCCTAACAAAAATCTCATTACAGCGGCACCCGTCAAAACAGTAGTATCCTGGATTTGGTAAAAACAGCATTATACCGTAAATGTTGATTACATCAGTAGTCCTGTATACACACACACACACACAGACACATATGCACTGTAAATTCTTACACCATTCACATTACTTGCAATACACTCAAATGATCGAATTAAAGATGTCAGTCTGCACTGAGGACATATTCAATATTTAATTACCATTCCAATATACTATGGTAAACCAGAGTATCACTCTGTCAAACAATCACTTTCTCAATGTGCATATATTTATAGACCTGACTGTATGTGTAACATTGTGTGAGTGTGTGTGTGTCTCACAGTGAAGTCCTCCACTTTGCTGAGTGTGAGCTCGGCATCATCCCCCAGCACAGACTCCTCCTCCAACTCCTCTGAGGGGTAGAAAGGCCTGAGAAAAAGAAGGAAATATTAAGAGCTCTTCTTAAAAATTCTTGTAGCTCACTCAAGTGTGCTTTACCTCTTCCAGACAAACTGTCTACACTTCAGGGCTTCCTCTGCCAGGCGGTCCAAGACGTAGCACACATGTTCCCCTGAACCAGACTTCAGCTTAGAAGGAGGGAATTCAACTAGCCCACCCTACATCAACCACACAAACAATCAAGTCATAAAGAGAGTACACTCTCTTTCTTATTCTATCTTATTCTTATTCTCAGTCACACACAGTCATGTATTCTTGTTACTGGTAGTAACTGACCAGCGCCCTAAGGTGCGTAAGGATGTTTGAGACAATCGCATTGGGGTCATCATATTCTTGAGGTGTTTCAAATGACCGGCCACACAGTGTTATGAGCCAAGCTGCGATGACGCTGAACATGTAGAATTGTTCGCCAGGGTTACTTGGTGTGTATGAACCTGCTACAAAATAATGCCTGGAAGAGAGATAAAGAGGAGCAAAATAAGAAGGAATGAGATGGAAGTGGTCAGATTTTGGTACAATTTTGTACAATGTGCCCACATCATGCATGCACTGAAATCTGAAAATGTACATTTTCCATGTCAGCATAAAGGCAAAGGGCAAAGGCAAATTAACAACAATAATTCATGTTTGAACTTGTTATAATAAAAGTCTTGTCAGTCAATCCATTAGCAGAAAAGGAACTCTGAACATTTGTATTTTGGTCCATGTTGTACATTTGGTTCCCTTACGATTTTCATTTTATACTCCCCAGACAGGTACAGAGTGCAAACTGTCATTACATTATTGGTTCACTACCCAACCACCATGCTCAAAACAATTGGGAGAGGAAAAGTCCCAAATATGTGGCAACTGCATCAGAACAAGAGAAATACACACTGACATGTGGAATTTCTTTGCTTTTCTTAAATTGGATATCAAACATTTCCACTTTGGATTGGAAATCAACTTTTCTGACATATTCAAATAAATATATATAATTTAATATATAAATAAATTAAATATTTGATCTATACAGGTCTGTGAATAAGTCTGATTAGCTAGGACAGTGTTGGCTTTCTGCAGTATTGTGATCATGTTTAGCTGCTGGCAAGCAAGACATGGGAAGGGGAGGGGTGTATGCCCCCTGCTGTGCAAACAAATCACACATTCTCATAATAACATGAGAACAGAGCACTTTTTTTTTATATAAAAGTTAAAGTCCTTGCTTATATATAAAGAAGAAAATACAGTTTGTTTCTGGTTTTACAAATCAGAAACTTTTCAATCAGACATAGTCCATCATAGTTAATCCCTGGAAGGTTTGCATTTTCTAATCTCTAAATTTCTCTTGGCAGAATGTGTTCCTAAAAACACTTTTTAAAAAAGAGTTGGCAAAAATTTCTTGAAACTTTTGGTCCTTGAAATATTTCAATACCTGTTTTTACAAATAGCATGTACATTTATTTTTGCATGTAGATGTGCAAAGAATTTTTTGCATGTAGTATGGCAATGGATTTTTGCATGTAGCATGATTGTGCATTTTTGCAGGTTGTAGGTTAATTAATTTTAGCATATAGTATGACAGGACATTCTTGGATGCATCATTGTAAGTTTTTTTTTGCATTTAGAATGGAAATGTCAGATTGTGCATTTAAGCATTACATCATCACAAAAACATAACACTGTGTCACTCTCTTTCTCTCTCTGTCTCTTTTAAGCTACACATGCTACTTCTGAGATACCAGTATTCCTGACAGCTTCTGCTCTTCAGACATGCCTGATCCAACCTGATGCCCTATTTCTGGCTGGAGTTTCTGGCTGCTGCTGAGAAAAGCCCATGTAATAACGGCCCCAACCTGGAGATCTGTGGATAGTACGACTTGAAAACCATGGAGGTGGCTTTGAACTACTGTTACTGTGGTCAATTTTGATGTTTTAATGATAAAATTGACAACATTAATCTCGACACATGGTTTCAGTACTCAGCATATCATCACTAACAACAAACAATGAAACAACTAACACTCGGTCCCTCAGACATGCCAATGAAACTTGCAATCACAACGTCTGGATTACAAAACTTGACGTTATTATATAATGTAAGTGTAATTTGCGTCAGATAAACCTTGCCTGTTAAAGAAGAGGTCTTACTTTACCTGGATAGAGGTTTCATGTTGTGCTTTACAAGGACTTGTTCTTCATAATCCAACAGTTTCAGTTTATCTAACAAGTCCTCCATAATCAGAAACATCTGGTGCTGTAATCCAGGACTCCGTTCATCTTCGTCTTCCCTTCGACCATCGTCTGCCATGTTTTTCTTGCCGAATTGTGAATGTTGTGAGCCGGGTTTTACAGTTTAGTATAGTGACAACCAACTGAGTTTGGAGATGCAAACGTGAATTACCTAGAGGGCATTAACAATATAATTCTGCTAGCTAGCTACTATGAATACTGAACACAAATGGCTTGTTGTAGATACCGTTGTCAGGCTACAACACAGCGCCACCAACAAACAGACGAATTTTACTTCCGGGTGAAATACATCAGACAGTCTTATGCCAGGCTGCTCCACAAATATGGAACAACTGACATATAATAGTTTAGTGTAAATTGGGTAATTATTTGTAATTGGGTCCAAATGGAACTGAGTAAACAGATTAAACCTGGAATAGTAATAGAATTACAGGAATAGTATTTACCCATTCATACAACAAGTAATATCATACATATGTAACTGTGCAATTTATTGGAGATTATTTATTATTACACTTTATTTAATGAATGAAAAAAATTTTTTTAATTTAATGAATGAAAACGATAATTTAATTCATGCGTGTACATTTATCCATTCATCTTCTGTAACTGCTTTAACCTGGTTAAAATGGCTCTGTCGTAGTGACTGGAAATAAAATAAAATAAAATAAAATAAAATAAAATAAAATAAAATGCTGAGAGACAAAGAGTTAACAAAGAGTTAACATGCGCCTTAAAAAGACTTAATGTGGGTACACTTTAGAGCGCTCCGTCCCAGGTGGGGGCGATAAATGATCGCTTCGTCGGTCTGATGTCGGAAACGCGTCCTCGAAGAACCAAATGTATCGCTTAGAGTGATGAAAGGGAACTCGCTGTGAACGGTATAAAATATTTAGCTTTCTGCTTCATTAAATAGATAAGGGACTGTATCGATTGAAGTTTAGGTTTTAATGTAACTTCTCTGTGTTAATTAATATTAATATCATTAATACTAACAATGTGTTGCACAGGCGCTGGCTAGGATAAAGACAGTCCTTTCTGATTAGTGGTAAGTTAGCTGCCTGTTACTTTCTTTTCCCACATTGCCTCTTATTTTATATACTGTAACCTGTATACTCTCTCTCTCTCTCTCTCTCTCTCTCTCTCTCTCTCTCTCTCTCTCTCTCTCTATATATATATATATATACACACACACACACACACACACACACACACACACACACACACACACACACACACCGTAACCGATTAAAAATGAAAAAAGAGAATGATAAAACTGCTTACTTTCGTGCCAGCAAAACAACCATGACTACTTAACCCTAGATGCTGTATATAGTGGCCGCAACAAAAGACCTTTTTAATATATATTTATAGTAATTTATAGTAATTTTATTTACTATGATTATTAGGATTTAAGATACATAAAAAATATCAGTCAACTAGTTCAAGGCATGGTACTGTATGTTTTGATGATACTTGATTGTTTAATGTTTTGTGTAGTGATCAGAGGATGCAGTAGTGATTTGTGTAGTGATCAGAGGATGCAGTAGTGATTTGTGTAGTGATCAGAGGATGCAGTAGTGATTTGTGTAGTGATCAGAGGATGCAGTAGTGATTTGTGTAGTGATCAGAGGATGCAGTAGTGATTTGTGTAGTGATCAGAGGATGCAGTAGTGGTTCTGTCTGTTTTGTTTACAGAAACTGAATGAATGAAAACAGCATGTCGGGGGTCCCTGCAGTGCGCGTGAGTATCGAGTCATCCTGTGAGCGGCAGGTGCAGGAGGTTTCTTTGGATGGAGTGGAGACATATGTGCCACCACTTTCCATGTCACAAAACCTTGCAAAGCTTGCACAGCGCATTGACTTTGGCCAGGGATCTGACTCAGATGAAGAGGACCCAAATGGACAAAGTAGAGTGTCTGACTGGAGCAAGCAAGACCTGGAGGGGGAAGATGGTAAGCAGGAGTTGTGCATGTTTATTATTATTGTTTTCACTTATACTGGAATTAAAATTATTTTCAATTCTTATTAGCAATTAATTAGGTCAGTAATGCTTAACCCAAAACTTTTACAGGACTGGTAAAATTCCAACCTTCTTCTTGGCCATGGGACTCAGTGAGGAACCATCTACGGAGTTCACTGACTGAGATGTGTGTGCTGCATGACATGCTCAGTGTCATCAAGGAGAAGAAGTATATGGCTCTTGATCCAGTATCCCAGGATCCCATTGTTGTCAAAGTAAGAAAATGCAACCAAATATGCCTCTTGCTTCTCTCTACGCCTGCCATTATTATTATTATTATTATTATTATTATATTATTTGGCAGGTTTAATCTTCTTGGATTTCAACACACTAGATAAGCAATAAAATTTAAAAGAAATGTAACTAAGTATTGTTTTACCACTATGCAGTCGAAGTCTCGAATCTGATTGGTCAGAAGGTTAGCTCAGACAGTAGTTCTAGCTGTAATATGAACAAAATTAATATTATTGCTCTCAATCTGCACACACAAAGGGATTTGTACAGCTGATGTGCCACTTAATCTAAGACCAATAAACAGATACAAAGAAAAACCTATGATTATTGATTTGATGAAATTAGTTTATTCTTGTTTAGGCCTGAGCAACTTGATAAACCACTTAATATTTTACTGGTATGTAAGCAGAGGATGCAATGCAGACCATGATGTAAACACAAACACAGTGTTTCAACAATCTGTACAATGAACAATGATGTCAACATTCTGCGTATTATTGGCCAAACTAGAACAGTAGCCTAGTCTTTATTGTTTATTAGTACAAAAGACTTGAATTCTGTTTGGAGGTCAGCTGTACTTCTAGATTAAGGGTGCACTCAGAGACCACACGTTCTCAGGCAGTACCTCCAGAATTATTGCCACTTTAATATACTAAGACGAATGACATTTGCATTAAGTGATTTTTGAACATAAAGTGAGATTGTATAGATTTATGGCACCAAATAGCAGAGTGCTGCTTAAACAGTGATGCACAAAATACAGCTTAACAAGTAATTGTTGGAAAAGCAGAACATTTCCAGCATCACCCCGTGTGTATTATTTGCGTGTAACATAATCTGATTAAGAAGTTCAGTGAGAGTTTTACCCACATCTATGAAACACATTTTATTTCACTTTTAAAATCGGAAAAACTGTGTACTAAATTTGTGTTCTAAGGCTCTAGTAGAACCAAAAAAATTGTCAAATTGCTTTTTATATGATAACACTTATGATGTCACCTGTCTTTACAGCTGCTTCTATGGTTCCAATGGATTGTCAAACCAGAGAATAGGTCTAATCTTAGATGTCTTCTTACTCCTTACTGCTTATAGTGTGTGCATTATAATGCGTTAAAAGCATGATTATCTCTTGAAGCATAGCAAACAGAAAGCCTGCAGCCCAGCCCTATAGCTAGCTCCCCTAAGGTTTAGCTATTCTGCCTTTTATTGTTAATGTTCGACAACTTTTGAACATTAAAAATTGTATTATGTTCACAATTTTTGCACACACTGTTCACAATATTTCATCTGAGTTGGTGTTTAGTTTAGAAAACTGTCTCTTGTCTTTGTGCACTAATACACACACACACATACATATATGTATGTATGTGTGTGTGTGTGTGTGTGTGTGTGTGTATGTATATGTGTATATATATATATATATATATATATATATGTATATATATATATATATATATATATATATATATATATATATATATATATATATATATATATATATATATATATATATATATATACATATATATATACATACATACATACATACACACACATATATATATATATATATATATATATATATATATATATATATATATATATATATATATATATATATATATATATATTATGTATGTATGTATGTATATATGTATGTATGTGTATATATATATAATGATGTAATAGATTACTTGTTAATTCTCATCAGAAAACATGTCTGTCGGTTTCCAGACCCCTCAGGTTTTCCAGTTGATCAGTAAGAAGAAGTCTCTGGCCACTGCAGCCCAGTTGCTGCTGAGGGGGGCAGAGAAGCTAAGTAAATCTGTAGCGGAGAGTCAGGAGCAGTGGCGTCAGCGTGATTTTAATGCTGAGCTACTACACTTGCGCTCGCAGTGGAAGTTGCGCAAAGTTGGAGACAAAATCCTTGGAGATCTAAGCTACCGTAGTGCAGGTGACCACCGTATGGCTATGATTTATTATGAGTTGTATGACAGGATATGCTATAATTAAAATGTTCTCTCATCCCTACAGGCTCAATGTTTGCTCATCATGGCACCTTTGAGGTGATTAAAAACACAGATATTGATTTGGATAAGAAAATTCCGGATGATTACTGTCCACTCAACGTCCAGATTCCAAGTGACCTTGAGGGCTCTGCATACATTAAGGTAAAGATTAAATACTGTATTAGACATAACCTATACTAATATAATGAAATGCCATCCTTACATTCTGTTTTGGCTTTGTACTTCTACAGGTCTCTATTCAGAAACAGTCTGCTGATATAGGAGACCTAGGAACAGTCAGTCTTTTCAGGAAGCCACCTAAAGCCAAGCCAGGTAGTGAGTAAAACTTCTTATAAACTCACATGGGGTTGGACATATAAACCACAGAACACACATGCTTAAAAGTCACAAATTTCACAAATGTTAGAATAGAATAGAATGCTTTAAGAAAGCAATCTCTCTCATTTTTTGTGGTTTTGTCTTTTTTTTTTTCTCTCTCTCTCAGGCTCCCAGGCATGGCATCTAAAGCTGGAAGCTGCTCAGAATGTGCTACTATGTAAGGAGATATTCGCTCAGCTCTCGAGAGAGGCAGTGCAGATAAAATCCCACATTCCACACATTGTTGTCAAAAACCAGATCATCTCCCAACCTTTTCCCGGTAAACATGCCTTGACCAAACAGTTCAGTTATCTGTTGGTGATATGGAAATATGTATGTGAGAGGATGTGAAACCTGTGTGATTCTGATCAGTGTGTGCACGCAGCTAATGTGGAACTGGGCCCTTTGGGCGTGTCTGAGGTTGAATATATAAATCACATAGCATATCTAATTGATGTATGCATTTATATGTATTTGGATCTCATGTAAGTTTACAACAGGGCTATGTTTATTGTCTATTCAGAGGTGTGTTTGCGACGCTTTGTTAATATACCTAACAGTCTGTCTGTAATTGTAGGACTTCAGCTCTCCATCTCATTGTGCCACTCTACTACGGACAAGAAAAACCATAGAGCTTCACCAGAAAAAAACAAACCAGATGATCATCTGTATGTGCTGGAACATAACCTGCACCAGCTTATTAGAGAGGTACACAAAAAATGTCAAATACCCTCAATGCATATAATGTTATACCAGCTTAATTTACTATGTGTATACATGCACAGTACATCTGTACAGGCCCTTTATACAATATATATAAAAGCTGTTTAGAAATGAGTGCAGAAACAAGTTCGTATAGATCTGATTGGTTGGTGTCCTGTCATGGGCTGCCATGCCATCCAGGATGTATTTTAGCTAGTGTTCCCAGGATGGGCTCCAAATCCATTACAACCCTAACCAGGATAAAGCATAATGAATAAGGATATGTACATGTACCTTTAAGTCATGTGCTAGGAAACACAAAATGTTTCTTTTCTTTGAGAGTACATCTTGTAAATACCTCTGTGTCAAGTTTCATAAACAGACCCTGAGCTCCTCTGTGATGCCCCACCCTGCAAGTGCTCCATTTGTTTCTAAGCGAGTGCGGTTGGCTGGGCCAATGGCTTATGATAAGTCAGAGATCAGCTCGCTGCAGCACAACGAAGGCTTGCTGGAGAAAATAGTCAAACAAGCCAAACATATTTTCCTCAGGAGCAGGTGATGCAGACTCATGATCTACATGATTCATACACACTGTGTACATTTGTAGGAGCTGATGTACCATAGTCTTCCTCTTTCAGGACGGCACGAACCATTGACAGCTTGGCAAGCCGTATTGAGGATCCTCAGATTCAGGCTCACTGGTCCAATATTAATGATGTTTATGAGTCCAGTGTCAAAGTGCTGATCACCTCCCAAGGCTATGAGCAAATCTGCAAGTAAGAGTAGATACTGATATCTGAAGAAGACTCAAGAAGATGTATCAATATGTAAAATTATTAGTGACAATAAAATAAAATTAAAATGTAAAATATTGTCTTGTTTCACTGTGATCTTTGAAATACTAATACAACCACTAAATACCAAAATGACCTGTCTTTTTACACCTCTCTCAGGTCTATCCAGCTACAGTTGAACATTGGAGTGGAACAGATCAGAGTTGTGCACAGAGATGGTCGTGTCATCACTCTTTCCCACCAGGAGCAAGAGCTGCAAGACTTTTTACTGTCTCAAGTAAATATGCAAACCCATAGCAGCTCAGCTCACTATCTGCATTAATTTAATTAGATGTATTTAGATAACTGGAGTGCAAACACATTCCTAATTTCTGCATGACCCATAAAGATAATACATTTCATAATTAGCTCATATTTCCTAAGGATCCTATGATGAGTTATGTTTTCATTTATGCAAAATTGTTTATCAAAGTTTTTAGCAAACAGATATGTGCTTTTTAGCAACGGTAAAATGTTTTTTTTTTTATTTTTTATTTTTTTTTATTTATTTATTTTTTTTTTATATAAATGTTTAATGTATTCCCTGTTTTGCCATTGTGCTGGGTAGGTGTGTATCAATGTATTACATTTTTTAACGTTACTTTAAAAAGATAAAAATACATTTATAAATCCCATTCTGACTAAGGTCCTGGAGTGTCAGACATTTCGACAACTGGTATGTACATTACAAGCTGAACTGATTTAACTGGTTTGGTGTGGCACATAGCTATCCATCAACCATCATAATGTAATCAGGCTTGACTGCATATTGTTTTTACAACCTTATATGTTAAATTAAATCCTTATTCAACAAGATCTTTCTATGTAGATAGCATAGGCAAGATTACTAAGTAAATATACAAGGTTTATATGTTGATTTGGTGAAATATATTTATTGGGGTTTTTTTTAAAGTTAAGGTGTCAGTGTGTCCAAGAAAAAGCTTTTTTAGCCATTTTAAGCTTTTTATTTTTTAGAATAAATTGTTGTATTGATTTATAAGAGTAAAATGGTTTACTGTAATACTTGTGACTGGGTATGTTACAGATGTCTCAGCACCAGGTGCATGCAGTTCAGCAGTTGGCAAAGGTAATGGGCTGGCATGTGCTAAGCTTCAGTAATCATGTGGGACTTGGAGCCATTGAGAGTATTGGCAATGCCTCTGCCATTACAGTAGCATCACCAAATGGAGCCTATGCAATTTCAGGTATATGCACGCATGCATTGAAGTATACTCATTATTTTTCAGTTTGCAACTCACGTGTATGCTTCTTTATATGTATGCATAGTGCTTAGGGAACATGGACGTCAGTACACAGACCTTTTAAATCTCATTTTAAAGCACATCATTCCATTGGTTATCTTGTGAGGATCACAATATTGGTGTTGCTTATGAAGTTATGCCTTTTTTTTTCACCTGTACAGGTTTTTTCTTTTGTGATTGTCCTCGCTCTTGGAATTTAATACAAGAATTTTTAGACATCTCGGAACACAAAAGGCTTGACTGAAATATGTTTTCAGCCTGGACATGAGCACTAATACTGTGTTTGAGTCTTGAACACTAACTGGTTAGCTGTTCCATAACTGTGGGGCTTTGTAAGAGAAAACTCTGCCCCTTGCTGTAGCCTTTGCTACTTGAGGTGCTAACAAATAGCCTGAAGCTTTTGTTTGAAGTAGGCATGGCAAATCATTTGAAAAAAAAAAGTTTGCTCAGGTACTGTGGTACGAGACTTTATGGGTCAGTAGTACTATTCTTCTTCTTTTGGCTTTTCCCTTCAGGTGTTGCCACAGCGAATCATCTCTCTCCACTTATACCCATCTTCTGCATGTTAAACACTTGCACCCACTAGCTTCATATCCTCATTTATTACATCCATATACCTTTCAGTAGTACTAGTTTCTAATTAGTGTAAAACTTGACTGGGAGCCAATGCAGTGGATAAGATAAGATAATTCAAATTCATGTGATCATATCTTCCAGTTATAGTTAGGACTCTAACTATTGCATTGTTGCATTTTGGACTATCTGGGGCTTATACACCTACTGGAACATCCAGACAGTAAGGCATTACAATAGTGGACAGGTTCCATGTGGACAGTCAGGAGACCCATGGGATTGCTGTGGATAGAACCACTTGGAGACTTTGGTGTTGACTTTGAACTGCTGTTGATTTTATGCTCGGGTCTCCGTCATTGAACATTTGAAGGCTTCGCAAGGAAGGAATTAGTGTTAAATCTATAATGAACTCAGAAATGATGCTGATTTAGTTGCTCAGGAGTTCTTGGTTGCCCAATCCCACTTGACTATATACAGCTGTAGAAAGGACATTATTTATAATCACACACTCTCTGGTGTCACCCAGATAAGGATGGGTCTTTTGAGTCTGGATCCTCTCAGGGTTTCCTCCTCAGATCGTCTCGGGTAGTTTTTCCTTGCCGCTGCTGCTTCAGGCTTGCTCATTAAGGATAAATATAAATGTCATTGTAAATGCTGTCATTTTTTTAATTCTATATTTTTCAGAATTGATTACTTTTATAAAGGGTTCAGTTGCTACTAGTGTTGCCTGTTTGAAGAAGTCCTGGTTTGGTGAGCCTGTGCCCATGATTAGTTCATATTCTTGTTCTTGGCTGACAGGAGTGGAACCTGATGTGGTCTTCTGCTGTTGTAGCCCATCCACCTCAAAGTTGAATGTTTTGTGCATTCCAAGATGCTTTTCTGTTCACCATGACTGTAAAGTGTAATTATTTGAGTTACTATAGTCTTCCTGTCACCTCAGACCTATCTGGTCTTTCTCCTCTGATCTCTCTAAACATTGTATTTCTGCCTGCAGACTATCCACACACAGGATTTTCGCACCATATATAGAGGTTTCGTATAATCTATAGAGGTTGTCGTGTATGTGAAATTCCCAGATCAGCAGCTTCTGAAATACTCAAACCAGGGATTTTAAAACCATCATGACACAGTTACAGTCATAGAGCTCACACTTTTACTTCACCCTGATGTTTGATCAGGTGATGTATGAAAACAATAAAGCAGGTCAGTCTCAAGAGTGAACACCTGAAGTGCAGTGCATTGTAAAGGTCTCAAGAGCGAGACATTGGCTCCTCTAACTGGCTAATTCTAATTTGTCTTATGTAGGTTCTGATGCTCAACTGCCCATTGTAGGTGCTTTGGCTGTGGACAAGGTCAGAATGAGCACTCTGACCGGTCTGCAACTATGTAGCCCATAAGCACGGGGAGACACTGTGTATTGTGACACACAAATAAATAAATAAATAAATTTTATATATATATATATATATATATATATATATGCAGACTGGGAACACCCCACAGTTTTGGAGATGCTCCAATCTAGCCATCACAATTAGGTCCTTGTCAAACCTGCTCAAATCCTTACGCTTGTCCATTTTTCCTGCTTCTAGCAGATCAACTTTGAGGACAAAATGTTCACTTGCTGCCTAATATATCACACCCACTATCAGGTGCCATGATAATCAGTGTTATTCACTTCATCTGTCAGTGTTCATAATGTTATGCCTGATTGGTGTATTGTATCACAGATACAATTCCAGACAAAGCTTTATGATGTCAACTCCACGTTTCCTGTACTAAACCAGTATACCAGTAAGACTGTCTGTTTCTAATCAAATTCATTGTTTGTGTGTGTTTTTCTGCCAGTACGGAATGGACCTGAGAGTGGATTTAAGGTTCTGGTTCAGTTTCCACGTTGCCAATCTAAAGATCTCCCAAAAAGTGATGTGTTGCAGGATGCGAAATGGAATTATTTGCGAGGGCCATATAAGGAAGTGCACTGGAGCAAGATGGAAGGCAGGAACTTCATTTATAAAATGGAGCTTTTAATGGCAGCACTTACTCCTTGCCCTTAAAATGGAAGTGTACATGCCTACAAATAAACAATGACTAGATGTTTTAGCTTTCTTCTTCTTCCTTTTTTTTTTTTTTTAAATAAGTGAATTTATTTTTTTTCCTCTTGAGATCCTGTTGTTGTTGTTGCATTTGAGTAACAGTTGTTGACTGAACTTCTGGTCACAAATCTTTTAAATGCCTTCAAATAGAGTGTAACCTTTATCTGCAGACTATTGGAATCTTTTGTCATTGTATCATTTAATTGAATTACATACAGAGATAGACTGCATTGTGTTACTAGTTCTTTGGTTAAGGATTATTATTAATGGTTAATTAATGCTTATTGTATTGTCATCTGTACAGTGGTTATAGTGATATGGTTGTGTACTTCTAGCAAAATAAATCAGATGCCTTAATTATAAATGTGCGCTTTCCAGAACTACAGTGTGTGTGTTTTTGTGAATAAACAAAATGCACTGGTAACACATTTTTTGGCATATTAAATTTACTAAAATTATATTAAAATGACTTTACTTTTTGTTTATTTATTTAATGTTTGTCTGTCTAAATAAACAGTAAATAAATTGACCCCTAAACCTGGAGTTGAAAAGTGAACATGCCAACCACTAAGCCACAGGCCATTGGTGAAAGGACCCAAACTTACATATCAAGTCTTCACATGTTTTGGGGAATAATGTTCTGTCATTTTTAAGATCCCTTTCAATTAGATAAATGTGTTTTGTAGGAGCTTGATGATAAATAAAAGGGTGTGGTTGGTGATTTATGTTCAGTCAAGCTTATAGTGGTTGTGGACGTGCCACAAATTAACCATGCAAATTAAAATGATGTATTGAGTACTATGTCAAAGTGTTAAGTGCAGTGGTATTAATTAATATGTAAAATGCTAAATTATAGTTGTTTAAGTATAATGACTTTTCTCACTTTCTCAGTGTTTACCAGAGACTGTGAGAGGTGGATGCATTGTTTGACTGGCCATGTCTACGGTGCATGCTTTGGTTCCAAGGTCTCATCTGCAAAGTCTCTGGTTCCAATTTTTAACTTACTGTGTAAACGCAAAGATCACAACATTCAATCTGACCAAATTACCAAATGTAAATCAATGCATTAATGGAAATGCGAGGACTGACGATTTCTAGTTTGTTTTATGTACAATTTTTATTTTGTAGCACTTTTTGTCATTGAAAAGCTCAGTATAAATGTATGATTATTAATTCTTCTTCTGCTTCTTGTTCTTCTTTGTATTATTATTATTATTATTATTATTATTATTATTATTATTATTATAACTTTTTTTTCTTTTCCTCTTAGAACTCAATAGAACTCAGTGCCACCACCAAGTCTACTCCTTTTTGTTATGCCTGAAATATTCTGAAAATATTCTTCAAACAGGAAGGAAACTATTGAAGAAAAATTATTTCAGACTTGAATGATCTTGACCATGTCTGGGTCAATTCCAAAATGTAATCAGTTTATCTACTGGTTACAGTAATCATTCCATATAAAGCCTGCAACATTTTACCACTCGTTCAATAACAAATAACGTCAAAGTAATGGCAAACAGCAGTGTTTTTGGACACTTGTTCTTGCCATTGTCCTTAATCCTGAATGGTTTAGCTCCAAGATCTAAAAAGTCCAGCTGCTGATTCTGATTACAAATCCTACAAATTCAACATTCAAAGACTTGTTCTTGAGATATCATGTAAAGGAGAATGTTGAATAGATGGACAGACAGAATAATGAGAATGGGATAAATGTTGGGATAAATAGTAATTAACTTTAATCTTTATCATTTTTTTTTGTTTCTATACTTCTGTAAAGTTTCTTTGAGACAATGTCCATTATTAAAAGGTCTATACAAATAAATTGAATTAAATTGAATTGAATGTCAAATGGATGGACAGACAGTTGAGGATGGGTGGATGGAATCTCACATAATGTTTCCCCCACCTGGAGGAGGCATAAAAGCTCTTGCATTTTTTAAATAGATGTGATTCAGTATCAGTATCACTGTTTATTGTTAAAATTAATTTTCAGCCCCATGTTACATTGACCTCATAGTCATAGGGTATATTGGGATGTGTAGTCCTTAAATGTCAGAGTGCAGAAATACTCATGAGGTCATGTTACAGTATGTGAGGCAGCTGCAGCTGCTGTCTTCAATTGCTGTAGTTAAGGGTGGGGTGGTTGAGTTAACCACTCAAACAAACATGCATAAAATATTTGTATGTTACACTGTTCCACCCTCAATCTAGATTTTAAAGATTAATCACACACTTAGTATTTAACACATACAATGCACTTGTATATGTGCTAAGGCATTTTAAACTACTGGGGCTTTCCATTTTGTTTCCATGTGTTGCTGATTCCCAAAATGCCCCGTGTCCTCTTACAGCTGTACTTATTTATATCTGTTTGATGTGTGAGTAGGGGGTATGAGTCAGGCTGGTGGTCCTCTGGCAGGACAGATCTTGGTCTATGCATCAGTCAGTCTTTCTCTCAAAGTCTCACAGGCTGGCAAACCTCCTACTTAGCTGGATAAATGTGTGGTTGAGGACTTATACTTTCTAAACCTCATTGGTTGTTTTGAGTGTTTGTAAGAGTTTGCTGGAAATGGAGAAGAGTAGAGACATGGTACTGAGCATTGAGGATGAATCTGGTCAGCCGGTATCTGCACTGTCCATCCTGTCTCTACTGGAACGTGTCTCCACTATCATTGATGGTGTGCAGGCCAGCCAGCAAAGAATGGAAGAACGCCAACATCTGCTTGAGACATCTGTTGCTACTGTCCAATCGGAGCTGCTCAAACTGGTCCAGAACCATGGTGCCACAGCATCCACCGTGGACAAGCTGCTGCAGAAAGCCCGACGTGTGAGTGCTCATGTGAAGGAGGTGCGTTCACGTGTGGAGAAGCAGAATGTCCGTGTAAAGAAAGTGGAGACTACACAAGATGAACTTCTCACCAGGAACAAGTTCAGAGTGGTCATCTACCAGGTGCATATACAAAGAAACAGACAAAGACACTTTGTAACACATGTTTTGTATTTGCATTTTTTGGCTTAATATATGCCAAAAACATTTTGTATGATTTTAGGCAATGTGTAGCGGCTTTTTGTTGTTTGTAAAGAAAACAAGTTCTTAAACTTCATTTGCATTTACATTCTTATATTACTTTTTTGAATTACATCAAAATTCTTTTTATTCAACTGTTATTTTCTTCTATTTTCCATTCTCTGTCTCTCTGTTTTCCTTCAGGGTGAGGCAGAAGTTCCATCAGTTGCTGTGACAAAAACCCCTAAGGATGCAGGGTTGGCCAGTGTTGAGGTGGAGCCTGATGAGTATGAAATCCCTGCAGACCTTTCATCTGATGAGGAGTATATGGTGGTGGAAGAGGCAGACTCGTCAAGGGCGGCACGGCTGAGGCAGACAGGCATGAAAGGGATAGACAACATCCGAGCGGCTTTCTCCAAAGAGAACATGAATAAGACTAAGGAGAGCCTAAGCAAGACAGGCCAGAATTTGGGCACCAAGATCAACACCCTGGGGGAGAAGATCATTCCTCTTGAGCAGCGGGAGAAGATGCGTCAGAGTGGCGAGAGGCTGAAGGAGAATATTGCCAAGAAAGCTCCCAACAAAGAGTCCTTCCGCATCAAACTCAAGAAAGAACGAGCTGTTGCTGAGGGCCAGGAGGGGGCTGAGGCAGAGGCTGCTGTGACTCCACCAAAAGGCAGGAAGACAAGCCCAGAAGTCACCTACACCGAGGTTGTTACAGAATTCAAACGGGAAGGGCCTGTGTCCGAAGAACAAGCCACTCGTATTCCAGAGGAAGGAAAGAGTGGGTTGACCATAGAAACACCAGAGAAGTGAAGAAAATATTGGAGAGGGTGAGAGAAAAATATAAAGCACTAAATTAAAAGCATAAGTATAATAAAATATAATAAAATAATAGAACACAGTGTGCAAATAAAATCCAAATTTAAAACAATCACGACTGAGATATCACAGTCTAATTACCAGGATGGCAAAGCTACTCAGTGAGTACTAGATGACATTAAGAGTGAGATACATGCCATTACAGCTGTCTGTACATCTATTCCATGTTTGGAAGTAACGCTGGAAATCTGCACAATTGAGCAGCCGCACAACTTATTAGTAATTAAAAAGACACATAAGGAATATGTACGTATGGATTATATTAGCTAAATTAGAAAAAGCACTATAATTTCAGAACAGTTGTCTCACAAGTCTAAAAACACTAGAGCCATAGTCTTTATAAGATTTTTAGATTTTTTTTAAACAATTGTTAATTGGGAACATTAGATACCTTTATATATTAGCACCTTTATAAACTGTGTGTATGTGTGTCATAGACTGCATGTGTATTTGGAGACATATTTGACATGTACGCTAAAAAAAGATAATTGAAATAAATGAACAGCTGAGCATTTCTTGTCTCTTCCTGTCTCAATACCCCTCTCTCTCTCTCTCTCTCTCTCTCTCTCTCTCTCTCTCTCTCTCACACACATTTTTTTGCATGTTTGTCACACTAATGTTTCAGATAATCAAACACATTTAAATATTAGTCAAAGATAACACGAGTAAACACATCATGCAGTTTTTAAATGAAAGTTATTAATATTAAGGGAAAACAAAATCCAAAACTACATGGCCCTGTGTGAAAAAGTGTTTGCCCCCTAAGCCTAATAACTGGTTGGTCCACCCTTAGCAGCAACAACTGCAATCAAGCGTTTTCGATAACTTGCAGTGAGTCTGTTACAGCGCTGTGGAGGAATTTTGGCCCACTCATCTTTGCAGAATTGTTGTAATTCAGCCACATTGGAGGGTTTTTGAGCATGAACCACCTTTTTAAGGTCATGCTACAGCATCTCAATCGGATTGAGGTCAGGAATTTGACTAGGCCACTCCAAAGTCTTAATTTTGTTTTTCTTCAGCCATTCAGAGGTGGACTTGCTGGTGTGTTTTGGATCATTGTCCTGCTGCAGAACCCAAGTTCGCTTCAGCTTGAGGTCACAAACCTAAAGATCTATCAGTCTGGAAAAGGTTATAAAGCCATTTCTAAAGCTTTGGAACTGCTGCGAACCACAGTGACAGCCATTATTTACAAATGGCGAAAACATGGAACAGTGGAGAACCTTCCCAGGAGTAGCCGGCCGACCAAAATTACCCCAAGAGTGCAGCGACAACTCATCCAGGAGGTCACAAAAGACCCCACAACAATGTCCAAAGAACTGCAGGCCTCACGTGCCTCAATTTAGGTGAGTGTTCATGACTCCACCATAAGAAAGAGATGGTTTGCATGGCAGAGTTCCAAGATGAAAACCGCTGCTGAGCAAAAAGAATATAAAGGCTCGTCTCAGTTTTGCCAGAAAACATCTTGATGATCCCCATGTCACAAAATGCTGAGCTGATGGAGCACACTGGTTGTGCTGGTGTAGATAAATCAGACCCAACGCAGAGATAGACGGCAGACAGGGGTTTTATTAAACAAAAGAAACAGCGATTCACACAGACGTTACACAAAGACGAGGACTAGCAACTTAACTGAGACGGCCACTATAAATAAGGAACATGATTAGAGACACATTGGGAACAGGTGAACAAAGGCGGAAACACATTAGGAAGAGGCGTGGCTAAAACGAACACATGACTGAATAAACAAAACCCCTGCTGAAGGCCCCCTAGTGGTCCATCGGGGGCACTTGCCCCCGTAACACCCCAAGACTTTTGGGAAAATACTCTGTGGACTGACGAGACAAAAATTTAACTTTTTGGAAGGTCTGTGTTCCATTACGTCTGGCATAAAAGTAACACCGCATTTCAGAAAAAGAACATCATACCAACAGTAAAATATGGTGGTGGTAGTGTGATTGTCTGGGCCTGTTTTGCTGCTTTAGGACCTGGAAGACTTGCTGTGATAAATGGAACCTTGAATTCTGCTGTCTACCAAAAAATCCTGAAGGAGAATGTCTGGCCATCTGTTCGTGACCTCAAGCTGAAGCGAACTTGGGTTCTGCAGCAGGACAATGATCCAAAACACACCAGCAAGTCCACCTCTGAATGGCTGAAGAAAAACAAAATGATGACTTTGGAGTGGCCTAGTCAAAGTCCTGACCTCAATCCCATTGAGATGCTGTGGCATGACCTTAAAAAGGTGGTTCATGCTCGAAAACCCTCCAATGTGGCTGAATTACAACAATTCTGCAAAGATGAGTGGGCCAAAATTCCTCCACAGCGCTGTACCAGACTCATTGCAATTTATGGAAAACGCTTGATTGCAATTGTTGCTGCTAAGGGTGGCCCAACCAGTTATTAGGCTTAGGGGGCAAACACTTTTTCACACAGGGCCATGTAGTTTTGGATTTTGTTTTCCCTTAATAATAAAAACCTTCATTTAAAAACTGCATGATGTGTTTACTTGTGTTATCTTTGACTAATATTTAAATGTGTTTGATTATCTGAAACATTAAAGTGTGACAAACATGCAAAAAAAAAGAAATCAGGAAGGGCCCAACACTTTTTCACACCACTGTACATGACAATACAGTACAAAATGGCCACTGACCCAGAAGAGCTCCTCCAAAAAGGCCACCGACCTGGAAGTGCATTTCCTGACAGTACCTCCCCTTGACTTGATTTGCCATTGGTCAAATCAAATCAAGTCAAGAAGCTTTTTTTAGTGAAATTTAACAATATTCCTCCAGGGCCATGGTGCTAAATAAAACAACATAGAACTACATAAAACAACACAGAGCTATTTACATCTACATAAAACAACACAGAGCTATTGAACTAATGTCACGCTCATGTTGGTTTCTTCTGTACAACATCAGAAGGATTCGGCCATTTCTATTCACACAGGCTGCTCAGGTGCTTGTTCAGTCTCTTGTCATTTCAAGACTGGACTACTACAACACTCTACTGGCAGGTCTACCTCTGAATGCAATTTGTCCTCTGCAAATGATCCAAAATGCAAAGTTGCACAACTTGTTTTCAACCTGCCTAAGTTCTCCCACACCACCCCACTGCTGCATTCCCTCCACTGGCTTCCAGTAGCTGCACACATCAGATTCAAAACACTGATGCTTGCCTACAAAGCAAAGAATGGACCAGCACCATCTCACCTCAAAGCTCTTATTACTCCTCGCACTGTAATATGTTTCTTTAATGTAGCCTACTTCATTCAAAACTAAACAAAGATTTACTTCTTGCATGGTTTAATCCTGTAATTGGCAAGTAATTAGAACATGTCTTGTATTTAAGCATATTTAACTACTAATGAAAAAAACAAACTTGTAGTATACAACAAAGTTACAGCATAAAAGCTAATTGAAAACACACACACACACACACACACACACACACACACACACACACACACACACACACACACACACAAACAAACAAACAGTGATTTGTATTGTTTGACGCCAGGAAAACAGGAAAACTCCATCACTCATGATTTTTGATTAAACCATTTTTAAACACTTGAAAATTTGACTACACTTAGGGGACAAGTATTATTTTGGTCACTGTTGGGGACAAAGTTAAACAGAAACACATCCTAATTTTCAGAACATAGAGCTAGCAAGATTATTGGCTGCCATAATGTTCATCATATTAATTGTTTTTCTCATTTTCATGGATAAGACTATATTCCTCTACACCAACCTCATCCCTATACACTACAGTGTTTCATCAGATAACTTTACCCAATATACAAAAATACACAATTCTGTGAAAACAAATATTTTAACCATTTCTCAGGTTTCATTAAAACTGAATGCATTGAAAAGCCAGGCATTTAAATATCATTTAAATCATTGTAAATGCTATTAAATGAGATAGTGTTCCATATTCAATTCAATTCAATTTTATTTGTATAGTGCTTTTAACAATGGACATTGACTCAAAGCAGCTTTATAGAACATAAGAAATAAAGTACAAAAGTCCTAGGTTAATGACAAAATCATCCGTAGTGAGCAAGCCTGAGGTGACTGTGGCAAGGAAAAACTCCCTTAGATGACTCCCTTAAAAATGGTCTGAACCATTTTAATGTCTGAACCTATATACCTAGGTAATTTAGTAAGCAATCTAGGAGAATGACCCATATACCCATATATTCATGTGAGGTGTGGAAAAAAGTCTTAACAACTTAAAGCAATTGGGCAAATGGCCAAAAAGCCTAAGTGACTTTTATTTACTTATTTATGTATTTATTTGTTTAATTTTTTTTATTTATTTATCGTCATCGGTAGGTGGGAGTAATATATCTTTAGTTGGCTTGCTTGCCAACTAAAACACAGTGGTGCTTGAGGAGGCGTTGGATAAAGTTTGGGAGGTGTTCAACTGATGGGCGTCGTCTTTTCGAAGTCTACGGTACTTAATGAAGATGATATGAAGTTAGATGACTGGAATTTAGTAAGTAGTGGGAAAGGACATGAAAAGAGAAAGGATGGACGAAATGAATGAATTTGGCAGCTAGCCAAACCAATAAAAGTGGGTTAGAAGGAAACAGCTCAGATGAAGATAATAGGGTTGTCTGTAAAAAGATCGTATGAGAGGAATATAAAGTACAGTAATTATTAAATTACTGTAAAGGAAGAAGAACATGTTAATCTAAGTCCAACAGCATTGTCTACAGAGCTGAGGAAAAAGTTAGGAGAAGTGGATATGGCCAAGATTTGAGTGATGGAAGCCTGTTGATAATACGTAAAACAGAATAATAATAAAAAAAAAAAAAACACTAAAAATTTAGAATGTTTGCTAGAAAAAAGTGAATGAAAGAAAAATGAAACGGGGAGTGATAACAGGCATTCCAGTCAAAGAAGATCTAGAAAAACTCAAAGTATTTCTGGAGGTGAAGTGAGTAGAATAAAAAGGTTCCAAAACACAATAAATGGGGAGAGGTTTGATAGTTTATCAATCCTTTTGGAGTTTCAGGAATCAGTGCTTCCAGAAAAAGTTAATATATGGGTATACGAGCTTCGCAGTGAGGCCATATATTCCTCCCCCACTTCGCTGTTATAGATGTCAGAGATATGGACGTTAAATCGTTAAATCAAGTTCTTAGGAAAACCAAGAATTCAGCTACAGGTATGCATCAGATTTGCTATGTAATGATAAGTCATCTCAGTGAATTATCCAAAATGTACAACAAAATTTGGGTGGAAGGAAAATTACCACAAAGTTGGAAGGAGGCGGTGATAGTTCCAATATGCAAACCAGGGAAAGATTGTACAAACCCAGGAAATTATAGACCTATTATAAACATGCTTTGACATCTAACATTGGTAAAATAATGGGAAAAATGGCGAATGAAAGGTTAATATATTATGTGGAAATTAAAACTTTTTTCCCCCAAATATCAGAGTGGTTTTAGGAGAGGTAGAAATACAATGGATCTGGCTGTATGTTTAGAACACAGAATAAGAAAAGCACAAATAAATAGAGAGAGTGTAGTGGCTGTCTTCTTCGACATAGAGAAAGCATACGACATGATGTGTAGAGAAGGGCTTTTAATCAAATTATGTATGTTAGGTATCAAAGGTCAAATGTATAGATGGATCATTCATTCATTCATTCATTGTCTGCCGCTTATCCGATTTATTCTCGGGTCACGAGGAGCCTGTGCTCAGGCGTCATTGGGCATCAAGGCAGGATACACTCTGGACAGAGTGCCAACCCATATAAATAGATCAAGGATTTTTTATTAGGGAGAACAATAAAAGTTAGAATAGGAAACAGTTATTCAGAAAAGTTCATAATCCAAGTTACAAAATGGAACTCCACAGGGAAGTACAGTGAGCCCCTTATCTTATTTCGTTTTATTTTTCAATATCTTAAAAGAACTAATCTGTGGGAGAGGATTAAAAAAAAAAAAAGAATAAGAAAGGGAGTAAGCCGTCTTGATCCACACTCCATACCAGTTGGTGGCGGAAATACACCATTTTGTTGTTTGTCAACCCCAAATAAAATCTCAAAAAGAAGAAGAAGAAGAAACTAAAACACCAAAGAAGGAGAAAACCACGTGTATTAATGTCTCTCCAGTTTCGGCGCTATCTAGTTAAAATATGGCAAATAAACGACAAAACAAAAATTTTACGTCCTTAATCCCAGAGAAGAAAGCTAAAGAAAATGCAAACGAGTTTAATGGGACGGTTTTTAAATCCATGCTAAAGGATCCCAGTAAAGCATTCAAGGGTAAGTGGAGTTTATACTACATCGTTAACAAATATGGTGTTATAGACTTATAACAACATATTCTTTCAACGTGTAACTGGTTATATAGCTATTTGTGCTATGTTAGTCGTCTTGGAAATTTGCAATCCGTCACAAACTATTTTGGGTTTTATGTTGAGCATTCCCTCCATATGCGAGGGGCATTGGTGGCTCAGTGGTAGGCTTCTTGCCCACCATGCGGAAGGCCCGGGCTCGATTCCCAGCCAATGCCCCAACCCCGGCCATTGGATGCAGCGCCGGCCACAAGCCCGGAAAAATGGGAGGGTTGCTTCAGGAAGGGCATCCGGCGTAAAACATCCGCCAAGTTGTTGTGTGGCGACCCCGAACAGGGAGCAGCCGAAAGCAACTTCTTCTATTCCCTCCATATGCGAGTGTTTTGTTTCTCTAAAAGTATGGTATGGTAAAAACAACAATCGAAAATATTTTAAAACCACTTGCACTTTAAAACCTTTGATCACCATTCACCAGCGCTTTAGAAGAAGGCACTGTCTAAAAAGTTCATGACATGGACAACTTGCCAACTTTTTTTTGTCTATAATACAGTCGTGTACCTTGCAGGATGTCTGATTGCAGTATCCTATGGTCATAGTATCAGACCAATAAGATAATTGGGTCGATATATCAAAGCGGTATAAATTATGGATTATTTCCTCCGGTCTGAAAACTTCAGATGCACACTTCTCATCATGAAGGTTTTCATTGGGGCCTTCCGCATGATGTGACAAGTCAGTAGGCAGCAGACTGTGTGCGCTTTAGAAGAGGTTTCTGCTAGACTGTGGATTCAGCTGTTTGGGTTTTCACTATGAAAAAAGAAGACATTAGGATTTCAATTTGCAACACCTGACAATGTGAGGTAATACTAGGAGGCAGTAGAACAAAAACTTTTAATACAACCTATTTAATGTCATCTGAATTTTCACTGTCCTGTAATTTATAAAGATGGTCAGACAAAAGGCACAACAACAGTACCCTTTACCATTGTTAAGCAAGTAAAGAAACACTTGACTGTACGAGATAATTCCACAAGGACAGTGCCAAAGCAAACACACAAAGTTATGGAAATTTTTTGCCTTGCACAATTGTTCAGGACCATGGATTTTGTCAGCTAATCAAATTGATTGATCTGTGCTACTCCATAGCCCACAGTACTTCATTTATACACTGATGTAGCTAAATCTATCTATATGCTTCTGAGCAGCAATGTTACTGATTCTGATCAGCCTGGCAGCTCTGTGGATTAGAGTCGTCGTCTTCTTCTTCTTCTTCTTCTTTCGGCTTTTCCCTTCAGGGGTCGCCATGGCAAATCATCTCTCTCCACCTATCCCTATCTTCTGCATCTTCAACACTTGCACCGACTATCTTCATATCCTCATTAATTCCATCCATATACCTCCTCTTTGGCCTTCCTCTTTGCCTCCTGCCTGGCAGCCCCATGTCCAACATTCTCCTACCAATATGCTCACTCTCCCTCCTCTGAACATGTCCAAATCATCTTAATCTGGCCTCCCTAACTTTGTCCCCCAAACTTCCAACATGAGCTGTCCCTCTGATGTACTCGTTCCTAATCCTGTCCAATCTCGTCACTCCCAAAGAGAACCTCAACATCTTCAGCTCTGCTACCTCTAGCTCTGACTCCTGTCTCTTCCTCAGTGACACTGTCTCTAAACCATACAGCATGGCCGGTCTCACCACTGTCCTGTACACCTTTCCCTTGATTCTCGCTGATATATACACAGAACTCCCGACACCTTTCTCCACCCATTCCAACGTGCCTGCACTCGCTTCTTTACCTCTTTCCCACACTCTCCGTTACTCTGGATTATTGACCTCAAGTACTTAAACTCCTGTACCTTCTTTACCTCTTCACCCTGTAACCTTACTGTTCCACTTCCTGCCCTTTCATTCACACACATGTACTCAATCTTACCACAACTGACTTTCATTCCTCTTCTCTCCAGCACAAACCTCTACCTCTTCAGGTTTCCCTCCACCTGCTCCCTGCTCTCACTACAGATCACAATGTCATCTGCAAACGTCATTGTCCAAGGAGACTCCTGTCTGACCTCCTCTGACAACTGGTCCATCACTATAGCAAACAGGAAGGGGCTCAGAGCCGATCCCTGATGCAGTCCCACCTGCACTTTGAACTCCTCTGTCTGACCTACAGCAGACCTCACCTGTCCTGCTCCTCTCATACATGTCCTGCACCATTCAGATTGCCTCTTTTACATAGGATGTAGTCTACCTGTGTGCTCCTACCTCCACTCTTGTGAGTCACTCTATGCTCCTCCCTCTTCTGAAAATAAGTGTTAACCACAGCCATGTCCATCCTCTTAGCAAAGTCCACTACTATCTGTCCTTCAAGGTTCCTTTCCTTAACTCCAAACTTGCCCATCACCTCCTCATCACCTGTGTTCCCCTCACCAACATATCCATTACAATCTGCTCCTATCACCACTCTCTCACCTGTGGGAATACTCTCCATCACCTCATCTAATTCACTCCAGAATCGCTCTTTCTCCTCTAACTCACAACCTACCTGTGGGGCATAACCACTAACAACATTCAACATCACCCCTTCAATCTCTAACTTCAGACTCATCACCCTGTCTGACACTCTCTTCACCTCCAGAACATTCCTCACAAACTCCTCCTTCAGGACCACACCTACCCCATTTCTCTTACTATCCACACCATAATAAAACAGCTTGAATCCTGCTCCTATACTATGAGCCTTGCTACCCTTCCACCTGGTCTCCTGTACACACAGTATATCCACTCTTATATCCTTCTCTCCATCATATCAGCCAGCTCTCTACCTTTCCCTGTCATAGTACCAACATTCAGAGTTCCTATTCTCAGTCCTACACTCTTACCTTTTCTCTTCTCTCTCTGTCTGTGCGCTCTCCTCCCTCCTCTACTTCTTCGACCAACAGTAGCCCACAATATCTCCACGGGCGCCCTGTAGGTCAACGGCGCCGATGGCGGTCGTTGTTAACCCGGGCCTCGACCGATCCGGTGTGAAACTCGGAGTACTGATGATTCGCATGGTTAAATTTGGCAATGTTTTACGCCGGATGCCCTTTCTGACACAACCCTCTCTATTTATCCGGGCTTGGGCCCGGCACAGAAGTCACTGGACTGTGACCCCCATGGCTAGATTTCTGTGGATTAGAGTAAACATTCATTTTATTTAACCATAATATAATATGATCCATTGACTTGTTTTCATTGTGCATGCATCATTTTATTTTTTTATTTTTTTTAAATAAATAAAATACAGTTGTATTATTTTTTCAAATAGAAACTTATATAATTTAGTCTTTGTATAAGAAAGTAGAATTAATTATAAAACTTAAGAAATCTTTAGAAGTAGATATTTGGTAATGTCAGTTTTGATATGTTTATCTCTTTACTTCTAGCCTTGGAAACATTCATACAGACTGCAAAAAAGCTTCCATGTGACAACTTGTATGATGTAGTTGAAGGCTACCTAAAAATCTCAGCAGAATGTGCAGAAATATTGGCCTTACTAGAGGGAGATACCCATTCTGAGACTGAGGTAAGGTTTTACATCTAAATATGTCCGTCTAATGGACCAGGAAATCTGTGTTGGCTAAGATTGGCAATTTCAGTAACTGCCAGAATTAGATTAAATTAAAATAAAAGATTTAAAAGGGATAAGGGATAAAAGATCATCATAAGATTACTGACAATTGTTATAGGCTTATTATTTCCAAATATTAGTGTACTTGAACTACTGACATACTGTTTAGCAATTCAGGGCTTTAAATAATGTATCTTTTTCTCTGTTCAGCTGATGCTGACATTTCAAAGCTTAGAGTTGATTTTGCTGCGGTTAGCAAGTGATCTTACTCATTTCAACCTTACGGGCTTCGGCATTGTGAAGAAGGCTGTATCGTCACACATGAAGTTGCTGCAGTCCTCTTTGTGTTCAAAGAATCGCCAGTAAGTTTCATTGCTAGAACCCAACTGCACAGCTGTGATAAGAATGCTCTATTTTAATGTTCTCTACAAGCATGTTGAGATTAATGTGGGCAGTGTATTTTTGGTGAATATAATGTCTTAAATGAAATTTGGCAGTCACTAATATGGCTTAAACAGACCTATAGACAAGTAATCTCTAACCCGTTCTTATTATTGACCTGTTGATGTTTAAAACTGGGACATTAATACCAATATGTGTGTTCATTATCTGACACTGATGGGTATATAAATTAGTTTTTTTTCTGTGTGTGCAGGTTTGTCCGACAGTGCCTTTGTTTGCTGACTGCAATGGTGTCTCAGGGTACTGAAGCCGCTTGTGAAATCTTCAGCAGTTTGGTCTTTAACAAAACTCTCAGCAGTCTTGCTCGCATGAGAGACAGATCTGTGCGTTCTTCATTTCATTTCATTTTGATTTTTTCTTTATTTTTTTGTGCATCTTGAATACACCAATACTGCATGATATGGGCACTGTAGTCATCTTTCTAAACACATTCTACCTGGTCAGAGATTACACTACATGACCATTTGTATGTGGACACTAGGGCTGTCACTGTTTTGAAAAATCAAGTTCGAACGAACTTCAAATCTCACAGTTAGTTTGAATATATATACCAGGGGGGCATGGTGGCTTAGTGGTTAGCACATTTGCCTCACACCTCCCGGGTTGGGGGTTCGATTCCCGCCTCCGCCGTGTGTGTGTGTGTGTGTGTGTGTGTGTGTGTGTGTGTGTGTGTGTGTGTGTGTGTGTAGTTTGCATGTTCTCCCCGTGCCTCGGGGGTTTCCTCCGGGTACTCCGGTTTCCTCCCCCAGTCCAAAGACATGCATTGTAGGTTAATTGGCATCTCTAAATTGTCCGTAGTGTGTGATTGCGTGAGTGAATGAGAGTGTGTGTGTGTGCCCTGCGATGGGTTGGCACTCCATCCAAGGTGTATCCTGCCTTGATGCCCAATGACGCCTGAGATAGGCACAGGCTCCCCATGACCCAAGAATAGATTGGATAAGCGGTAGACAATGAATGAATATTTGAATACCCCCACCCTTAAAATAGGCTACCACAGCAAAAACATTCTTTTCAGTATTTTATTAGCACCCTGTACAATGTCACCAAATAACATGAAGTCATACGTGGTTACATGCTTGGAGCTGATCCGCTCGTCTGTGTCTCTTTCTGACTTTCTGCTGCTTCGTTGGGGTGGCAAATCAATAGGAGAGCCCGAAGATTTGTTGTTGTGAATAACTGTTTTTTACATGGTCAATAAACAGCCTGAACTGTGACTGTAAGTTTTCCATCTACGGTGTAGAACCCAAAATAATTTTTTGGCTGTATTTTTAGATGATTTGGGGTCATAATTGTCCACTCAAGGCAGTTCCACTGCTTGCTGTTATTTTCCATTTTTGTGTCTTTAGCTTAATTAACTGATGGGTCAAGAGGATACTCAAAACGTTTAGGGCACCCACTGCTGAAGCAGATGCTAAATGACAAAATTAAAAGCTGTCTAATGCACTTATGCTGCACATTAATATTCGTATGGGCAAATTATAGTTCAAATGTGAATTTTTCATTTTATGTTTGAATGTCGGTTAAAAAGTGACAGTCCTATTGGACACATGACTATCGCACCCATATTTGCTTGTTGAACATCTGATTTTTGAAGTTGTTTCCCCCTTTTCTGTCATAACTTCCTCCACTCTTTTGGGAAAGCATTCCACTAGATTTTTCAGCATGGTTGTGAGGATTTGCCTATTTAGACACAAGAGCCTTAGTGAGGTCAGGCAGTGATGTCAGGTGAGAAGGCCTGGTTCACAGTCTGCTTTCCAGTTCATTTCATAGGTTTTCCCTGGGGTTAAGATCAGGGCTCTGTTTAGACCACATGAGTTTTTCAACTCCAACCTTGGCAAACTATGCCTTTAAGTTTGTTTGGGCTACGCCTGATAAAACAGCATACAAAGACATTCTAGCTGTCTAGACAGTCTGCTGTCAGCTTTGTGGCAACAGTTTGAGAAAGACCCACACAGGTGTAATGGGCAGGTGTCCACGTACTTTTGGCCACATATTGCAGAAGTATTAATTGCTGGATTTTTATTAATATTTTTATTCAAAGGGCCGACCAGATGTTCGCATGTCCTACATTCAGTTTGCCCTCTCTTTTCTGATGTATGGAGACACTTCAACTATACTAAATGTTCTGAACACCAAAGGTATTATATACCTTTTATTAAATTTATACTTCATATAAATTTGGAAAGTTATGAACCATTGTGACATGGCACTAACACTAATTTTTACATTTTTTTTATTGTTTTTAGATTTTTTGTCAGAAATCTTAAACACAGGGCTAAAGGAAGACAGAATTTCAACAATCAGTCTGATACTATCTACCTTTCAGACTAAGGCAAGCCTTATTCTTTTTAATTATCAAGCCATTATTAAGCCAGTTGTATTTCATGTATCACAATTTAATGGTTTTAATCAAAATTTTCTGTGCTGACTTTGCAGATTGTACAAAATACTGCTCTGAGCAAAACTCAGAAGTTACGTTTCTTCACTGCTTCCACTTTGACTCGGATTGCCTCTCTGTACAAATGGGATGGGACTTTGGATATATCCACTGATCATAGTGTGGTAGGAATGGGATAAGAAGTCATGTTCTGTCTGTGGCATTCTTGTGCTCTATCTGTCCATCTGTTATTTGTAATACTGGTTCATTTTGTTTCTTATACTATTAATGAACAGGAAGAAGGAAGGCTTGTTGTGCGAGAGTCTGTTCATAGCTTCCTTCTTGACCTCTGCTGCTCTCGCAAACATGGTATCAGCTTTCATGACCCAAGCCTCGGGACAGCCAGAAGGTACATGGGACCCAGCATTACTACTGATGCTAAATCTGGTTTACATGTTGCCAATCTCTTGCTGTTGTATTTTGTATATTTTTTAGCTTTTTCAGTCTGTAGATTCTGAAATCACACACAAACAAACCCCATACAAACTACACAGTATCAGCCTGTACGTTTATCTGGCAAACTCCACCACTGCAATTTGGTAGTTTTAGTCATTTGTAAATACAGCTGAATGTAGTTTTCCCACTTTTTAAAAGCCACAGCCTCCCTTTTTTCAGAGCTGGGAATATTGTCCTGCTGCAGTTTGTGGTGAGCCTTAAGCAAGCCACTGAGGATGAAAAGGTGGCTGAGCTGCTTGTGAGTATTTTGAAGTGCCACCCTGATATTCTGCACCGTTACTTTAATGAAACACAACTGTACTTCACGCCACGAATGAAAGGAGCTTGGTTGGACAGCGTTGCACTGCTGAAGAAAGTAAGTTCTCTACCATGTGGGAAAGAGGCTTGTATTATACTTAAGCGGTGTTGTTTGACTTGCCGATTAACAAGTGGCCCCCCCCCCCCCCCCCCCCAATAGATCTATCGGGCACAGCCTGAGGTGTCCCAGGCTTTCCAGTTGCGAGAGGTGGTTCCTGTCCCCCGGTTACTCAGCATGGTTCTAGTTACCACCCTCCCTCCAGTCTGCAACAAGGCGTTTTTCACTCAGGGCCTCAACGTGAGTGCATTTAAGAGATTTCTAGCTGAAAATAAATTAAATGTTTATATATAAAAAAATACCTGTGTTGTGCTTAGTGAATTGGGAGCTTATTTGTTGATACTGTAATTTAGTTATTCCTGTGAAGGTATGCATTTGTCTCCTGCACTGCTCACCAAATGCTCACCACTTTCTAGGGACATTGATATTAATTAGAAATATAACATAGAAGCAGTGGAGTCAGCAAATGTTGGACTCAAATTTCTAGAATTCAGTTTAGCTGTTTGAAGCACATCTGAATTGAGAATCTGCTTGACTAGTTAGCAGTATGAGAGAACCAGCAAAATGGCTTTAATGGCAGTATGCAGTCTGGTGGTAAGTATTTGTACAGTGACACAATTTTAGTCATTTACCATTGTAAAACAGCACAATGGATTTGCAATGAAGTGTAAACTTTCAACTTCAGTTCTGTGGATCTAACAAAAATGCAACTATTTAGGAGCAAGAGCCATTTCTGACATTGTTCCTCCATTTTCACAGGCTCGAAAGTAATTGGACAGTTGACTAAGTCTGTGTGTGTAGAGAGTGCAGACAGTGCTTTGATGGTCCATAAATATTTAGAAAAGTCTAAGTTATTGTTATTGGTAGTCAAAGTTATGGTTGTTTTTTTTGCTGCCTGTCAAACTATATTTACAATTACATAATGCTTACTTAGTGGTTAGCACGTTTGCCTCACACCTCCAGGGTTGGGGGTTCGATTCCCGCCTCTGCCATGTGTGTGTGGAGTTTGCATGTTCTCCCTGTGCTTCGGGGGTTTCCTCCCCCAGTCCAAAAACATGCGTGGTAGGTGGTTGATTGGCATCTCTAAATTGTCCATAGTGTGTGATTGTGTGAGTGAATGAGAGTGTGTGTGTGCCCTGCGATGGGTTGGCACTCTGTCCAGGGTGTATCCTGCCTTGATGCCCAATGACGCCTGAGACAGGCACAGGCTCCCCGTGACCCGAGAATATTTCGGATAAGCGGTAGACAATGAATGAATAATGTATGAGCTCAGTGTAGACTTGGCATTTGACAACTGCTACATGATTAGCTGATAATTATACGAGTGAACAGGGTGTAACTATTTATTAATCATTTTTATTTTCAACAGTTGCCCAGTGTGGTGGGACAACATGCTACACTCACTGTGATGGCGTTTATCCTAAGAAGAGCTCAGAAGAATATAGAGCACAGTCTGAAGCAACCAGTGTTGGATAGTTTTGATACACACAGTATCAATTATAATGAAGAGTTTGTCCAGCTTTACATGGAAGCGCTGAGTAAGGTGTGAACAATCTTAAAAAGGATTAAAAAAAGCAAAAAAAGTGGAATGTAATACAATGTAAGTAGACACGATACATTGAAGGCATTATTCTACTTTTTTCATAGGTTTTACCAGACATCATGTCCATTGTATCAAGGTGGCAATCACTGTCAAAAAATGAGAAAAAAGAGGATGAGGTACAGATGAGTTTGACCAAACTAAAAGCAGAGGATGTTAAAACTCAAGAACATGGTAAAGCACTATACATTTGCATGGTTTATTTATTGGAAATAACTGTTAATTTTATTGAAGTAACTCTTATGTACTGCAGGTGATCAAAATCAAAAGTTGATTTTGTTTAAGGCTCTGCTACTGCAGGTGATATGCTTATATCAGAAAGTTGTTCCACACCTTGTTATCGAAAGCAAGTTTGACTTCAGCAAACTGTTAACAGGTGAGTTATTTCCAATGTTTTCTGCTTGGTTTGAGGAAAACAAAAGTAAGAAAAGAGGCTTGCATATAGCATACTGTAGCTGTGTATTTACCTCTTGTCTTATGAAAAGAAAATTTATTTTTTAAACAATTTTGTTCATTACAATGCAAATCCACTAAGTGCTTGAATAGTGCCAGCTCTTAAAAGTTCTAAATGTTTTGAAATAACATTACAAAAATGTTATTTTTGGTAGGTAGTATTTTCCTAGTAATCTGCTAAGCCCACATTTATCCATCAGACTGCCAGCTGAAGGTGCATGCGTACTCCAGAGAAAACGTTTCATACCACTTCAGTTGATGCTTGGCAGTGCACACAGTGATACCATTTAAATATGATGAAGCTTCTGACACACAGTTCTTGTGCTGCTGTTGCATTTAGAGGCAGCTTGTGAGTGATACAACAGAAGCCCTATTATTTTACATGCACTTCAGCATTCTTCAGCTCAACTCTGTGAACCTGCAAGGTAGCTGTGGGCACATCCCACAGATGCTTGATCAGATTGAGATGTGGTAAGTTTGGAGGCCAGCCACAAGTCAGCATCTTGAACAATTTACAGACCTCTTGCTGAAAAAGGCTATTGCCAGTAAGTGGTGTACCTGGTCTGCAACAGTGTTTTGGTGGTACATTGCCCAGAGCAACACTGCTTCTGCCAGCTTACCTTCTTCCCACAGTGCATCCTGGTGCCATCTATTCCCCCAGGAAAGTGACACACATGGTTATGGGTTAGCCATCGCTCTTTACATGCTTTGACCAGATGGGCTAGCCTTCTCTCTCCACATGTATCACTGAGCCTTGGCCATCCATGACTAATGCATACTAGGGGAACACCCCACAAGTATTTTGAGTAATAGTATTTTGAGTAATAGTAATAGCAGAGTAACAGTACAGCTCTACATAAAATATTGCAATACACACCACTATGAAGGACAAGCTGCATCCAACAGGAGTGATTGCCAATGCAAGAGAAAGCTGTCTGAAAGGGATGTCCAACACAGGTCGATTCTCCCTTTTCCACCAAAACTGTTTATAAGGAGCACCCCAGAATCTGCATTCTTGGTAGGGCTGTTATAGCCAAACCTTTGGTCACTTGTGCCAATGCCAAACATTTGTTTGAATGGTGCCAGCAGTGCACATGGAGGACCATATGTACCCAGTGGTTAAAACTGTACCTTGAATGTGGTCCCATGTATCAGGATTATATTGCACCTATACACACAGCAAGACTGTTGACAGAGTGGTTTGATTAACATGACAATGATGGTGGTTTGATTACCATGACATTGATCTCCCATAGCCTTCAGTCACCAGATCAGAATAGTATGGATCCACTTCAGTCAGGAAATTTTCCTCCATCAGCATTACATAGTGACCTGGCCACTGTTCGGCAAGAGCAATGGCTGCAAAAGGAGGCCATACTCTCAAATAAATTATTATAAAAAATAGTTTTATTGTCTTTCCCCTGTGTGTGTGTGTGTGTGTGTGTGTGTGTGTGTGTGTGTGTGTGTGTGTGTGTGTGTAAAGCAATGAATGTTACCACACTAATGACACAATATGCTGCTGGTTGAAAAAAGTCACCATCTGGGCATATAGTTAGGAGCATTCATTACATTATATTTCAGCAGCAAGTTATTTAACCCTAACTGATGCAGTGAGTAGCTTCTCATTTCTTAAACATGTCAGAAGACATTCTGTGGTCATAGAAAAGATGCAATTGTTTCAGAAGGGTTAAATTATTGGCCTATGAAGCGAAGAAAACTAAGGAGGTTGCTGAAACTACTGAAATTGGAATAAGAACTGTCTAACACTGTATTAAAACCTGGAAGGATAGTGGTGAACCATCATCTTCAAAGAAGAAATGTGGTCAGAAAAAATCTTGAATGATCGTGATTGTAAGATCACTTTTTGATCACTTCACTTTCTAACATTTGAAAAAAACAACAGAACTCATGCCTATGTTAATATTACAATTAAGAGCATTTGGGGCTAAACAGCTGTATAGCCTTAAGATAACCACTTGCCAGTGAGGCTTATCAAAACGCTTCAATTTGCTAGGAAGCAGTGAAGCTAATTGAAATTCTTCAATTAGCTAGGATGGGCCTCCTTTTGCAGCCATTTGCTAGGACTAAACTATGGAGCAGTGTTAGTTTCTTTAATGAAGACTATGACGAAAAATATTGGTTAACGACCATTTTTTCTGTGACTAAGACGAAACTAATATCTGATAAAAACTATGACGAAATTTAAGACGTTTTCCTTGTTGACAGGACTGGACTAAAATGCTTTTTTTAGGAGTATCGGACATTCAAAATAAATTATCTCTTTGTATTGGCTGTCTTTAAAAATGTGCGTCCCTGTCACTGGACTAGATAAGGGGCGTTTGCATCTCAGACAGTTAGACGGTTGGCTAAATAAACTCCAACTGGCCTGGCGAGCTGCAATGGATATTTAAGTACTTTTTCTTAACGTTTCTAATGAAATCTGTATCACATGCTGTAGCAAGATTATTTAAGCCATAGCCTATTTGTTGTACTAACTTAATAGCATGCAGGTAGCAAGCTGTTTCTGAAATGACAGATGGATTTGGAAGTTATTTTTGCCCCGATTTTTTCCCTATTTACATTTTGGAGAAGTTGACGCTCCCATATCTGAGTTGACAGATTTCATAAAAAATGTTATTTTGCTTCCAAATGTACACCCTTAATGGTTATTATACAGTAAATACTGTTAGCAGACAGAGGTATGTTAGTAATATATGTTCAGCTGCTTTTGAACATCTGTCTGTTTATTGCACATTTATTGTTTCAGAAAATAAATGCTGTTTTTCCATAACAGCTTAAGAAAGCATTTTTGGTTTTTACTTGATGCTTGAACTATACACCACTTTTACCTATTCTTAATTCTATTGGGCAGCACAGCAGGCTGATATCCAACTAAGGGATATGTAGAGCTGTACAAGTGCTAAGACTGCAGTGTCAATATAGCTTGTTATTTTGATTCAAATTTCTCATAAGCTTAATTGGTCTAAAGAGAGAGAAATTATGACTCTTTTTGTCTAAATTTACATTAAAATGTTAAAATTAACAAAATTAAGGCTGGTAACTGCAGTTTGACTAAAACTAATGACTAAAACTTGACAAAAATGCAATGACTTTTTGTCGACTAAAACTAAAAGACAAAAATGACTAAAATGTGACTAATACTAATGACCATTTTCGTTGAAGGTAAAGACTAAATCAAAAATGGCTTTCAAAATTAACACTGCTATGGCGCAATGGAAAAGGTCTGATGAATCCAGATTTACCCTGTTCCAGGGTAATGGGCACATCAGGGTAAGAAGACTGGCAGATGAAGTGATGCACCCATCATGCCTAGTGCCTACCATACAAGCCTGCAGGGGCAATGTTGTGATCAGGGGTTGCTTACATTGGTCAGGTCTAGGTATAGCAACATTATGTGCCCAGGAAATTAGGTCACTTGAAAATATGAACATACTGAATGATGGTCAATTGATTTTTTTCCCTCCCTGATAGCAGGGGCATATTCCAAGATGACTATGCCAGAATTCATTGGGTGCAAAGTCAGGTAGCTGAGACATTATTTTTTACACATGGATTGGCTACCATAAATTCCAGACCCTAACTCCATTGAGAATCTTTGGGATGTGCTAGAGAAGACTTTTTTTATGCAGCGCTCTGACTCTCTCATCAATAAAATATCTTGGCAAGAAATTAGTGCAACTCTGGATGGAAACATATGGCGACATTACATAAGCTTATCAAAATGATGCCACTTTATGTGATGGTAGCACGAATGTTATAAAACTGTTTGTTGTAAAATCTTGGCCAAGCTGCATTTTAAGCCATTGTAGACCAATATATGCACACCTGTATATTACAATATAGTTTCCCATCAATGACACTTTATTTCCTTGTTTCTTTCATTTTTATCATAATGTGTTTGTTGAAGTTTTACATTTGCTTTACATTACTTTTAATACTTTTATTTATATCTCACTTTTAACAGTAGAAATCATCACAAAGCAGCTGTACAGATATCCAGATATAGATGTAAATAAATAATAGTTAACTCGGGGTATGGTGACAAGGGAAAACTCCCTAATATGACACAAGGAAGAAGCCTTCAGAGGAGCTAGCAGTTTCTGATAGTTCAGGATAGATAAAACTGGAGCTTGCACCCTCCATTCACAAACCAGTGCATGGCAACTTTCATAAGAAAGTTGCCTTTGCTTTCATAAGAACCAAACTCAAAAGGAACCCGTCCTCTTCCGAGTGACATCAGAGAGTGCACTAAGTAATTACTTGTCCACAACTGTATACCATGTAGTATTTAGTCTCTCCAAGTTATACCATCCACAGTATTCCCATGGCAGTCATTAGACTATCCATGAGTGGGCCATCCTCAACAGAAGTGAGTTATAACTGCTAGCTGAAGTTTTTGAAAAACTTTTCCCAGTTTTTAGACAACTGTTTTGCTAAGCACTTTTCCTACCAAGGAACGCAGAACAGGAAAAAAAAATGCTATGTAATCACTGTTTAAGATCTCTGTTTCTTTTTGTGTTTTGAGCTCTTTTATTGAGTGTATAAATTGTTTCAGTGCATTTCATCATCTTTACTATCTGTCCATCTTTAATGAGTGGAACCCAGTCTAACCAAGTATACAAAACCAAATGGAGCAATAATGCATGCAAACAGTTTTGTTCATTTTATTTAATTGTAAACTGGGTTCATTTAACCTTCTACAACCTGGCATCCACATACGTGGACATGTGGATTTTTTTGGTTGTGTGCACCATAATACTTAATTCTTTTAACCTGTTGTACACAAATGTGGACACTTACACTGCCATCTGCTGGTATGTATTGGTTCCTCCTAAATAAGAAATCTAAAATGCAAGCCAAACCAAAGCTCAGGTCTTAGGAGGTTAAATATAGTTTTTAAGTACTGTAAAAAGTCTGAAGATTCTCAGTTATCCAGGTGAGGTTTTCTGGAAATGTCATGTCAGCTTGACTTTCTTGTTTCATTACTCATCTGAGCACCTTCTTCAGTCTGAGGTAAGTTAGCAGGATTCCACAAATTTGTATCCTCCCATGCCTTGATAGGCTTATTAGGTGGAAAATGGTGAAGGTGAGTGTAGGGGGAGTCATTATGATGCAACAACCCCCAAGAAATGAGAGTGTTTAGTAAAGTTTGTACAGTCATTTTGGTATGAATATCGGAGAATGTAAGAGTAGGGCAGGCGTTCCTAGGTGTGGCTTTGCTGATGGACCTGTGAAGAGGTCTTGTTCATCTTGGTGATGGATGACAGAGCAGCATGAAAAATAGGAGGTATTGGTCTGTAGAATCTTGACACTATCATTGATGGAGACTTCAAAGCACTTTTGTATGTCATTCTGGATAAGGGCGTCTGCCAAATGTAAACTTGCTTCAGAATGAAGAAGCTGCTTGGATGAGTAGTGAAACGTTTCAGTCGAACGAGAAAGAAGTCCAGTTGACATGACTCAATATCCAGACACACACTGCAAAGGTTTAATGCTGTTTCTTAAAGTGGCCTTAAAATTTTTGTTTAAGCTTTGATTTTAATGCATCATAGTACTCTATGTGAATTGTTCACTCTGTAACCAATTATAGAATATTAAACATCAGTCCTGATCATTTGCAGGCATTGTACCAGAGAAAGGAATGACAGAGGATGTCCCTGCCATCCTGCAGTACCAATTACTACAGCTGGCGCTGGAGCTGCCTGCTAGCAAGTTTTCTTGGTTTCGCTTTCAGGTATGTTTGGTATACCCATTCTGTACACTGCCAGTCACAGGCAACTTGTAAGCCACCACACATTGCTGTACTACAGATAGTTGCAATTTCTTCCATTTGAAATGATGTTGCAAATATCTTTATTGTTCAAATGTTATTTTAATGCAAATTATGTTCTTGCTACAAAACCAACTGACTGCATAATAGCTAGCTTACTCCAGGCTAATCGAAAGGTTTCAATTTGCTAGGAAGCAGTGGGGCTAATCAAAAGGCTTCAATTTTCTAGAAAGGGTCTCCATTTGCAGCCATTTGCTAAGTGTAACCTCTGGAGCAATGGAAAAAGGTCATGTGGTCTGATGAATCCAGATTGGAGAAGGACAAAGAAATGGGCGATAGATGCAGTGGTCAGCCAAGGAAACTTAATGCAGCAGATGAAAGACACATTATGCTTACTTTCCTTGACACTGGAATATCTCCAGCACTGCCATAAGCAAAGAACTGCAATACCATCGGGAGGCATCTGATTGGCCCCAAATATATTTTGCAGCAGGACAACGACCCCAAACATACAGCCAATGTCATTAAGAACCATCCTGGAAGTAATGGTTTGGCACCCACAGAGGCCTTTTCTCAACATATATATACAGTATATATGTGTGTGTGTGTGTGTGTGTGTGTGTGTATCTCACAGAAGTGAGTACACCCCTCACATTTTTGTAAATTGTTTACAACACTGAAGAAATTACACTTTGCTACAATGTAAAGTAGTGAGTGTACAGCTTGTATAACAGTGTAAATTTGCTGTCCCCTCAAAATAACTCAACACAGCCATTAATGTCTAAACCGCTCGCAACAAAAGTGAGTACACCCCTAAGTGAAAATGTCCAAATTGGGCCCAAAATTTCCAAAATTTGTTGGCCACCATTATTTTCTAGCACTGCCGTAACCCTCTTGGGCATGGAGTCCACCAGAGTTGATTATGACCACCTGCCTAATATTGTGTTGGTCTTCCTTTTGCTGTCAAAACAGCCCTGACCCAATGAGGCATGGCCCCCACTAGGTCCCTGAAAGTGTGCTGTGGTATCTGGCACCAAGATGTTAGCAGCAGATTGTTTAAGTCCTGTAAGTTGCAATTTGGGGCCTCCATGGATCGGACTTGTTTGTATAGCAAATCCCACAGATGCTTGATTGGCTTGAGATCTGGGAAATTTGGAGGCCAAGTCAACACCTCAAACTCATTGTTATGGTCATTAAACCAATCCTGAACCATTTCTTCTTTGTGTCATGGTGCCTTAACCTGCTGAAAGAGGCCACAGCCATCATTTCCATGAAAGGGTGTACATAGTCTACAACAGTGCTTAGGTAGGTGGTACGTGTCAAAGTTACATCCACATGGATAGCAGGACCCAAGGTTTTCCAGCAGACAGCATGACCCTCTCTCCGCCAGCTTGCCTTCTTCCCATAGTGCATCCTGGTGCTATTTGTTCCCCAGGTAAGCAATGCACATGCACCTGGCCATCCACGTGATGTAAAAGAAAACATGATTCATCAGAACAGGCCACCTTCTTCCATTGCTCCATGGTCCAGTTCTGATGCTCACATGCCCATTGTTGCCGTCTTTTGGCAGTGCACAGGGGTCAGCATGGGCACCCTGACTGGTCTGTGGCTCTGCAACCCCATACACAACAAACTATGATGCACTGTGTATTTTGACACCTTTTTATCAGAGCCAGCATTAACTTCTTCAGCAATTTGAGCAACAGTAGCTTGTTTGTTGGATCGGACCACACAGGCCATCCTTCACTCCCCATGTGCATCGATGAGCCACCCATGACCCTGTCGCCAGTTCACCACTGTTCCTTCCTTGGACCACTTTTGATAGATATAGATAGATATGTATATATGTGTGAGTGTTTGTGTGTGTGTGTTTATACATATATAATATAAAAAAAATTAGGCAACACTTAAATTATACATTAGATCTTGAGGAATGAATCAAATATGCCTTCGTCATCTAAAAACGGCCTACACACTCTGGCTGGGCACATGAGGTTACACTTCAGGAGGAACCCGGAGCCCACTGCACGATTGTAAAGTCTGACATTGGCTCTAAGCATATCATCCTGGTACTTAACAGAATTAAGGGTACCATTGGCTAGCATGTGATGTTGCATGCAGCATAACGTTTCCTACAGCATCCCCAGACTCTTTCACCTTTGTAACATGTGCTTAGTGTGAACCTGCTTTCATCCATGAAGAGCACAGTGCACCAATCGTGGATCTGCCAAATTTGTGTTCTCTGGCAAATGTCAATTAAGATGCAAACTTGTACAACAGTAGCCTGCTGGAGGTCTTTTTTTTTTTTTAGCAAATTGAAGCTTTTTGACTAATTAACCTCAGTGATCATCCTCGCTGAGGTTTTCCTAAAGCTACACAGCTGTTTGATCGTTAAAAAAGCGACCGATATTTTGACCCTTCTGAAACAGAGTAGCATCTTTTCCATCAGCAAAGGTTATGGCTTCTCATATGGTTGTTTAAGAAATAATAAGCTACATACTGCATCAGTTGGGGTTAATTAACTTGTTGCTATGTGACAAATATTAATCATTGCCGTAATTATCCAATGGAAGGCTTATAGCTAATGGCTTAGTTGAATCCAGATGGGTTTTTTTTTAATTTAGCTTGCTATTTTTTGTCTCAAACCCTATTTAAAAGTATTTTGGCATTTCACTTTTGGTCCCAAATGCTTAACATATGTTAGTGCCAGCTATTGGTTTATTTAACATTACAAATTAAACCATTTCTGGAGTTTTTACCTGAAAAGACAAGTGTCACTCTATTTGGCCCCAACCCCAAAGCCAGTCATGCTTAATAAACTGTAGGTCACACAGATACTCAACCTGAGAATACACATCAAGGTTGGTTTTTACTGAAAAAAGGTCCATTGGCTGAAGGTTTATGATGGACTATTGATTATCTTGGTGTCATACTCCTCACGTTTGTGGAGGGAACGGATTCACAGGGGACACTAAGGATGGGTTTTCTCTCCTGTCTCCTCTCCTGCTGTTGAATGGGGATGTTTATGTCCATCTCTGATGGATGCTTTTTTGGTGATGGTTTTGGTGATCATATTCACTCTGGTATCATCTCTCTTTCCATCATTCCAGTATCCATATGGATGTAGATTTAAATATTATTTAATATTTAATTAACAATTAACTGGAAAGTCAGTGGATTAAATGGCACAAGCATTCTGCTTGTCTATCTGCATAGGCATTGTGTCACTGTTTCCTTTGGCCTTTTGTCTGGAGTCATATTTTTAAGCTACAGATGTCTTTTAGTTGTTATTTTTCAAAATACAGCTAATCTATCATTATTCTTAGAACAAGTCATTGTTTTTTCCTGGTTTTTTTTTTCTTTCTTTTCCTGTTTGTCAGTCTTATCTGATTAGTTACTTTATTTGTTAAAATAGGATGTAGTGGCTCCAGAGTGGGAGGGACGGGAGTCTATATTATGTGTGTTGCTAAAGATGTTTGTCAACGGTAGCAACACTCATCTGAGGACCACAACTAAGATGCTCATCCTTAAGGTCAGTATATGGAAGCTTTTTTCTTTTACTAGTTTACTATTATTGTTTACTTTTATAGTACCGATATGGAAAGGTAGTTAAATAAGTCTCTGCTTTATCATAATGTATTTACTGTGTTGAGAGAGAGACAGAGAGAGAGAGAGAGGACACAAAGGGTGGTTGTGGTAATATCCTGTTCTGTTGTCAGGTCCTGAGAGAAAGTTGTGCATTTGAGCACAGCTGGAAAGAGCTGGAACTTTGGCTTGATCAGCTACACCATTTGGAGCCTTCTCATCAAGAGACAGTCATCCAGTTTTTAGATTTGGTATCATAATATACTTCTGCATCTTACTAATCATATTTGTATTTCTTACCTGAAAGAAATTATATTCAGAGCCATAAATATTTGAACATCGGCAAAGTTATTGTTTAGCTATTTGACAATATAAATTAAAATGAACTAATGAAGTTGAGCTCTTTTCAATTAATTTTTTATTGTATAGTGCTTTTAACAATGGACATTGTCTCAAAGCAGCTTTACAGAACTGTATAAATTCATAATATACATTTTAAATGTATCCCTAATGGAGGAGATGGAATTTTATTGTTAATTTAAGGGCGTCCAACTTGGCTAAACATTGTAGGAATTGTATCACTTTTATGTGGTCCCCCAAAGTCATTTTGTGTTGTCAGTGACTGCAAAGGATTTGCAACTTTTTTGCATTAAAAATGTATTATCCTTCCAGGTGTTAATGATGCATAATACATGTCTACTACATGTAAGAAGTGTTGATTCCTACACTGTTTGCACGATTTGAATGTAAATACCCTACTTAAAGCTGGAAGTTTTTGAGCTCACATGCATTCATTAATTTAATTTAAAATCTACTGTACTGTGGTCGAGAGCTAAAATAATAACTTTGTCAGTACCCAAATATTTATGGACCTGACTGCATATCAGTGATAACCAGTTTTTTTTTTGTGTGTGTGTGTGTGCACACGCGCCTGTGTCTGTGTGCGGAGATGCAGGTTCTGATGAAGGTAGTGTTTAACCCTTACATTTACCTGGATAAAGTTGCAGTCATGGTGCAGGAGGCTGTGTGTATTCAGGCTAAAGTTAGAGGACAAGATAGGAACACTAGCTGTGTTCCCATATCGCATGTTGATGGTGAGCTATCATGCAATATCACATTGTGGATAAGGTAAAGGTTCAAACAAGAGTTTTAAATTCATTTGAATTGTGAATACTTGTTCTTGTAAATTGTTTCTTCATCTAATCGGTCATCATAAGTGCTTCCATCCAGGAGAGTTCAGAAGAGTTTTTATTTTACTGCAGATGTGCCTTGTGTAATGGATGTCATAATAGAGACCAGTGAAAAGGATGCAGACAACACTGGGCTGTCTCTTACTGATGACATCATCCTCCAGATATTCCCTTTCAGTGCTGCTGTGCCCGCTGTGCTGGAGGCCCGGAACAAGCAACAAGCTGCCTTTATAGATCAAAAACGTAATCTCTAAAAAAAATCTTTAGTTATTTTACAATTGATACAATACTTGTCTTATTAAATTTAAGATTAATTTATGTTTTGAGGTAGGGCTTATTGTTCCTTTACTAGATTGGGGTTGTTTGGAATATTATGTAGGTGTGAAAGATGCTATAGTCTCTGCCATAATTTGTATTTTGATGCCACCACCAAGACCTGATTTTAATTTGATTTATCCTGACTTTTAATTTGCACATTTTACGTTTATGTAAAGTACTGCAACTGGAATTGGTGCTTTAAGGTGGGCTATTGTTTTACAGGTGTGCTGTGTGAGTACATGTGTGCAGTTCTGTGTGATATCCTTCACACACAGAGGGATCCATTAGCTCTGTGTTTGACTCTGTACAACTATGATGCAGAGCTTTTCTCTTCTGAGAACTTTTCCCCACCTCATTCTTCTATGTCTGTCTTTCGCATGTATTACTTTAAATGGCTCTCTCATCTGCATCAGGAAACACAGGTAAGGCTTCTTTTTTAAATTATTGAAATGTACACGCATCCCACTGTACAGTCCCCTCCAAAAGTATTTTTATTAATTATTTTTGCTATATAATAGACATTTTGGCAAGAGATCAAAAAAGAATAAGAGAAAATGTATCAGAATTTCAGCTTTCATGTCCTGATGTGTACATTTAGATACCACTTGTCAACATGTCACCTTTGGTTTAAAACCAGTTATTTTTAAATGATCAAAAATAATGGAATATATCAATTTGGAATATCTTGTTGCCCACGTTGTTTAAACTATTAGTAAGTCTCAATGTCTGATCTTGGTTTAAGCCCTGGGTTTTGCCTGTGTAGACTGTATTTGTTGTTAAAAAGAATAAACCAACATGAAAAACATAGACATTCAAATAGGAGAAAAGCATGACACTTTTAATCTGGGAGAAAATGGAAAACTGGTTAGCATCATTACACAAGCATAGCCAATACAAAAATTTGGAATGTTTTGAAAAAGAAGGAAGCTTTTGGCGAACTATACCCAGGCATTAAACACCTCAACCTAAGAAAGGAACAGTAGTTGATGATGAAACCATTGTTTGACTATGGCTTTCTTTACAGTTCTCAGTCATTGACATCACGACAGGGCCAGGGTGAAGGTATAACAATCCACTGTATGAAGAAGAAAATATTGAGATATTCTTGTGAAATATTGAGAGATTCTTTATGCAGCAAGACAATGACCCAAAATGCACTGCCAACCCACATTATGGAGAAATGTTGTAGTCCTCTCATGAAGTGAAACTGATGGGAGAAACCCCCAGAACAAAGAACATCTGACCGAGGAATGCATCAGTTTGGTGATGAAATTATGCTATTATTGCAAGTAACCAAATATTAAATGTAACCAAATATTTAATTTAATTTAGTCTGTCTCATACTCACCAAAAGATTGAGTGGTCTGCCACTCAATTCATGTTTTGAATTGTTTAACACCTCTAGATGTACATATCAGGAAATGAAATTCTGATTTATGATTACATATTGATCTCAATGCCAAATGCCTTGAAAATAGGAAAAACTAAAGAATCGATCTTGTGTTTTGACCAATTCTTTCAAAGGGAACTGTATATAAAGCTTGTTTCAGATTTGCTTCCTACATAAACAAATGGTTTAAATCATTTTGCTGTCGCACATTCTTAATGAAGATTTGCATATGTGCTTTGTTTATCCAAAACTCAAAATATTTAATAACTCAAGATCCAAAATTTTTACACTACCTACAGGTGAGCCTGATGCAGTCTACTACTTCACTACCTGTTTTGGATTTTTCTGCCTACATGAAGGCGTGCTATTGTGAAGGACCTGGCCCTTTCCTCCAGGACTCATTCTGGAAAGGCCTAGAGCAAACTTTGTCCACCTTAAAGTTATCTGAGTTTATTGGGGCTGTCAGTCAAACCCTCCTCTATCTCAAATCTTTTGTGGAGACATTCTGCTTGGTAACTTCTTTGTACAAAATAATGTCATGCCTAAAGTTAAATACAGCTTTTTCAGTTACATTTTACAGTCATTAAATTCATTCTATGTCATTAAAAAGAAATTTACCAACTTGGGTTAATTCTTGTGTATAGGTAAATTAATGCAGTTTTTTCCTCTTACCTATGTTTGTGTAGATCCCTAGAGCCCAGGCCGCTGAGGTGGTGGGCTGTATGCTGAAGGTGCTACATTCTCTGTTTCTTAAACTATACAGTATAGCTGAAACCCCAACCACCCAGTCAGCCCAGTCAGCATCTCAGGAGGAGGAAGATTTTTTTCTGGATATGAACATTACAGTTATTCAAGAAGTCAACAAGGAGCAGGTACAAAGGTTTATGTCCGTTCTTTGACCACTAACAAATTTATTTAAAGATGGGTTTAAGCATTTCACATCTTGTTGCTGGTAAAGTATTTTTATTGAGCGTAACTAAGAATAGTTATATTAGCAGAGACTGGTTTGTAAACTAGCCATAAAACTAACCTTGGTTGAGCCAAATATGCAGGAGGGCTCATATTAAATCATGGTTGAAACGAGGGTTTTCCATCATTAAGGTTTTTAAATCTTAGTATGCCTTACTTTAAATCTTTCTGACCTTTGCTGGTTTCGATCTTTCTGTAGGTTTTACTTGATGTGTTCAGGTTGGTGTTCAAGCACCCAGTTTTGCAGCAGTGGTTCTTTGCACTGGAGCTAGGAGTGATGCCATCACACACTCTGGACCCAGAAAGAGTGATGCAACTCTGTGGTCAATTGACACAGGGTGTGCTCAACCTAGTGATGTCCTGTGTTGAGACCCTTAAAGCTCTCCATGCACTGGAGATCATCGGCCCTTACTTGTCAGCCATACAGCAAGCCTTGCTATGCGAGCTACAACAAAGCAACAGGTAAGTCATCATAATCATCAGTTACCAAATGGTTTCTCTTAATAATAGTGAATATATTTGATAATCTCTACATGAAAAGGGACAAATATAGTGCTGCATCTATTTTAAATCTGCAAAGCAGTTCTTCACTGCAAACCAGTGACTTTTTAAACATTTGATCTGTGCTGAAAAGAAATATAGACCCAGCCCAGGTTACTCATGAATAGTGTTGAACTGGTGCAGGTCCAATTGTTATTTTAATAAAGACTAAACTCAGAAATTGAGGCTAATTTCTGATGTTACTTTAGAGGCATTGGTGGCTCAGTGGTAGGTTTCACGCCTATCATGCGGAAGGCCCGGGTTCGATTCCCAGCCAATGCCTCAACCCCAGCCACTGGATGCAGTGCCGGTCCCAAGCCCGGAAAAATGGGAGGGTTGCGTTAGGAAGGGGTTGT